>OU452295.1:12062753-12662753 GCA_911728535.1 Pammene fasciana
TATTATCAAACGTTTACGACAGCGACCTTGAAGCGTGCGTGCACCCAAAGGCGCTCAAACGCAAGTTTGGTAGTATGCTGTGTGCGCCCTGCGCCTGAGAGCACTTTGATCACACCTATGCAGATCCGAACAACATTCCGGTGTGTGAGTGAGACAGCGCTTTTTAAGAATATAACAATGTCCCGCTCGCAAACCGGAGCGTCGTGCGGGTACAATGGAAAGAAGTATGTGTAGGGGCGCTAGAGTTTGTCGAGAAAGAGAAGTGTCGTATTTTATAAGGGAGCTCATACATTCTACGACACTTCTCAATCCGGACAGATTGTAGTAGACGGCTCTGATTAGGACAAGGTGGATGTGCCTCATGTGCCCTATGTCAACCCGGTCTATCGAGTCTACAGGGCAATGAAAAAGGATCACCTTATATGGACATTTCTATCCGAATTGTCCTGTTTTTTTATCAGCTTTAAATTGTTAGCTATTAAGGTTTATTTTAGTAATTTTCAACTGTTATATAATGCTTTTATTTAAAAAACATTAATTATTACAATTGCAACACTATTTGATTTGATTAAATGCGTCTCCGTTGACATTTCTCTTAAATAAGTTCGAAAACGATTGTTGTATGATTGTCATTGGTCACTGCTCGGAAACATTTTGGATAATCGATTTCTATTGGCTAGTAGCCAGTGATGGCGCCACTAGCTGTTTGGTTGGTTTTGGCATTCACGGGCATTCCGATATAATCACTTGAGCAGTGAACATGGAGGGACATTAAGTTGATGTTGTATTGAAGGTTGATTAAGTTTAATGGATGGATTGAAAGAATAACGTTGATTGTTAATTAAGTTGATGTTGTGTTGAGGGATTAATAGTGATTGGTATTAAAGTCACAGTCAATTGTCTACGTGTGTATCATTTGTACATCTTAATCTTGGAAAGTTCTTTCAAACTTCAGAAGAAGGGATCACTAAACGCCCACATGGTATGGATAATTTTTAGTACCTATTTATTAACCGCAGTTGTCTTTTAATTATACGTGAAAGTAACAATTTTATTACATTAGCTGTTATGCAACAAAGCTGGATGTCCTGGGTTCAAATCCCGGCAAGGTTAATTAGTCGTGCGTTTACCCAATGTTTTTCCCGAGAAATAGTTGTGGTTCAAGTTCGGGTTCATTTATCTGACCAAGTAGCAAAATACGTTGCAGTTTACAAGTCACATTTCATGCAATATCTGTTGAGAATATATAATAAAAATATGTCAGGATAGTACAAGCGTAAACAAGTTCTATAGTATGCAATTATTTGATTGCTACAATCATTGTGTTTAATATTTTCTGTAAATTCACTAATTGAGTAAAATGGGTTACATTGAAAGCATCGCTTTAGTTTGTTTTTAAAGTCTAAACGGTTGTACAGAATGATTTGTGGGGGATTTTTTCCTTGCTTGAATGTTTAGACTGGGTTTGTTCGACAAACCAATAGGTTTGTATTTGTTGCGTGTATTATAATTATAATTATGGATGTCTTTCCATGATGTAAAATTATTTCTATTATTATGGATTTAAAAAAAACAATTACTGTTGGATATAGTCATTTTCATTAATTTGATAGACGTAACCGTTGGCTTGGGATAAGCCATAATAGAATGTTTACAGTCGTATACGTCGTACATATCGGTTATATGCGAGAAAGAAAACAGTCAATGTCGTAGGTAACAATTTTGTAAATTATATAGTGCGTGGTCAATTGAAATAGTTCCGAATTAAAATTTGTACTTGGTTTCATGCTATAGTGTGGTATAATGGATTCGGTTGAATACGTCTATTGGGTATGTTTCGCCATACCTTTTGGGAGGGCTCACTTTATCATTTAATAGGTGTGTGGAACGTTATGTATCAATCTCTATGGTTCGTTTATTTTGATTAAAATAAATAACTGTCGAAGTGCTTTAGCGGCCATTAAAATTACTTAAATATATTTGTGTTTATAGTAGCCTTGCTTACGTACTTAGAACGTTACAGTGTTGGCACAACTTATTTACTAGGCATTTATACTAGATTGTACTTACATTGGTATTCTATGTTGGGATGTTAATTTTCTACAAATATCACCTGTCTCTTTTAAACATGAGTATAATGTGAAAGCTTCGTCTCTTCCTCTCTAGTGAAACTCTGATATGTAAGCATTTGTTGTCATAAAGTTAACAATAATTGGTACCCTACATGTATCTAGGCTTCCTAGGTCAATAATTGAACAACAGGGTCAAATGATTTATTGGTCACACGGTATAAATTAAGGTTTACAGTCCTTTGATAAATTTTAAGATTAATTACAGTTTTTGTGCCTTAGTTATTTTGGTCAACCTTGATTCTCCTAGATGCTGTGTGGTGCTGTACGATTAATTATTTAACTAGCAGTTATTTGCACGAAATTTTTGTTATTTTTATCATTGTTTATGTTCTTCTAAATGTTGCACAAATAAAATAATAAAAAAATTCTAGACAAGAAGAGGTTCAAAACGAATGGTTTCCGATTTAGAACATACGTGTATCACTGTCAGTTATTAATTTTTTTCGTGTCTCTAACGTGTTAATCAAAACGAAATTGTGTTTTTATTGTTGTGTTGGATCACTTAATCTACAGATTTTTTATTGTTCATTCACAAACGTAAACTCATGTTAAAAACTTAATCATGTTAACTGATCGTTGTTGGTTAGCTTGCAGTATGTTTAAATTGAACATTCAAAACTAATGTTTACTAAATTTTTGGTCTCAAAAAAAACTAACTATAGAGTGGAGGGTAATGCGGTACAAGTTTAGACTTGTTTTAGACTTACGTTGGCGTGTAATAGGATATACTTTTATGCGGTGTTGAAAGATTGGTTGGTTGGTTGATTGGTTGGTTGGTTTTGATTAAGTTTGTGGTATTTTACATTTATTAGTTCGTTTGGACCATGTCTACTTTTCATGCCTATTTTGGGGGATAGTGGTGATTGTAAATGTCATTGTTCTTAATGCTTCTAGGACTTTGCTGGTGCACAAAAGTTTCTTAAACGGACATGAATAATGTTTATGTAAGATGACATTACAACAGACAATTGTGATTAATAACCGTAAAGGGGTATTTTCTTGTCTTATATAAGACATGTGTAGGCGGACATGTGTAGTCGGACATGTGTAATCGGTCATGTGTAGTCGGTCATGTGTAGTCGGACATGTGTAGTAGGTCATGTGTAGTAGGTCATGTGTAGTCGGTCATGTGTAGTCAGTCATGTGTAATCGGACATGTGGAATCGGTCATGTGTAGTCGGTCATGTGTAGTCGGACATGTGTAGTCGGTCACTTGTAGTTGATCACGTGTAGTCGGTCACGTGTAGTCGGTCATGTGTAGTCGGTCATGTGTAGTCGGTCATATGTAGTGTGTAATCGGACATGTGAAACAGAATACGTTTAGTTCGACATGTGTAGTCAGATGCGCGGAGTCGGATGCGTGTTTATTTAATTTAGTACTTTCTAATATAGGCGAGTTGTCACACATTATTTAGTCAGACGTATAGTCTGAATCGTCGGATACGGTAAGTTAGGCACATGTAGTCTGGCATGTGTAGTCGGGCATTCATAGTCAGACATGTGTAGTCAGTCATGCGTAGTCGGACATGTATAGTCAGACATATGTAGGCGGACGCCTGTAATCGGATGTGTTTAGTCTGATATAGGTGGTCGGAATTCAGATATAATATGAAACCAGAATCGTATATATATAATATATATTATGTGTAATTGGACTTGCTTGGTCTAACATGTGCTATCGGATACTCTTAATCAATCTTAGCAAACATGTTTGTTTCGTCATCATAGGGATAATATATAATAAAATACATTAAGTACAACAGATGACAGTTTATTTTACAAAGTACCAAGTATGATGTACCTTTCGGCATACGATAAATTAAGTACCTACTTACAAATCTTACGTACAAGCCCATTTGTCCGGTGGTTTAAGGGTAAAGAGCCTTACTAACTGGTAATCTAATGTAAAAATAAAATGGTGTAAGTGATTTCTTACATACACTAAAATATTACGTAATTATTTGTACTAAAGGGATCAGCGTTAAATGACTTCACTAAAATAGCACAATGAATTAAAACTATATTGGGGGGTAAGATCTCAAGAGTCGGTTGTTTTTAACTAGTTGTTATTCCGTTAAACTGTTTTTGTAATTACGTGTATACGAGTCGAAGAATTGATTAATTATGAGGCGATAAAATTGCAGTAAATATTTGGGCCGCATGTTTTAGTCACGTTCAGAGAATTGAAGACACTTTTGTTGCTCAAGATCAGCACCGCTTAATTATTAGTGTGACAGAGGGATCATGCAGTGAATAACCATGTCTACCAGTTCCAATTCTCCCTGAACTGCTCAAAGGTTGGCTGGAAGAGATCCCTTAAGGGATAAGTCCGCCTTTGTACAAATATTATGTATTCTTACTATTGTATTTTATTTGTTGTACAATAAAGTGTTATACTACTACTACTAATAACTAAAAGCAATAAGTTGAAATTCACTTCTTCGTAGTACGACTTATAACCTCTCGAAATAAATAATGAAATGCTATTGTAACTGGTATTATCGCTTTTTACCTTACCGCTGCAGGATGAACTATAACTAGTAGTCTGGCACGGTAATCCGTATCGGTTCCGAGCCATCGGACACGGGTTTATTAGGTGATGGTTATTATTGATTAGTTTATATACAATGTATAGAGACATAATAAGAATTTTGTGAACATTTCATCGGCGTGCAAATTGTTTTTTCTAGTACTCACGCGAAATGGATAAACACTACCGCTCGAGATCACGCCGCCGCAACTCCAGTTCAACGGTTGATGTACGGAGGTCAAAGCTTTGGTTGCGCAGCCGGGTTCTTCCAAAGTGGCACCAGAAACGGCGTTGTACACGAGGGGAAGGAACCCGACGAAGGCAACTCTGGACACCAGAGCGTACACGAGGGGAAGGATTTGTAAGGGAAGGATATTGAGTGGATATTGGAGTGATATATTGGTATTGGATTGATAATGGGTGGATATTGCTTAGATATTGGGTGATAATATTTATTTACATAATTAAATATATAGAGGCACTACAGTACAATTATTAAACTAAATTAATAACTAGCTTAAATCTAAACTAGGCCCTTGCGGCATTTTACCATACCATACCATTGATTGATTGCGAGGTTATTGGGATTAATATTGGGTAGATATTGGATTGTTATTGGGTAGATATTGTTTAGATATTGGGTGGATATTGGATTTATATTGGGTAGATATTGGATTGATATTGGGTAGATATTGTTTGGATATTTGGTGGATATTGGATTGATATTGGGTGATAACATATATTTACATAATTAAATATATAGAGGTACTACAGTACAATTATTAAACTAAATAAATAACTAGCTCAAATCTAAACTAGGCCCTTGCGGCATTTTACCATACCATACCATCGATTGATTGCGAGGATATTGGGATTAATATTGGGTGGATATTGGATTGATATTGGATTGATATTGGGTAGATATTGTTTAAATATTGGGCGGATATTGGATTTATATTGGGTAGATATTGGATTGATATTGGATGGATATTGGGTGGATATTGGATTAATATTCGGTGGATATTGGATTGTTATGGGATGGATGTATTGGATTGATTCACGCCCACGTACATGGGTGATGGGGTGATGTGATGATCAATGATGGGGTGATCAATGATGGGGTGATGGGATGTTAAATGATGGGGTGATCAATGATGGGGTGATAAATGATGGGGTGATGGGGTGATAAATGATGGGGTGATGGGATGATAAATGATGGGGTGATGGGGTGATCAATGATGGGGTGATGGGTGATGGAGTGATGGGTGACGGACGACGGGAGACGGGCGACAGGCGACAGGCGACGAGTGCCGGGCGACGTGCGACGGGCGACAGGGGATGGGTTCGGCTGTCAAGTATCGTTTAATCAAGCAATGGACGACGTAAGGCGCTCGAGGTCTCCTGTTCGCAACCCGGTTCTCCCAAGTGGCGGTACACGTACACGTGGAGTGTACGCCCGATGCAAGCAGTTCCAGACCCCGCGCCGCCGCGAGCGATGGCAGCACAGCGATGGAGGCAGGTCTAGCAGTCGAGCATCCGGAAGCAGCGATCAAGCACCACCGAGGGATCGTGTGTAGTGTAGGGTAGGCTACGGACGCAGAGTATCATTGATCCCCTACCAGGGGTCAAGGGTGACCATGATTTACTTAGTTTGAGATTCATTTTACTATTCTCTTGCTTTTATCAAAATATCACATGGTTTTATTGCTGACCACTTACAGAGTCGGAAATAGTGGTTCTGGATCACGACCCAGAAATTGCCCTGTATTGTATACATATACCAGGCCGTGTTGAGATTCGATGTTGTGTCGGAAATCTTGTTGCACAAATTACCCATACATATATTAAAATGTAAATTTATAGTAGAAAATTGTACTACGTACATAACGTTGGGTCTACCCTAGCTTTCACGATCATCTTAGCCAAACAGCAAGCTACGGCTGTAATACGGCGCATGGTGGTTTTTCATTTATCTACTTGGTTTTCCATCATGCAAAAGCCTAGGAACCGAAGTAGATACCTAATGACGCCATCAAAGACAGCATTAGGGGTAAATAGTCAGTGTTTCTCTATTCAATAATAAAATCTAAAATCAATTCTTCAATAAATAAGTTTCTTTTTAAAACTTCAGTTAAAACATAATTTTCGAAATATAAGTAAACATTTATTATTGACAATTGTTAATCAAAAACCATCTTTGTAATTTAGAGAGTTGCAGAAGATAAAATAGTAATATATGTACTCTTAATTATAGTATTGTGGCATAAATGAAAACAAATTCGATTCTTACACAAGTCACGAGGACGTGACTGGTAGTCAGGATGGACGAATTTGTTAGCTATTAAGGTTTATTTTAGTAATTTTCAACTGTTATATAATGCTTTTATTTAAAAAACATTAATTATTACAATTGCAACACTATTTGATTTGATTAAATGCGTCTCCGTTGACATTTCTCTTAAATAAGTTCGAAAACGATTGTTGTATGATTGTCATTGGTCACTGCTCGGAAACATTTTGGATAATCGATTTCTATTGGCTAGTAGCCAGTGATGGCGCCACTAGCTGTTTGGTTGGTTTTGGCATTCACGGGCATTCCGATATAATCACTTGAGCAGTGAACATGGAGGGACATTAAGTTGATGTTGTATTGAAGGTTGATTAAGTTTAATGGATGGATTGAAAGAATAACGTTGATTGTTAATTAAGTTGATGTTGTGTTGAGGGATTAATAGTGATTGGTATTAAAGTCACAGTCAATTGTCTACGTGTGTATCATTTGTACATCTTAATCTTGGAAAGTTCTTTCAAAATATAAGAGCAGCAACTTAAACAGTTATGGTACGTAAAATACACTTGTTATATGATTCGTGTTACATGATTGGAATTTGGAATAGTAATTTTCCTTTGTATAACCTCATAACATAACGCTGTATAATCCTATAAACAATGCACACATGTGTGAAATCCGATATAATGTCCTACTAAACTAAGCTTCCATATTTACGCACCGCTGCATCATTTGTAGTAATGTACAGTCGACGTAAGATATGTTTACATTTTTGCACCTTATTACAAAGGAAATAAGGTGCAAAAGAGTAAAATAGTTATTTGTGCAACAAGAGAGGAAAGTTGGTTTTTCTTGCGAGTGTTGATTTTGAGTCCCGAGTAAGCGATAGATTCTATAATTGAATTGATACTACTTAGGTGAAAAGTTGTATGTGTCACACAAGAGGAAAGTTTTTTTACATCTCGTGTTCTTAAGATCCCTCGCTACGCTCAAGATTCAAACTTCTAGAATCAAAATTATAGAATCTTTCGCGTACTCGGGACTCAAAGCAAGAAAAACCAACTTTCCTCTCTTGTTGCACAAATAACTATTGACGTCACATTAATACAAATTATGCAGTAGTGTGTAAATATGTAAGTAATATCGGATATATCGGAGCGGCCAAGGTGGTCATAAATATCTGAACAACGCCTATTGTCAAGGCGATAAAGTGCAAGTTCAGATATTTTTGGTTACCCTGGCCGCTCCGATATATTTGATGGCGAATTGGCATCTGTATAAACCTTTGTAGAAACAACTGACCATCGGCTTATAGTCAGCAGTGGAAATATCTGAGCAGGCGAGCTGCTCAAAATTAGCTTGACACGACTTTATTATGAAGACGACAAGAGCGTGTCGAGATCATTTTGAACACTTCGCCCGTTTACCCACTTTTAGTAGTAGTAGTAAACACTATATTGTACCCAACATAGCAAATAAAAACAAATATTACAACGAAAGCCTTTTGTACTGATTTAAACTCACACGATTTTCACTCATTATTTTGACAAAACACGGGACTTAATCGCGTACACTTACTTTTAATTTTCCTGACGTTTCGAGCGTGTCATAACGCTCGTGGTCGCAGGCAGACTGGCGAGGAATCGTATCAGCATCTCCTAGCCGCGCGGGTTTTTCTGAATTGGAATCTGAGCGTAGTTTGCCTTTTTTGGACGTGAAAGTGATAGGTCGAATGGATGGTTCCCTGGCGCACACTGTCTACAGGAAGCCCACACACACAGACAGGTATCTCAGCGCTCTGTCTCACCATCACCCTCGCCATCTACTATCAGTAGTGAATTCCCTAAGGAACAGAGCACATGACCTTTGTGACCCTGAATTTCTAGAGAGTGAGATGTCACATATTCAGGAGGTTCTTAGGAGGAATGGGTACAAGGTGGACAGTAGGCCACCCAGACGAAAACCGGGAAGGAAGCATCCGGATGTTGCGAGACGACCGGCATTTTTGCCTTATGTCAAAGGAGTGACGGACAAAGTAGGTACAGTACTAGGGAAGTACTCAATACAAACCGTGTATATGCCGTTATCCAAGGTGTCTGGGCATTTAAGGTCAGCAAAGGATGTTATCCCTTATCAAACACCGGGCGTTTATAAGATTGATTGTAGCTGTGGTAGTTCCTATATTGGGGAAACCAAACGCACAATAGCGGAAAGGGTCAAGGAACATATCACAGCAGTCAAAAATCGGCAAGTTAACAAATCTGCGGTGGCTGAACATTTGTTAGAATCTGGACCAAACCACTGGATTGAGCTCCATAATCCAAAAGTGCTCTCCACGGAACCTCGTCGTTATAGCAGGAAACTACGAGAAGCAATTGAAATTAGAAAGTATAAAAACTTCAACCAGAACGAGGGGCAGGGGATTTCTTCTTCGTGGAATCCAGTGATCAGCAAATGTAAGCGTCGAAATACGTGCATTTCCAAACCATCGGATGTTGTGAGTGTCGTGTGTAGGCAAAGTGACAACCCTAGCGTAAATGTGAATAATCAAGACCAAGTGCGGGTAGTTCGAAAAACCCGCGCGGCTAGGAGATGCTGATACGATTCCTCGCCAGTCTGCCTGCGACCACGAGCGTTATGACACGCTCGAAACGTCAGGAAAATTAAAAGTAAGTGTACGCGATTAAGTCCCGTGTTTTGTCAAAATAATGAAAGCCTTTTGCTGTCCTTATCGCGTTACATTGCAATAAGGCGTACGAATGGTTTTAACCCTGTCGACAATGGAACGTTTGCCATCAAATACATCGGAGCGGCAAGGGTACTCAAAAATATCTGAACGAGAACATTGACAATAGAGGCGTTGTTCAGATGTGACATTCCACGAGAAAAGGTACCTTATGGCGGTTGGTGCTTACGCTATTTCTAACAACGCTGCAATACTAATGCGATGCTTCGCAACGTAAACGCCAGCCGCCGTAAGGTACTTTCACCCGTGGGACGTCACAGATATTTGTGGCCGCTCAGATATATCTGACGGCGACTATACTAACAGTAATAATTTACAAGATATGGGCCTTAAGCTGTGGTAATAAAGTTCATAAATAGTCAGTTGATGGTGTAAAGTCTACGTCAAATGTATGTATATACTTTTGGACCTTATTACAAAGGAGTAAGCTGCAAAAGTGGAAACATATCTTTGACGTCGACTGCACATTAATCCAAAACATTAACGTCTAAATGAATGAATGGATTCATTAATATCCCGGATATGCTTTATCACTTTGATTTAAAGCTCAATTTAGCGTGACGTTTAACGTTTGATTTAGGTCTGGCAAGATTTATTAAGGAGATTTCTTTACGAGGAAGACGGTAAGTTCATTAACTTAGAGCATTTAACCAACCGGAGCGGCCATTGTCAGGCGTTCCTCTCTGCCGAAAGTATATGACCAGTGGTCATACTCATTGTATGGACTGACGTTTATCTGACGTGGCATTGACGTTTCGGATACATTTGACGTTCCCCTCCCCCGCAAAAATCGGCAGAATTTTTTTGTACAGAAAATGACACACATGGCCGGTACGGTTGGTTGAATAGTCAAAGTTCATTAATGTAATCACAGAGCGTGTTCACACCATTTTCGACCGTACTGTTTTAGATATAACGTGCATAATGGTATGGATGATGAAATGAGCTTAGGTCACTAATGTTGAACACATACTTTAGATTAGACCCTTTCTGTGGGATTAAATAAGGGATTAGGGAAATTTTGACATTATGTTAAATGGGAGCTTATATTCAAAGTTTGCCTTTAAAGTGAAATAAATGGAAAACTTAATAGTGCAGTCACGCTCCGTGATTGTTGAGCCATTTAGGGTTCTAGCTAAATTGGACCTTCCATAGCGCAAGTATTGTACAACCAATTTAGCTAAAACCCTAAATGGCTCAAATCACGGAGCGTGACCGTACCTATAGAATGTTCCCATCCCATGATCCCATGATGTCGAGAGTTCCTTCACAGTTCATTTTTTCATTGTGATGAACATCTGTTTCCAATTTGTAGTATGGAATGAATTTACAAATAGCCTCTGCCTCCGACTTTGTCTGCGTATTATTAGTACATTGGATTGGTTTCCATGACAGAATTTGCCATGACAATTGTCATGGCGCTGGTTTTCAGGGCAACCATGTAATACTGTGTATTTGCAGTATTCATTTATTATCTTTTTACAAACTTTTACTTAGCTTGACCTCGTATACTTATGCTTCAAATCTTGTAAGTTTAATTTCAACCACTTCCCGGTGTCTGGTTGAGCTGAAATTTGATAGACTTCCTTAATTAACAGGTCAAAGCTATCTACTAGCGAAAGTCACAAATAAAAGTTTGTACATGTATAAGTATTTATTTAATAAATATAGTGTTGGGTAGGACATCAATTTAAAATGAGTTTGAGTAAGTACCTCATTTAAAAAAATGAGGTGGTACAATGTCTTACATCAAATGAGGTGAGGTACACAAACGAGGTGACAAAATGTGTTGATTGCCGGCGAGCGCGAGTACCGCGAATAAATAGCAGTTTTATGTTTAGAAATAAAGGAAAAGTATAAAAATCCACTGCCTCAGGCGAGACTCTAACTCGCAGCAGCAGCTAGCAAGCAGTTTTATATTTACCGCATATTCAAAATTCAGTTATTTTAGTAATATTCCAAGCATAAAAACTCCATTTAAATTCCAGCGACTATATTTAACAATGCGAGCCTTTCTCAAAACTCTTTGATCCAAAATAAACAGCCATATTATTGTATCAAGTATTACTTGACACCTTAGAGCATTTATCCAACCGGAGCGGCCATTGACAGGCGTTCCCGTCTGCCGAAAATATATGACCAGTGGTCATATTCATTGTATGGACTGACGCTTATCTGACGTGGCTATTTTGACGTTTCGGAAGTCGGCAGACTTTTTTGTATAGAAAATGACAGACATGGCTGGTCCGGTTGGTTGAATAGTCTAAGCTTGACACAGTTGCTTAATAATGAGTCTTATTGAAACTAGGTAAGGTCTACAATAGCTCACTTAAACGTGACGTTATATTAAAGATTTGAATTAAAGAAAGGTGATAGAATTGGGTTAGTATATTTAATCCCGGACGCAGTTTGGAAACAGTGAATAATGTCTCTGGAATCAATTCAGGTGAACTATTTTCGTGATTTAGAAGCGGCTGGGAAAGTTATGTTTTTATAGTTCGTTTGTTTATATGGTTGATGGAAATGTGGGTTATGAATTTATGATAAAGATAAAAGGCAGTAATGCCTTATAGACAATGATGATCCTTTTACTTGAAAACGACACATTTGTTATTGAACGAACAGATATTAAGCGTGGGGATGTGTGGCAGATTTGCCGTACACTTATATCAAAATTTATATCGATTGAAACCAATCTCAATCCTATTCTAACTTCGGTTAGTAATATCAGTTTCAGGGCTTTTATAAAACGACCTAGAAAATCAATTTTAGACTATGAATAGAACCGATTTACCACGTCATATTAATAACGTTAATAAATTGAAAGCACTTGTCCTGACCTAACCCCAATTACATTAAAAGCTCCATTACCAAATTATCCGACAGGAAAATATCGTCTAAGTCAGAACAATTTTGAACCTAACCACCAAATAATTGAAATAAGGTATTTCGTCGGATTTAAAAGGGCAGCCTGGACCTTTAAGATTATTTATGTAAATGTAGCGCCAATACCATTTATTTACTGAAATAAATTTACAGCCCGCCTCGTCTGAGCAAGAGAGATGAGAAATACATTACAGCCCTAGGTCGAAATAAAAAATTTACGGCCCGCATCGCATATGTGTAATAACAGCTTTTACGAGAAAGTGTGATGACATAGTACATTACGCACCTAGGGCGGTAAAATAAAGAACGGCTCAGATCGCGGGTATTTGTGGCCCGAACCGAAGGTAAGGGCTACAAACAAGCGACCTGAGGCCTTCTTTATTACCGCCCGTGGTGCGTACACAATTTTACGTCTCCTTCTGGGTGTGAAGTGAGATTTCCCGATGCGCCCGTGGACGGCAAATCTCACTTACCGCCCAGAGTGACGTAAATGATCTTACGTGTAATCTCTTCAGCAGGCCCGTATCGGTATTGTTGTTCGCCGACTGCTTCGCCGTGTTCCAGAACTGCTTCTGCGCGGAGTACCGGTTCATGGGACATATTTTGAACAGGCAATCTGAAAACGACATTAATGTTAGGGCGGTAGATTTTAAAATGACATCGTTGAAGTTGCCTATTATACCAAAAATCACATTTTAAAAAGATACAATAGGGCAGCCCTTCTCAAATGTGGCTCCGCAAAGCCTCTGTAGGGGCTCCGCCAGAAATCGAGAATACTTTAAATATTGAGAAATAAACATAAATCAGGTCTTTTTTTGGGGTTACGTCAAATATTTCGCTTTCCATCAAAAGGGTTCCGTCACCAAAATGAAACTCTGTATGCGGAACCGTATTATACATGAACGAAGTTGCGGGCGGAAAGCAGGTATTGAATAATTTAAATATACAAGAAAGGGCTCAACTTACCCCGGAACTTTTTGGGAGGGTCAGTGAGGTCGCCGGCCTCCGGGCAGACGACGCACCTGTCATCTACCAACCTGCCGACATGTTCATTAGCATTAATTAAACAATCAAACATATGCTCAAGGTGGAACCTTGACCTGCTATTGATCGATCAAAGATTCTTAATAATGGTTCTACTGGATAGTAAATTGATAAGTAAATAAACTTTCTGTGACATCGTATACAAAATCGTGGGGCCATATGGGACAAGAGTAGCCATTTTCATCGCAAGCATTTAGATTGATAGCCTAGAATGACTACCAAGTGGATGCCGGAAGAAGAGTGGGTGGAATAGGCCCAAGCGGAGATAGAGGGATGACTTAGATCGCCTTGCCTTACTTAACAACACGCAAAATCGGGAGTCATATCCAGGAAGTCTCCTTTTGCCAACATTAGATCACTCAAATAGATGAAATAGGATAATTAAGATAACCTTTTTGTAATTATGTAACCACCGAAGCAAAGTCCGAAGCGGCCGAGTACCTCAAGCGGTGCAAAAGTACATCTAGACATCGATTCAGACTACATAATTATTTGAACAGTCAGCAGCAGAAGTAGCTAAGCGGATGAGGTGATTAAAATGAGCTTGACACGACTTCATTGTTAAAAAAAAGGGCGCGTGGTCTATTTGAACACCACCCGCTTAGCTATTTCTGCTGCTGTCTGCACTAAGGAAGGGTGACCATCTTGTACTCACCCTAAAGTACTGAGGAAGCCTGAAACCGTCCCCTCTGCGAAGAGGGACACGATGTCCCCCTGGTGCAGGAAGCTGTCCCCCATCTCGCCGCCTTACCCCCACCATGCAACGACACCTGCCAACAAAACAATCATCAATAAAGCGCGCCAGCGAGGCCAGGCTCGCGATCCATGCCGCGCGAGCCAGTGCGCTCGGTGGAGACGCGGCTTTAGGCAAATATATGATCTTCATTAACTGAAAGTCTTGAAATGGGCTCTTAATTTTCAAGACCGTTCCGAATTCTTGTAAAATAATATCATTCCGTAGCTTACCGTAAATCGCTGGCCCAATATTACAGGGTTCTATGTTAAATTTTCAGGGTAGTTAAACTTAGACTTAATATCACTACGATAATGTTCAAATTTCAATTCGATAAAAGTGAAACATAGAACCCTGTAATATTAGGCCAGCGACGTGTATGCACATAAAAGAGGCGCACATACAAATGCGAAAGGTTGTAAGTGGCGCGAAATACCTACCAACGGACGGAACGTTTTTTTTTTGTTGAATTCGGCTATGGCCCTAATACATATGTTTTTATTTTACCCTTAGCTATGATGTAGGAAAGTAACGTTTAGGTCATGGTAAAAACGTTGAGTATAAAACAGGGTAGGTTTTCTTTAGGTGAGGTCACAAAATATTTCTTCGTGATGGCAAATTTTATTGATAATTAAATTATTCACCTTCAACATAGTCATAACTAAGAGTTACAAAGACCCGATCTAAAAACGTATCTTCGAAAATACTCCATTCCTTGTTAGACTGAATTATTGAATGAATTAAAATAAAACTTACTTTATAGGCTAATACATGATACACAAAATACATGCCGTATTCAATAAATAAATAAGCATTAGGACAATCTTACACAAATCAACTTATACCTTGTGCAATCTAAGAAGCGGTTTTTGACACCTGTCATCTCAGTACATTTTATAATATAACCTAAAATCGATTTTAGGCTATAAAATGTACTGAGATGACAGATGTCAAAAACCGCTTCTTAGATTGCACAAGGTATAGTCCCACAGTAAGCTCAATAAGGCTTGTGTTGTAGGTATAGATAGATAATTAAATACATAGAAATCATCCATAACTCAGGAACAAATATCAGTGATAAACACACAAATAAATGCCCTGACCAGGATTCGAACCCGGGACCTCCTGCTTCATAGGCAGGGTCACTACCAACTAGGCTAGGAGGCCGTTAATTATGAGATCTCTTCCATAAATTGACTTGCGCCATTCTTGTTTAGCGAAGTGGCATAAACATATGTCAAGGAATTTTCACTACAGTCAGTACGTACTCGTATCATACGTAGGTCAGGCATCGTGACCAAGAATATTCCAACTTGTACAGTCACCAGCATAAATATATGACTATGAGCAGCGCTGCAAAAATATCTGATTCCCCATTGAGGGCAAAAGTATATGACGACACCTCCACGGTAAAAATATATGATGCTTTGTGGCCGGCATAAACATCGTTTTGCATCGATCAGCATAAATATCGGATCAGTCCGCTTAAAAATATCTGATTACCTACTAAAAGCAAAATTATATGACTACTATCACCAGCATAAATATCTAACCACTAAGAAAGCTTTATTATAGGATGAAAGGTCAACCGCATAAATATCTGACATAATAACAAAATCAAAATTATGTTATCAATATACAAAAACAAACCTTATCTAGCTGGCATAGAGGTCTTAATTGTAAAAAGCTGTTTGACAATCCACGAAAAGAGTGCAGACTTGTCATTGGAGTGTCACTGCATATGTCTATCTCACATTTTCTATCGTGAGTGTGTGTGAATGTGTCAAAAATTCAAATTGATATTGTTTCATTGCATTAAAACATTCATTACAATATTTACGATTTATTCATACAGTTAGGACTCGGTGCGACTGCCGTCAATCTACGAGAAGCCAGATTTTGTTTAATGAAAGTTAAGAAAAAACATTGGCAGTCATAGGGACTGCCAATAGAAGTGAAAACTTAGAGCTTTTAGTATTAAAATTTGAAACTTCATAATGTTTGAATTAAAATTATCAACATCAATCGGGTTTTTACATTTACTGACACTCCGAGCAACAATTATATGCACGTTTATATGGTTTCGTATCTAAAAAATAAAAACGGAACCCTTATTTATAGGATCACTCGCTTGTCTGTCCGTGCGTCTGTCACAGCCAATTTACTCCAAAAGTTTAGGAAGTTTAGGGAGATTAATTATATTTTAAGGGGGAAATGGTTTTAATTTTTCATTTGTATGATACGTGTGGGGTACCAATAGAAAATTGCAAAAAATTAGGACAGCTGACTGATTTTGACTTTATTTTACGTGCAGTAGTTTCGATAAAAAACCATTTGAAAATGCAATTTTTCATACTAAAATTACGGTTCTGTCCCAGCCTTATTTTTCAGAAACTATAGCTAGCTAGAAACTGAGAACCAAATAGTCCACTAAACATACCCTGAATATTACGGCATAATAATTATGCCGTAATCTTCAGGGTCTGTTTAGTAATTATTATTTGGTAGACCTATCTTTAACACCCAAGGTTTATACATATAGGACTTAATGTGTACCTAGAGGCAATTTACAATGATGATTTTATATGATTAATATATTATTAAAAGCATAAGAGAAAAATACTACTCACAAAATTAAACTTTATTTGAATGGTTATAAGTTTAACAATCGAACGAGATTTCCAACCCAAGGAAAATCTTGTGATGCGTTTTTGTTTTCGTGACGGTGTCGATGACGCGAACTCATAAGATTTCCCCCTACTAGAAAGTGCCCAACGCGGCTAAAGTAGTTTTCACTTCAAAAATATACGTATGCTTATCTAAAATAATCATATAGGCTCAAAGGAATAAAAAATATATCTTAGATATTTTGCAGTGTTTCCGTGTGCTATAAGATTAATTTATACGTGGGCGCAGGCCCCCTAGAAAGGAACATGCAATTTGAAAATGGTTAATTCCTACGATTCGTATGCGAAACCAATAGTACAGGAAAATAGCATATTTTAGAGGCAAAATATGTATAGTTATCAAATATCAATTGAACTTTTCTTTATACCTTTATCTTGGCACTTCGAAAATGTATGCTTCCAACCCCCACGGCTGACAATACGTGCCATATCCATTTTTGAGCAAAACCATTTCTAAAATAACAATAAAATATGGAATACCTGACGCTAATCGGTTTTTGAAAAAAGATATTTTTCAACAATGTTGTGCCATATCCGCATTTTACTATAGGATAATTACACTCCGTTAACTGAAAACTATCACGAAAGTGTGACATATCCAACACTTTTATATGTCATGTCATACATTGTACGTTTAACATTTACTCATCATTATCACTATATTTAAAGTATTTGTATGGTATTATAAATAATAAACATATGTGTCCAATTGATGAATAACTTAAATATTTCCTAAATGTAAAACTTTTCAAAATAGTACATTACTACAGAGGCCGGGAAGTAGGGGGTTGCCGGCTGAGTCATATAGACCGGATAGCTACGAGGCTAGCAACCCCATTTCACGCCGAGGTATGTATAGTGCTTTTCTCAAACATGCAATGAAATAAATAAATAATGTATATGGTGACTGAATAAATCCAGAACGTTAAAAAAATTTTTTTTTCAAAAAAAAAAACAAAAAAAAATTCAAAACCAAAAATTCCAAAAAAAGGGAAAACTTTTTTTTCAAAAAAGAAGGAAAAAAATTCTTTCTAAATAAAAATTTTATAAATACAATTTTTTTTTTAAACAAATAAAAATAATATTATGATGATTATTGTTTTTTTTTAATATGCATAAGTAGTGGCAGAATGTCAAATGAACCAAAAAGTAAATATCGCTTATAACCTTAAATGGCTGAATGCCATGATCCTGTGCCACAAACATATGTGGAATGGAAATTTAAAAAAAAATACTTCGCGGCCTAGGCCTTCAATTTTATATGAAAATCGTTACCTGTTCTCTGGAGTTAATCCGCCCTAAACGTGATACTTTGAAGCCTATTATGACGCACATAACGAAGACATTTCATTGCATGTTTGAGAAAAGTATTTTTTTGCTTCTTATCGTTCTCCTGCAAACGAATGTAAGTGGCGTATGGCACAAACGTATTCTCACCCGACGAAAACCCTTCATATATAGCAAAGTATTGATCTTATAAGTATGAGAATCGTCTCATTCGATTCAGAGTAAAAAAATACATTGAAAATGATATTTTACTTACCCAGTTTGGAAAATTTGTAATTTTCAAATGTTGCTCCCTGCCCATTCCATTCGGGCGGGGGTAGTACGCATAAATTTTGATAGGACTCGGCAGATCCTTATTCCTAGTGCCAAGATAAAGTTATAAAGCAAAGTTTCATTGATGTGGTACAAATTTTGCCGTCAAAATGGCATACGAGTATCTAGTCTTACTTTACCTGTACTACAAGGTTTATAGGCTCATTGCTAGTTGCCTGCTTGACGCTTGTTGTCTGCCTTGTAACATGCAATAAAACACGGTAAATATTCAATTATTTTATTTTGCACTATTTATCTTCAGCATTATACATTCGACCATTCCGGGCTCTCCAGACGATATCCTGTATAAAGCTGTATTTTCGCGAATACGGCCAAAATTTTTAGGATGGTCGATTTTGCAACTTCCGCAAGTAATCCATGATTTCACAGTATTTCTCTAAAAACAACATAAAATTACAAATGCATTAATAAGTCGGTAGAACCTATTGATTACGTAGCTAATATTGTAAGTAAACAAGAAACAACTTACATAATCTGTCAATGCATTAATTATTTAATGGATCGGTCTATATATTCGTGCAGTTAAATAATCCTATGCTTCAATTGCTCGTAGATTCAATAACACACTATTCAAATTCATGGCATTGAATTAATGTAATTATTATCAATCTCTGCAAAATAATAATTAGACTTGTTTATTTCTAATGTGACATGCCATATTGACGTATTAATGTTTCTTTTTCAAAGTTAGACTAGGATAGTAGTAAGAAGGTTATTCACGTTAGATCACATCAATTAAACGTCATGATGAATGATCAATCATACCATTTACTGCTTTATACCAGCCAGATAAGATTGTTTTTGTATACTGATAACATAATTTTGATTTCGTTATTATGTCAGATATTTATGCGGCCGACTGGTCATCCGATAATAAAGCTTTCATAGTGGTTAGATATTTATACCGGTGACAGTAGTCACATAATTTTGCTTTTAGTAGGTAATCAGATATTTTTAAGCGGACTGATCCGATATTTATGCTGATCGATGCAAAACGATGTTTATGCCAGCCACAAAGCATCACATATTTTTACCGTGTAATTGTCGTCATATAATTTTGCCCTCAATGGGGAATCAGATATTTTTGCAGGGCTGCTCACAGTCATATATTTATGCTGGTGACTGTACTTTATCCAATTACGTTTAGGCACTATTTAGAATGATACAGTTTAAAGTAACAAGCATGGACAGTGTTTAGAAAAGCGAGAATATCTCATTGAGCGTTTTGTTCAGAAAATAGATTTAACGGTTTCAAAAAGATTTGATGGTGGGATAGTCCGATTCTGTGATTATGTAACTAAACTAACGAGTTACGAACCGTTATAGACTAAGATTAGATGGTAGTGCACCCTACCTAATCGGGTAGCAAGATTCGGCATATATAGGGGGTAGCACCTTAAAAAGTTATGACTTTTAGTATGGGACACTATGAGCCAAACCTGGAGCGTTCGGAATGCAGCCAACTTTTCGGGTACCAAAAAAAGTCAGAAAATACCTCATCGGGTAGCAAGATTCGACATATACAGGGGGTAGCACCTTAAAAAGTTATGACTTTTTGTATGGAACACTATGAGCCAAACCTGGAGCATTCGGAATGCAGCCTGATTTTAGGGTGCCAGAAAATATCGAAAAATACCTCATCGGGTAGCAAGATGAAACTTATGCCAAATGAAAGTACTAATCATCCTGTTAATAAAAAAAATTGGTAGTCGGTCCTAAACCTGGAGCATTTCAAATGCAGCCAACTCTTGTGATCGAACAAAAAACTCATCTGATACCATTACAACGTAGAAATGGCCCCAGATGATGGTTCAAAAGACATAAACAAGTTTAATTTGACAGAATTTATCAAAAAGTGCCAAAATATTTCAGGTTTACTCACCCAAACTTATCACTTTCGTGATTTGGCTTAATTTTAGGGTACCTGAAGATTTAAAAAAATACCTTATTGAGTAGCACGATAACATGTATGCCAAATGAAAGGACTTATCATCCTGTTAATGGAAAAAAATAGCAGCGGGTCCTAAACCTGGAACATTCCAAATGCAGCCAACTTTTGTGATCGAACAAAAAACTCATCTGATACCATTACAACGTAGAAATGGCCCCAGAAGATGGTTCAAAAGACATAAACAAGCTTAATTTGATGGAATTTATCAAAAAGTGCCAAAATATATTAGGTTTACTCACCCAAACTTATGACTTTCGTGATTTGGCTTAATTTTAGGGTACCTGAAGATTTAAAAAAATACCTTATTGATTGGCACGATAAGATGTAAGCCAAATGAAAGGACTTATCATCCTGTTAATAAAAAAATATAGCAACGGGTCCTAAACCTGGAGCATTCCAAATGCAGCCAACTTTTGTGATCGAACAAAAAACACATCTGATACCATTACAACGTAGAAATGGCCCCAGATGATGGTTCAAAAGACATAAACAAGTTTAATTTGACAGAATTTATCAAAAAGTGCCAAATTTATAAGGTTTACTCACCCAAACTTATCACTTTCGTGATTTGGCTTAATTTTAGGGTTCATGAAGATTTAAAAAAATACCTTATTGAGTGGCACGATAAGATGTAAGCCAAATGAAAGGACTTATCATCCTATTAATAGAAAAAAATAGCAGCGGGTCCTAAACCTGGAACATTCCAAATGCAGCCAACTTTTGTGATCGAACAAAAAACTCATCTGATACCATTACAACGTAGAAATGGCCCCAGAAGATGGTTCAAAAGATATAAACAAGCTTAATTTGATGGAATTTATCAAAAAGTGCCAAAATATATTAGGTTTACTCACCCAAACTTATGACTTTCGTTATTTGGCTTAATTTTAGGGTACCTGAAGATTCAAAAAAATACTTTATTGAGTAGCACGATAAAATGTATGCCAAATGAAAGGACTTATCATCCTGTTTATAAAAAAATTTAGCAACGGGTCCTAAACCTGGAGCATTCCAAATGCAGCCAACTTTTGTGATCGAACAAAAAACTCATCTGATACCATTACAACGTAGAAATGGCTACAGAAGATGGTTTAAAAGACATAAACAAGCTAAATTTGATAGAATTTATCAAAAAGTGCCAAATCTATTAGGTTTACTCACCCAAACTTATGACTTTCGTGATTTGGCTTAATTTTAGGGTACATGAAGATTTAAAAAAATACCTTATTGAGTGGCACGATAAGATGTAAGCCAAATGAAAGGACTTATCATCCTGTTAATAGAAAAAAATAGCAGCGGCTTCTAAACCTGGAACATTCCAAATGCAGCCAACTTTTGTGATCGAACAAAAAACTCATCTGATAAGCCAAATCACGAAAGTGATAAGTTTGGGTGAGTAAACCTAATATATTTGGCACTTTTTGATAAATTCCATCAAAATAAGCTTGTTTATGTCTTTTGAACCATCTTCTGGGGCCATTTCTACGTTGTAATGGTATCAGATGAGTTCTTTGTTCGATCTCAAAAGTTGGCTGCATTTGAAATGTTCCAGGTTTAGGACCCGCTGCTATTTTTTTCCATTAACAGGACGATAAGTCCTTTTATTTGGCTTACATCTTATCGTGCCACTCAATAAGGTTTTTTTTAAATCTTCAGGTACCCTAAAATTAAGCCAAATCACGAAAGTGATAAGTTCGGGTGAGTAAACCTAATATATTTTGGCACTTTTTGATAAATTCCATCAAATTAAGCTTGTTTATGTCTTTTGAACCATCTTCTGGGGCCATTTCTACGTTGTAATGGTATCAGATGAGTTCTTTGTTCGATCACAAAAGTTGGCTGCATTTGGAATGCTCCAGGTTTAGGACCCGCTGCTATTTTTTTCTATTAACAAGATGATAAGTCCTTTCATTTGGCTTACATATTAGCGTGCTACTCAATAAGGTATTTTTTTAAATCTTCAGGTACCCTAAAATTAAGCCAAATCACGAAAGTGATAAGTTTGGGTGAGTACACCTCATAAATTTGGCACTTTTTGATAAATTCTAGCATATTAAGCTTGTTTATGTCTTTTGAACCATCTTATGGGGCCATTTCTACGTTGTAATGGTATCAGATGAGTTTTTTTGTTCGATCACAAAAGTTGGCTGCATTTGGAATGCTCCAGGTTTAGGACCCGTTGCTATATTTTTTTATTAACAGGATGATAAGTCCTTTCATTTGGCATACATTTTATCGTGCTACTCAATAAAGTATTTTTTTGAATCTTCAGGTACCCTAAAATTAAGCCAAATCACGAAAGTGATAAGTTTGGGTGAGTAAACCTGAAATATTTTGGCACTTTTTGATAAATTCTGTCAAATTAAGCTTGTTTATGTCTTTTGAACCATCTTCTGGGGCCATTTCTATGTTGTAATGGTATCAGATGAGTTTTTTGTTCGATCACAAAAGTTGGCTGCATTTGAAATGCTCCAGGTTTAGGACCGACTACCAATTTTTTTTATTAACAGGATGATTAGTACTTTCATTTGGCATTAATTTCATCTTGCTACCCGATGAGGTATTTTTCGATATTTTCTGGCACCCTAAAATCAGGCTGCATTCCGAATGCTCCAGGTTTGGCTCATAGTGTTCCATACAAAAAGTCATAACTTTTTAAGGTGCTACCCCCTGTATATGTCGAATCTTGCTACCCGATGAGGTATTTTCTGACTTTTTATGGTACCCGAAAAGTTGGCTGCATTCCGAACGCTCCAGGTTTGGCTCATAGTGTCCCATACTAAAAGTCATAACTTTTTAAGGTGCTACCCCCTATATATACTAGACCCCCCCTATTAGTCTAGACTAAGATTAGGTGGTAGTGCACCCTACCTAATCGGGTAGCAAGATTCGGCATACATAGGGGGTAGCACCTTAAAAAGTTATGACTTTTAGTATGGGACACTATGAGCCAAACCTGGAGCGTTCGGAATGCAGCCAACTTTTCGAGTACCAAAAAAAGTCATAAAATACCTCATCGGGTAGCAAGATTCGACATATACAGGGGGTAGCACCTTAAAAAGTTATGACTTTTTGTATGGAACACTATGAGCCAAACCTGGAGCATTCGGAATGCAGCCTGATTTTAGGGTGCCAGAAAATATCGAAAAATACCTCATCGGGTAGCAAGATGAAACTAATGCCAAATGAAAGTACTAATCATCCTGTTAATAAAAAAAATTGGTAGTCGGTCCTAAACCTGGAGCATTTCAAATGCAGCCAACTTTTGTAATCGAACAAAAAACTCATCTGATACCATTACAACGTAGAAATGGCCCCAGAAGATGGTTCAAAAGACATAAACAAGCTTAATTTGATGAAATTTATCAAAAAGTGCCAAAATATTTCAGGTTTACTCACCCAAACTTATCACTTTCGTGATTTGGCTTATTTTCAGGGTACCTGAAGATTTAAAAAAATACCTTATTGAGTAGCACGATAAGATGTATGCCAAATGAAAGGACTTATCATCCTGTTAATAAAAAAAAATAGCAGCGGGTCCTAAACCTGGAATATTCCAAATGCAGCCAACTTTTGTGATCGAACAAAAAACTCATCTGATACCATTACAACGTAGAAATGGCCCCAGAAGATGGTTCAAAAGACATAAACAAGCTTAATTTGATGAAATTTATCAAAAAGTGCCAACATATTAGGTTTACTCACCCAAACTTATCACTTTCGTGATTTGGCTTAATTTTAGGGTACCTGAAGATTTAAAAAAATGCCTTATTGAGTAGCACGATAAAATGTATGCCAAATGAACGGACTTATCATCCTGTTAAAAAAAAAATAGCAACGGGTCCTAAACCTGGAGCATTCCAAATGCAGCCAACTTTTGTGATCGAACAAAAAACTCATCTGATACCTTTACAACGTAGAAATGGCCCCAGAAGATGGTTCAAAATAGATAAACAAGCTTAATTTGATAGAATTTATCAAAAAGTGCCAAATTTATTAGGTTTACTCACCCAAACTTATCACTTTCGTGATTTGGCTTAATTTTAGGGTACCTGAAGATTTAAAAAAATACCTTATTGAGTGGCACGATAAGATGTAAGCAAAATGAAAGGACTTATCATCCTGTTAATAGAAAAAAATAGCAGCGGGTCCTTAACCTAGAACATTCCAAATGCAGCCAACTTTTGTGATCGAACGAAAAACTCATCTGATACCTTTACAATGTAGAAATGGCCCCAGAAGATGGTTCAAAGGACATAAACAAGCTTAATTTGATGAAATTTATCAAAAAGTGCCAAATATATTAGGTTTACTCACCCAAACTTATCACTTTCGTGATTTGGCTTATTAGATGAGTTTTTTGTTCGATCACAAAAGTTGGCTGCATTTGGAATGGTCCAGGTTTAGAAGCCGCTGCTATTTTTTTTATTAACAAGATGATAAGTCCTTTCATTTGGCATACATCTTATCGTGCTACTCAATAGGATATTTTTTTAGATCTTCAGGTACCCTGAAAATAAACCAAATCACGAAAGTGATAAGTTTGGGTGAGTAAACCTAATATATTTTGGCACTTTTTGATAAATTCCATCAAATTTAGCTTGTTTATGTCTTTTAAACCATCTTCTGGGGCCATTTCTACGTTGTAATGGTATCAGATGAGTTTTTTGTTCGATCACAAAAGTTGGCTGTATTTGGAATGTTCCAGGTTTAAGACCCGCTGCTATATTTTTTTATTAACAAGATGATAAGTCCTTTTATTTAGCATACATTTTATCGTGCTACTCAATAAGGTATTTTTTTAAATCTTCAGGTACCCTAAAATTAAACCAAATCACGAAAGTGATAAGTTTGGGTGAGTAAACCTAATATATTTTGGCACTTTTTGATAAATTCCATCAAATTAAGCTTGTTTATGTCTTTTGAACCATCTTCTGGGGCCATTTCTACGTTGTAATGGTATCAGATGAGTTTTTTGTTCGATCACAAAAGTTGGCTGCATTTGGAATGTTCCAGGTTTAGGACCCGCTGCTATTTTTTTTTATTAACAAGATGATAAGTCCTTTCATTTGGCATACCTCTTATCGTGCTACTCAATAAGGTATTTTTTTAAATCTTCAGGTACCCTGAAAATAAGCCAAATCACGAAAGTGATAAGTTTGGGTGAGTAAACCTAATATATTTTGGCACTTTTTGATAAATTCCATCAAATTAAGCTTGTTTATGTCTTTTAAACCATCTTCTGGGGCCATTTTTACGTTGTAATGGTATCAGATGAGTTTTTTGTTCGATCACAAAAGTTGGCTGCATTTGAAATGCTCCAGGTTTAGGACCGACTACCATTTTTTTTTATTAACAGGATGATTAGCACTTTCATTTGGCATTAGTTTCATCTTGCTACCCGATGAGGTATTTTTCGATATTTTCTGGCACCCTAAAATCAGGCTGCATTCCGAATGCTCCAGGTTTGGCTCATAGTGTTCCATACAAAAAGTCATAACTTTTTAAGGTGCTACCCCCTGTATATGTCGAATCTTGCTACCCGATGAGGTATTTTCTGACTTTTTTTGGTACCCGAAAAGTTGGCTGCATTCCGAACGCTCCAGGTTTGGCTCATAGTGTCCCATACTAAAAGTCATAACTTTTTAAGGTGCTACCCCCTATATATGCCGAATCTTGCTACCCGATTAGGTAGGGTGCACTACCACCTAATCTTAGTCTATTAGTGTTACACTTTTAGTATTTTTGGTTTGGCGCATGAAAGATGTGTAACAAAACAAGTATAGTGTTTACCTTTAAAAAAAAAAAGTTATATATAAAAAAAATATATATTATATATAATAAATTAATAATCTTCTGTAAATTCTAATGATTTGTTTAGATTCATACAGCATGATAATATGAATGTTAGAATTAATTAATTTAATTTAGTTACTCTAATTAATTATTTTAATTTTGCAAGCCAAGAAACTGTATTATGCATATTACATTGAAATTGTAACATACCATCTATGGAAGAGCAGTATCTCTTGATACAAGTATGAAAAATGCTTAAAAAGAGATACTAGCACAGCTAATGTTAAACTATAAGTTACACAATAAATTATTTTATTTTATTTATTATACTTTTAGGTACTACTCTAGCACTAGAAGGAAAACTACTCAGCTGCCTGGAAATTAGGCAAGCCGACGGGAATAGTGTTCTATGGAGCCGTCGCCACTGCTCTTCCATCTCTTTATCTTACCAAATGTTCTACTCTGTATGAGAAGAGTTGCAATTGATGGCAATTTTCATACAGGGTAACTCCAAAAATAATATATTTTACTATTCATATTTTTGAAAACAGTTGCCAAGTTGGTAGAACTGGTCCAACACCAGAGACAACCTACCTACTAAAGTCCTTTGACTAACTAACCGACAACTTCATTAACTGTGTCCTCTTGACCCAATTAAACCTGCTATCTCTCTCACCTTATCAATATTTTGTTAACGTCCACTATTTTTTTCCTGCTTAATAAATCAATATTATCAATCAGCAACAGTCAAATAAAAAAAACTATATTCATCTCGGTCTTCGGTTAATTATACCACCTAGCGGAAGAAAAAGATAGCTTTTTAAAAATTATTTGAACAGACAGATCTGATCATATACTTAGATCAAAATTAGTATGGGTCGATAGTTATTTCAATCGTATTCTTGACGCGGTTCAGCAATATATCGTAGCGGCCAAGGTGGTCTCAAATACTTAGTCCAAACGATAAGTGTATGTTCCGATATTTTTCAGTACCTTAGCCGCTCGTATATATTTGATGTCGACTGTACCGTTTCATAATAAACACCATATCCGGCAAACAAAATACTCACACAAACCTCATACATAATATATTTAGTCGGGCATAATTAGGCATATCTAATCTTATCGCTACACAGCAAAGCTATTTGTACGGATTAATGAACTAAAGCTCGCGTACTAATACTAACTTCACGCTGATCATTGGTAGTCCTTATCTCGTTGATAATAAGGCTCACGTATGATCAGTCCACAGTGTCAGTGGTACATCATCAGATATATCGGAGCGGCCAAGGTGGTCACATATATATCTGAACAACGCCTCTATTGTCAATGCGATAAAGTCCATGTTCAGATATTTTTGAGTATCTTGGCCGCTCCTATATATTTTATGGCGACTGTACAGTCGACGTTGGAGATATTTATACAGTTTTGCACCTTATTGCAAAGGCGTATGGTGCAAGAGTGTAAACATATCTTTGACGTCGACATAAAAACAGCAATACAATTAACTGATCATCGGGGAATTTGAACTCAATAAGTGTTATAAACAGTGAGTTTACTGTAGTGCTGAGTGCGAGTACGAATATTCGTATTTTATTTCGGTTGCTCGCCAATATAAAATAAACGCTTTTCAATAGCAAAAATAAAACGACTGAAATGATCCCCTATACGCTTTCGTGAACCAAGTTTGGTTCAAAACCCATACTAAATGTACAGTTTAATAGTGGTAGGTCTGTCACGTCTATAAGGCAGTTACACTCACCACTCACATGTCACAGCATGTTCAGTACAGCTCGAGCTTCATCAGCAGCGTCATCGTCAGCGTGTCGCACACCAAGTAGAACACGTTCAGCAGCACCTTATACCACAACTTCACGTCTATAAGGCAGCTCACTCACCACTCACATGTGTCACAGCATGTTCAGTACAGCTCGAGCTTCACCAGCAGCGTCATCGTCAGCGTGTCGCACACCAAGTAGAACACGTTCAGCACCACCTTATACCACAACTTCACGTCTATAAGGCAGCTCACTCACCACTCACATGTGTCACAGCATGTTCAGTACAGCTCGAGCTTCACCAGCAGCGTCAGCGTGTCGCACACCAAGTAGAACACGTTCAGCACCACCTTATACCTCAACTTCACGTCTATAAGGCAGCTCACTCACCACTCACATGTGTCACAGCATGTTCAGTACAGCTCGAGCTTCACCAGCAGCGTCATCGTCAGCGTGTCGCACACCAAGTAGAACACGTTCAGCACCACCTTATACCACAACTTCACGTCTATAAGGCAGCTCACTCACCACTCACATGTGTCACAGCATGTTCAGTACAGCTCGAGCTTCACCAGCAGCGTCAGCGTGTCGCACACCAAGTAGAACACGTTCAGCACCACCTTATACCTCAACTTCACGTCTATAAGGCAGCTCACTCACCACTCACATGTGTCACAGCATGTTCAGTACAGCTCGAGCTTCACCAGCAGCGTCATCGTCAGCGTGTCGCACACCAAGTAGAACACGTTCAGCACCACCTTATACCACAACTTCACGTCTATAAGGCAGCTCACTCACCACTCACATGTGTCACAGCATGTTCAGTACAGCTCGAGCTTCACCAGCAGCGTCATCGTCAGCGTGTCGCACACCAAGTAGAACACGTTCAGCAGCACCTTATACCACAACTTCACGTCTATAAGGCAACTACACTCACCACTCACATGTGTCACAGCATGTTCAGTATAGCTCGAGCTTCACCAGCAGCGTCAGCGTGTCGCACACCAAGTAGAACACGTTCAGCACCACCTTATACCACAACTTCACGTCTAGAAGGCAGCTCACTCACCACTCACATGTGTCACAGCATGTTCAGTATAGCTCGAGCTTCACCGGCAGCGTCAGCGTGTCGCACACCAAGTAGAACACGTTCAGCAGCACCTTATACCATAACTTCACGTCTATAAGGCAGCTCACTCACCACTCACATGTGTCACAGCATGTTCAGTACAGCTCAAGCTTCACCAGCAGCGTCAGCGTGTCGCACACCAAGTAGAACACGTTCAGCAGCACCTTATACCACAACTTCACGTCTATAAGGCAGCTCACTCACCCACTCACATGTGTCACAGCATGTTCAGTACAGCTCGAGCTTCACCAGCAGCGTCAGCGTGTCGCACACCAAGTAGAACACGTTCAGCAGCACCTTATACCACAACTTCACGTCTATAAGGCAGCTCACTCACCACTCACATGTGTCACAGCATGTTCAGTACAACTCAAGCTTCACCAGCAGCGTCAGCGTGTCGCACACCAAGAAGAACACGTTCAGCAGCACCTTATACCACAACTTCACGTCTATAAGGCAGCTCACTCACCACTCACATGTGTCACAGCATGTTCAGTACAGCTCAAGCTTCACCAGCAGCGTCAGCGTGTCGCACACCAAGTAGAACACGTTCAGCAGCACCTTATACCACAACTTCACGTCTATAAGGCAGCTCACTCACCACTCACATGTGTCACAGCATGTTCAGTACAGCTCGAGCTTCACCAGCAGCGTCATCGTCAGCGTGTCGCACACCAAGTAGAACACGTTCAGCACCACCTTATACCACAACTTCACGTCTATAAGGCAGCTCACTCACCACTCACATGTGTCACAGCATGTTCAGTACAGCTCAAGCTTCACCAGCAGCGTCAGCGTGTCGCACACCAAGTAGAACACGTTCAGCACCACCTTATACCACAACTTCACGTCTATAAGGCAGCTCACTCACCACTCACATGTGTCACAGCATGTTCAGTATAGCTCGAGCTTCACCAGCAGCGTCAGCGTGTCGCACACCAAGTAGAACACGTTCAGCAGCACCTTATACCACAACTTCACGTCTATAAGGCAGCTCACTCACCACTCACATGTGTCACAGCATGTTCAGTACAGCTCGAGCTTCACCAGCAGCGTCAGCGTGTCGCACACCAAGTAGAACACGTTCAGCAGCACCTTATACCACAACTTCACGTCTATAAGGCACGCACACACGACCAACAATAGCACGGATATGTACCATTTTTGTGCCCCACTTATAACCATCTGCACGTCCGTTCCTCCCTTTGTTAATTTATGTTTTAAGGTCCGATTTTGGTGACATTTTTTATGGTTTGCAACCAACTTTTATATCTATGAAATCCGTTAGTGTAAACAAACAAATACATGTGACCCGATTAGACAAATTAATTTGATATCACATATACAAAATGGTGAATCGATCAAATTTAATATTTATAGTTTAAGATTCACCACAAAATATGATGATTGCTGGACTAGGATTTTGTATCTATGGTATTATATTATTACAGTTGCGCCCGACCGAGTCAAGTATATCATTCAGTTTATATTTTAATTACCAATAGGTATAGCCACCTGCAAAAATATGTTGGATAACGAAGGGCGCGGAACATATAAGACGCTCTTATATCTCTCGAAATAAGATTGTGTCACATATATTTACACGCTTCGTTGTGTAATATATTATTACAGGTACATACACTGGTTGTTTAAATGAGAATAGATGTAAATTGTTGATTGCAAAAGCCAGGTCTACGTGAGGGTACATACGGTTTGTTTCTAATGTCAATGGTTTATGTTTTGTCATTATGTCGAGGAAATAATCAAATATTTATGGTTCTAATAATGGGACACCATGCGATATTATCGGTTGCTGAACTCTTTTAGGGTTGTCAAAAATAGTTACACATAATTGTATGTTTAATAATGAGCATGAATAATAAGTTGAAGTTCATTTAATGGGAGCTAAGTTTCTCCGTCTCCTTGCTTGCCCAAAAATGGTTCTTATTTTGTGTATTAATTTATGTGAAGAATTCATAAAATAGCGGAAATTAAAATGTAAAAAAAAAATCATTGTTTTGGTTTTCGAGTGCTACAGCTCACAGGGCCACTTGTTTAATTATCTTAAACAATAATCGAATGATTACTCAGAGAGAATTATACTCAAGCTCCTTATACTTTACCTACCTTTCGATAGCTCCAAAAACTGATTACCTAATAATATAATATAATTTTAAACAAAAAAAGAACCGACTTCACTTAGGATCCGCTATTCCAAGAGGAAGTGGCCGAGTTGCTGTAAAAAATAGTGAAATCACTATAGGTGTGCCTATAATAGTTGAAGAGTTCCCTCGATTTCTCCAGGATCCCATCATCAGATCCCGACTTGGTGACAATGGGACCATCTAGGGGTTATACCTGTTCGATTAAAAAAAAAATTTTGAAAATCGGTTCACGATTCACGGAGATATGGAGTAACATACATACAAAAAAAAAAAAAAAAATATGATAAAAAAAAAAAAAAAAAATTCAGTCGAATTGAGAACCTCCTCCTTTTTTGAAGTCGGTTAAAAATATAGGTAACTCTTGTTCTCAAGGAATTTAATGATCCATACAAATTAAATGTAGAAACAAGCAGGGAGCGCAAAAGCAGTAGACGTATCGTCTTTGTAATGAAACGCGGAAATGATGTGAGGAAGGTTCCCTGTTTGCCCTTGCCGGGAAAATTAGGTCTCGGGAGGGTGAAGACGTCGGTTTATGTAGGTATTCGGAATGAAATCATTCAAAATTATCACTTATTTGTTATGAAATATGTCACGAAATTTAGTGGCAAAATTTGATTTATTTAGCAGGATTTAAATCAAGGGTGAGTCAGTTATACATACAATGTGAATTGTGATGATATTTTCGCTAACATGATATGAGCTACAATAAATCGAAGTGGAGAACAAAATGCCGCCTATTATGATCGCCTGAAATACAGCTGTGTTTATTTAGATTTAAAAAAGTTTAGACACCAATGTAGAGTTGTTACTCTACAACGTTTTTTGCAAATAAATTAAAACAGTTCATAATTTCAGTAAATAGGTACATTTTAGGTTAACGATGTGTCACAACCCTGATATTTTAATAATCGTGAGTTTTGGCCACAGTTTGACAATTATTTTCCATGAAATTACTGTAATAGTTAATAAAATCGTGAAGTATAATAGTCGGAACGTGATTGGTCAACATTCTAGTCACATAAACATAGTTTTTGGTCCTAGGTAGTTATTAATTAATTAATGTATGTTAGCGTGCACTAATACAAACCTCTTCATTGAAACCGTTTCGGCCCTTGGGAAACTCTTCTAAATACCTACTACACCTTACTAATAAAAATTCGAATGTACCTATCTCTGTCTGCCTGTCTACTAGTATCTGTCAATTTGTTACCTCTTCACACTTAAACCGATTTTAGATGAAATTAGGTATGAAGATATTTTGAGTCCCTAGCAAGTACATCATAGGATATTTAAGTTATTAATATTATTGATGATTGAAGTGATAATTCTACGCAGTCAAAATCGTGGGCCTTTTTTTAGGGTGAAACTGATATAAAATTAAATAAATTACAAGTTATAGTTAAATAAGTAAAATTACAGTTTAAAAACTCGTGTCTTCCACGAATCATGTTATTCTTCGTTTTCCGTGTTTTCTATACGGGTCTTAGATAAGCATGCAAATTTTATAAACAGGGATCGGTCCGTTTTAGCTCATTTTTATTCCGTTTCAAAGAGGTAAAATAGACATTGTTTAATGGTTAAGGAAGGTTAAATAAATCAAATTGATATCTAATGTCATTGTTTAAAATCTTTAAAATGGGTGAGAAAAGTTACTGTAGGCCTTTTTATTTAAAAAGTAAATAAGCCATTTTTAGGGTTTTGTTAATAACAGGATATAACAGAATGGTTGATCAACTCTCAATTCTTTAGCTAAAAGGATTCAGATCAAAATATATAATTAAATCCGTACCTTACATAGGTAACTAAATTACCTTTTGCCATTTCATAAGTCCAACATTGTGAACAAAAGCTTTTAACGCAACGAACTTTATAAAGCATTTCAATTTGTTGGCGAACTCCGCGTTGAAACGAAATAAAGAATTCCGCAAAACTCCATTATAATTTGATGTTTTCATTATTATGTGTTCTTTTGTAGAAAATGAAATGAACATACTGTAAAACTCAACGACATCGCGCAGACTATCATACTACGTACTAACACTAAAGTGGTACGTTTTGTAAGTTATCGCAAATAGTTCATCCATCATTTGATCATATTTATTAGTTTTCGTTGCTAAAAATTGTAATACAAAGAAAATATAGCAAAAATAAGTTTTGTATGTAAATCTGTTTCTGGCTGTATTTTCTTTGTATTACAATTTTTAGCAAAATGAATTACCGACATAGATCTGTACTACTAAAATGCCCATGCCAAATTTCATGGTTCTAAAGCATGTCGTTTTAAAATGAGAGCTGAACTACGTTTGTATGGGAACGCGAGTTCACGCGAGCGTCCTGGCGACTCTTAAGAATCACATAATTTCCTTCTCCTCGCTCAGAACAGCTCAATTCACAACAAACAAATCCCTCGCACATCTCTGGTTGAAACGCAGCCGAAAACTGCAGCAGTAAAAAAATTGTAAAATATGATCGATTTAAAGCTTAGACATGTCGGCGGCCGATCGTAAAATCAGGCAGATCGTAATGTTCCTGTCTAATGTTTTAACGATAGTCACATTTAACCAATGTATAGGTATTAGGTTAGGTTCGTTAGGTTGCTTCAGATGCCCGAAGAGCAAACTGCCCAGAAATAGCGCTATGCGGGGCTCCGTCGACTCAGGGAACGAGTCAAAGATTTTCACGTTTCACGATATGCCTGATCTTACGATTGGCCGCCAACAGACACACCAGACGTAGGTATAGGTACAGTCACCATCAAATATATCGGAGCGGCCAGGGCCAGAAATATCTGAACATGCACTCTATCGCCTCAACAATAGAGGCGTTGTTCAGATATTTGTGACAACCCTGGCCGCTCCGATACATCTGATGGCGACTGTACGTGCGACACGTGCGTGCATACACCGGTTGTAATGTACGATAATTATATGTGTGAGATGAGTTTTCCCTTGCGTAACGAAAGCGAAGTGACATCTGCCATCTAATTCCAAGGTACACTGTACAGTCGGTCGCCGTCAAATATTTCGGAGCGATATATTGATGCCGACTGTACGAACTAAAGCCAGTCGTGTAGAACTCCCAAGAGTTGTATTCACCCGATAATTTCTTAGCACTTTAGTCAGAAATGGGCTACATTTGGGTTAAGTGTACTTAGCGGGACGTTTTATTGCATCGGGGGAGCAATCGTAAACAGATAAAACAGTTTATTGTGTTTGAATGATATCAAATGGATATATTATTACATAGATATATAACGAGACAAATTAACCCTGAATTCGAAGCTCCTAGCACCTAAGGTAAGACGGTGTGCCCAAACTACTGCACCTATGCAATTAAAACTGCACGAAGCCATGCGCTTAGCGAGATAGAAGCTTGTGGAGGAACCTGGTCTTCAACAGAAGGAGATGATGTCACGATCCTCAGCACTGAGGGAAGTACTGTTCTGAAACGTTCACCACGCGACTTTACCGTGACGATGCGTGCAGAGTCCGCACTTGACCTCTTTTGGCATTTCGGATGCAAACTTAGCGTAGACGGGCTCTACTTACAATTTTAATGTTTTATAGATATATTTCGAGTTACCAAAGAGTTGCAGAAACGAACAAAATTAAACTTTCACTGTATTTATCTCCAAAACTCACTGAACTAAAACCATTTCAGCTCATTGAACTTTGCGGAAACTATCGCACCGTAACCGAATTTGTAAGAGATTTCGCTTTTAAAACCCCTGGCCCCTAGCTACATATTAAAAATACTAGCAACTTAGAAAAAACTTTGTTTTATCATTTAGTTATGTAGTACACAAGTGTCATGAAATTCAGATTCAATCCTATAATAATGAATATATGTACTAAGCTACAATGTGTGCACTGCACTAATATAAATCTCATTCTTTACCAACTTTACTTCAATGGTCGCGAATTCACTGACATTCAGTTACAGTAGATTCCAAATCAAAAGTAAAGTTTCGCTGATACAGAATAAAAGTACTACAGAGAGAGCCTGATTTGTATGTACCCTCACCAACCGCACTTAACCACATCTCACCAAAAAGCACTGTTTTTACAGCAAAAAAGCCAGCCTATACCTGACCAATATTAAGTCCTACTAGCGTGTACGAGATAAAACCAATCAATATGAAGCCTAATCAGCCGTCGTTAGGGGAGATTGTTAAATATAGTACTGTTGTCCTTTCCACCGCTCCATTTGTTATGGGTGCTGACCTGAGAGGACCACAAGGGTCTCTTTTATTTTTAAAATACCTTAGTGTAGAGGGAATTTATTAAAATCAAATGCTAGCGTCTGCAAAATACATAGCTTTACTTCTAAAATGAGAAGGGCAGTTGAAGTTTATGAGAAAAGACAAACTGGTGAAATTTTATCGTGTCATTATTTTTTGGTTAGATTTTTGAAGCCGCAATTGATGTCGGTGAATATGAACCACCACAAGAAAGAGACCCATGGTCGAATAAAAGAAAAAATCACCTGTGACAGACAGAAACCAACGTGATCTCGTAAGTGTATCGGATTCACATAAAACTTAGAGATCATATTAGTGTACTGTCGTGGTATATCACGAAACGTGATAAAAGTAGTTTGCAGGTGAATAATAACATAAAAATATCTTGTCTGCTCCTATCATCCTAGTGACGTCATTACTATAAGCTAAACAAAAATTTAATTAAGTATTTAATCAATGGGTAACGCTCCGCCTACAGAACACATGAGATAAGATAACAACCGGAAGTCATCACAAAACGTGGATTTTTGCACTCAACCAACTACCGGAAAACCGTGAATGCCGTGAAATTATTCGGCTATTAGTATTCGTAGGTACTAGCACAGTTCACGTCTGATTCGTAACTGTGGGTTTCAGTTAAAGTTTGTGGTTTCCAGAAATGTTTAGCTTACATGAATGATTGAGGGAAGAAGTGTTTGTTTAGTTAACAATCCCGCTTTGATATTTAGTTCGCGTTTTGGCTGGTATCTCAATGTGCCTTAGTGATGATAAAACGCAGACGGGTCGTTCCAATTGCCAAAAAAACCGGGGAAATGTCAAACAAACCAGAGTGCCTAGAAAATATCGTAAGTATCTCTAACGCATTTGCAATATGTATTTGAGCGAACGAGAAACAGATAGCAAAAATATCGAAAATCAGTGATCGAGGCTGGTAGCTTCTCTATGCTGTAAACTATAAATTGATGTTGTAAAGTTGATGATTTCATGAAAAATTTATGTTTACATATATTAATAGAATATCGTTTAACAATAGCCGTAAAACAAAAGATCTATCAAGCTTCAGGCCTATGTTTAGGCGCGGCCGGCCATGCTTCTTTTGAAAACTATTACGATTTTCGTAAAACGTTCTCAAGGTTTCCCCAAAACGGTATTGTCAAGCGTAATGGTCTAAGTAACTGTTTGATTTAACTATTGTTTTTAACACTAAATTCCTATTAACTATGAACTTGGATCCACCTTCTGCAGCAGATGCTGTCAGCAGATGTAATACCTGGCAGGTGTTCAGAATGAGCTTGAGACGACTTTACTGTCAAGACAACAAGAGCGTGCCTAGATCATTTTGAACACCTTGCCCGCTTTAAAACTTCTGCTGTTGTAGTTGCTGACATGAAAGGAGTATTAGTAGTATATTGTCTGTACGCGAAGTAGTTTCCAAGGACTGGGGCCAATTGGTAAAACTAAACAGCATATTGCCACGCGTCATGCTTACGCCTAAACAATGCCATTGTCTCCTCTAGTTACAGTGGCTGACAAAACTTCATAAAACGGTCATAAACTGTGAAGGAACGAATACTGTGCAATCAGGAGCTACCTAACTAAAGCGAATGATAACTCATTCAAAATAATTTTAACAAAAAAAAGACTATATTAATGAAGTATCTCGCGGGCGAGACAGTGATGACTGCAGTTAGAAAGTGACATATGTCTATCTCGCTGTCGCTGCACACTTGTGCTAACCGTGATGGAGCATAAATCGATAGCCGTACCTAAATAGTTGCAAGAAAATATCACAGCAAAGAATGACTGCGGCGCAAAAATAAACTTCTGATGGAAACTTCTGATGGCGCGAGTTTTACAACAATGTTCAAACTTGGACGTTTCGAGCGCCTTGTGGACATTCCTTTGATAGGTTTTTCAAGATAAATAGGAATGTACATAGGTCAGGGCTTACCATAAAATGTGTTACGATACTTACGATTTTATCCATCGCAGTTATAAGTCTTCAAAAGTAATGTCTGACCAGAAATATATGACCATGTTTTTCATACTAAACTGAACTGTCCACATATACATGAGAAAAAAGCGCCCTCTTGACAATGGTCATAACTGATATACCTATTCCTGGTCAGGCTTTAACTACCATTGCCATGCCCAATAATCTAGTAGGTAGAGTCAGTTGAGGGATTGCCATATTGTGGCAAAAAGCAGCTGAAAGAAATATAGCACTAGCACGGCGGCGCGACGTTTCGACGATTTGGTATGTACGCTTTTGTATGTCTGTACAGAGACTATAGAGATATAGACGACCACAGCCTAAGAACTTTCGGACTTACGACACAGCCTAAGAACGGGCGGCTTTCGGACATAGGGCGCATACGACTTGAGCTTCAAAAAGTTCTTAGGCTGTGGTCGTCTATAACTCTATCGTCTGGTCTGTATAATCTAACTGAACTGACGAACTGATTAGTTTTATTAACGACGTTTTTGTCCTCGTCCTCACTTTTTTGCGTTAAAAATAGCGGATTTAACATTCCATATCTTCACTCCTGAATAATTTCCGAGAAAAGCTTTCCAAGAAAAGCACTCCACAAAAATAACTCTTCTGCGACGGAATCAAATATGAAATGGAGCATCGAATCAGCTATACATTTTGCTGAACTAAAGCGGCGGTGCGTTATACATATTTTATCATAGTTATCGTAATAGAGGTCTTCCCGTTTCCTTCTCCACAACTTGTAGGAAATTACTCAAATCTGAAAACTAGGCAAGCCGATGGGAATCAAGTTCTATGAACGCCCGCTTACTGCACAGATAGAAATAATATCTTAATTCAAAACGCAAAACTCTCTTGCACGCGGTTTCTTAAAGAGAGTAATAAATACCTTAGACCAATAAACATGACTTGAGTTAAAAATATCATGATTTTTAAAAGAAGATTTAAAATTATTTAGCTTTAACTTTACCTATTTTTAAAGCGAATAGTAATGATTTGAGTTAAGATAATAATTATTTACGGCAAAAAAGCACCAACATTTACCTTTAAGAGTTTTATGTGTTTACGTAAGATCGATTAGTTCTTGGTTTGAAGCTAAGAGCCAAAGCTAATTTAAAGAAGTAGCACCAAAAGTTAGATTTGAGATTTTTAAGTTTTTAGGCAAGAGAGATAAATTTTTGCTTTGATGTTTTCAACTTACAATCAAGAGCCACAGCTATTCCAAAGAAGAAGCACATAATTTTTGCTTTGAAACATTTAAATCTTGGACGTTAGTTACCCTGCGCATCAATAGATGTCTCTGCGTGTAGGTTAGAACACGCGAACGTTTGTTCAACGTAACTTCATGACCCTCGCCGGTTTACCCGGGCTTATTTGAGATTCACAATAGCAATCTCAGCTCTAGTTAATACGATTATAAATTGTGAGTATATAAATAATCATAATTTATATTTGTATTATCTACTTTTAGTTAAACTTCCTTTCTTGGGATTAGTCCCGAGAAACACAGTTTCTGCTACTAGGTTTTTATGTAGTGCACTGAGACACTAAGGCGATTATCACACTGACGACGGATCCGCATGCGGCGCCGGTGTGCGAGCGAGATAGCGCTATACACATGCAGAGCGCTATCTCGCTCGCGCACCGGTGCCGCATGCGGATCCGCGCCAGTGTGATAACCGCCTTAGAAAATGTTATTGTTTGTTTCAAGTAATCGATTTCATACGCCAAGAAATTTTAGATCTTGGTGTGAAAATATCAAATTTTACATCAAGTAACACATGCTCTTGAACTAATGCGATTTCTTGTTTCCGTGGAGAAATTCAATTCTCAATTTAAACTATGAGTCTTCATCCAAGAAACAAAGTTTCTTGGCTTAAGTTCTTTATGTATTGCACTAAGACACATAAAGTTCAATTTAAAAAAAATACAATACAAAAACAAAATTCAAACGCCCTTTGTGAGAATATTAAGCTATTTTAAAAAGAAGATTTTTATATCTCGGATGAAGTATTGAATTTATTAGGTTAAGTAATAAACTTTGAAACATTTTATATCTTAAAATAAAGAATTTTATATTTTCCTTATATGGGAAACTGGATATCTCTTGATTCAAATAGGTTTCTTTGGTTGAAGAGATTTTTTCTATCTGTGTGGTAACCTAACAAACTTATTTTAATGAAATTTTATGTGGATTTTAGGTATTGCTTTTAAGGTGAAGATTGACTGAGTGGCAGCTTTAGCGGCGGCGACCAGCGTTGCTACCATAACACATTTTATTAAAAACCAAGCACACGCCCCGCCTGATGGTAAGCAGTTGCTGTAGCCTAGCAGCCCCAGAGGATTCACATGCGCGTTGCCTACCCTTTAAGAACTACGTTGATCGCGAACAATGAAATGTATGGAGTGGCTTCCGTGAACGGTGCACAAATTCCTATAGGACACTCGACGCAGCGTTGGTCAAGAAATACGAGTGACGCGGACACAGTTTAGTACAGTCACCGGCAATAGTATCTTACTACACGAAGACTGCAAAAATATGTGACACGCTCTGGCCCTACAAATAAGAGCGTGACACATATTTTTGCGGCCTTCGTGTAGGAAGATACTATTGCCGGTGACTGTACAAGCTTGAGATGGATGAAATAAGTGTCTTACTAATAAATTATAAATTATGGCTGTTAGAATTACCTAGTAAATTATCCATGCACTGCACTCGATGCCATATTCTATGCTACCTATATACAATACAATACTTCGAGGTCAAGCGGGTCAGACACGAGCTTTGATAAATTGACTTGCTATCGGGAATTGTTTGAGCTCGTCCGTCTTAGTCGCCCCGCTTTCAATGGGGCGCCAGATTTGGCAGGCTTTTAAGAACTATAGTAATGAATAGAGGTCACGTTAAGTATTTGTAAGTCTAGGTGGCCTAGGTAACCGAGTAAACCGAGAACAGGCGACGCTAAGGCGAATTCAACGTAAAGGGTAAAATGGTACATAATCATTCCAATAGAGTGGCTTTGGGGTTATCTGCGAATGCTGGAAATGCAAGTTTTGCTGTTTTCGTTATGAAAAATACTCAAAGGCAATGAAACCTGTATAAAAATGAAATACTACGACTTGAAATCTACCGTTCGTTGGCGTCCTTAGGTTACCGTGGGTGCTTACCATCGGGCGGGCCATATGCATATTTACCACCGTAGTGGTATTCAAAAAAAATTTACCTCCGTCGCTGACCGAGGGTCTCATGTGAATGCGCCCTAAGCTTTCGCTATTGATATACATCGCTCGACAAAGTTTACTGTACGCGTGCGTCTTCAAATGACCTCTAACCTTTCGTTAGCTACGTGTCCCGCATTCGAAAGTGACAACAGCCTTTAAAGGTATTTCGTCGAGAAAATATGTCTGTCTATGAACGGTAGGCGACCTGTAAGGAACATCGTCGAGGCCCGAATAGCAAGTTAGCAAGCGAAAACACCCACTGAAAAACGCCTGCAACTTTTGAAGTGTTACAAGCGCGTTGCTATTTAAATACCTGTTCACTACTTTGTTAAAGAACCTCATATTGTATATAGAAAGAACCTCATACTGTAGTCCCTCGAGAAAATCTCGTCAGGGAGCTCATTGCACAGCCCGAGCATTCGCGAGAAGTTCCTCTGAAACTGCACAGCGCGCGACCCAAACAGATCCAAGGTTTTTTTTATGACATAGGAGGCAAACGAGCAGACTAATCGCCTGATGGTAAGTGTGAAGATGAACGCCGTACCGACGTCGAGTGGTTTGGTAAATACATTGAGGTAGACATCAATGTCTTGACATGGTAAACAGTTCCTGTATAAAATAGTGTTAAATACAGTCAGCAGCAGAAGTAGCTAAGCGGGTGAGGTGTTCAAAATGACCTACACGAGCTCTTATTCTCTTAACAATAAAGCCGTGGCCAGCTCATTTTGAACACCTCCCCCGCTTAGCTACTTCTGCTGCTGACTGTACACACCGGACACGCAAGACTATAATGAAGTCTAATATAAAATAAGTGAAGTCAATATTGTGCATTCTTCCTATTGTATTTTTATTTGTTGTACAATAAAGTGTTATACTACTACTACTAACACTACTAAGTCTAAAGTGCGTGACCTAAGTTTTGAAACAAACCCAATAAACAATATTTTTCGATACTTTCTCTGAAATCTAAGATAATATTTACACCAGTTTATCTTTTATCCTAGCAATTAGCCTTATATTTGCCTAGCTATAAATCAAAACGGATCCAAAGCACTAGGTTAAACACGGTCGTTAATATATTTGAAGAGTCTCGGGATTTAACGGCGGCCGGGCCACGATTAAATTGAATTAGGACAGTCAACTTAAAAGCTAATTGCACTCGTTTAATCAAGTCCGGGGCTGTTAACGAGATTTTAAAGCGGACTTCCTCGTGTCTGAATTTCAATTTGAAATGAGATCGTAAGTTCAGCTTTGGCTTTGTCAAATTGTGTAACACGGTGAGGGCTACTCTTAGACCCGGTTTACACTGTCGGGTGTCGGGCCCGGATTTTTATCGGATGTTCCCAGTAGCAGAACATTTTATATGAAGCTATTCCCACTTGCACGACAGTTTTGTATGAGGCGCCGACACCCGATTAAAATTCGGGCCAGACATCCAACAAGTGGGAACGGGGTCTGATGGTTCGGTTCGTAAGGAATTACCGTAAAGCCAGGTCTTTACTTATGTAACAGAAAGGGCAAATAACACGAGAATAAATACATTTTACACTTTTTTCTACTCCGGTACTTTTATCTGTCAATTATATAGTCCCGCCAACGAATATAAAAGCATGTCTTATGACATTTCAAAAAAGTCTATCTTGTCTATTCTTCATAAAGACCCTAGGGTTATTATGTGATAAAAAGCAACTGCTAACAGTGGTGCCCTGTGAACCCAACAGATATAAAAGAAAAACAACACTAAATTTACAACGAAAATCAAAACTGCCAACTTAACAAACAACTGGATTCATATGGAACTGAAAGAACAAATCAAATTATTTTAATGAATATTCGTGGCCAGGTGGCGAAGTTGGTTAACGCGTCTGCCGCGAATGCAGAAGACGCTGGTTCGAATCCAGCCTTGGGCACCGGAGGCGTTGGTCACTTTTTCCTTTGTATATGACATCTATACAAGTTTATAACTGGATTCATATGGTTTGGAACAATAACAAAACTAATATAATTGCTGCCAACATAAGGAAAAAAAGGGGTATTAGACATTGAAACCTGCAGGGCCCAATCTGTCAGGTTGGTAGGTGTAATTAAATGTAGGGCCCGTAGGGAGCTGAAGGAGGGCAGGCAGAGGCAGGGTACACAACAGATTGGGCCCTGCAGGTTGCAATGTCTAATAGCCGTTTAAAGCAAGTAAGTTGATGACATTTGAAAAAATATATATTACCGTCTCTATGATTACGTTCTCTCAACTGTCATTTGCCACCACTTTTCAACTTCTCGCTATTTCTTAAAGCAAACTGCGTTTAATCTTGTGCTTTATTTAATCACTAGTCGTAGAAAAAGTAATGTATGCAACGTTGTATAAGTAGGTCAAAAAAGGCTCATGGCGTCTTTATTAACAATTTTCGGCTTCGCCTCAAATTGTTACACACGCCACTCACCTTTTTTGAACCCTTTTATACAACTATTGCATAAAATACTATTATTTCAATAATTCGACATCAGTAAAAATGGCGACCGGCACAGTTTGATTTTTCACACAAGAGTCTGACCTCTAACTTTTTAAACTTGTCTTCATAACAAATGCGCGGGAAAAGTCCATAGAGTATAATTGTACTTCCGTGCCGGGCTCTATGGTCAATTTTGACATGTGGCTTGGCAGGCAGTCAAGTCGGAGGCATGGCACGCTCCGAAGACTTAACTCGGCTTGGCAGGCTGGCATGGCAACACTGAGGCTCCAGTGTTTGAAGCTGGCATGCTTCAGCCTTCAGGCTCGGCAAGCTGGCTACATAGGCGAGCTCGGCTAGCATGTTGTTACACTTACTTACTTTGGTCCCCTGGAGGGCAAGTTAATCATTGGAAATAACTAAGATTTACTATTGCATTGAAATTAGGTAGGTATAGCACATTGCCATGTGGCTGTTGTAAGCAAACCGTCTAAAGGGCGCAAATCGGCGACGCGTCCATGGCATACGAATGCTAACTATGGGAGTGGCTTGAGTGAACACCGCTCAAATCCCTTGGAAACTCGACCACAGAATAATGAATAGTACACTCGACGTAACGCTGTTTGCATCGCTGAACATACCTACCTACCTACTAGACTAAAAACGCGCCCATCGCAACTTTATGCTGCGTTTCCACCAGAGATGAGCGAGGATATGTTGCGATTTTTATTCTTTACACATGGTGGTCACCGTAGTCCGTAAGGGACTGCAACGGCGGGTCTGGGTGACGGTGTGGTTTACCGCGGCAAACCAAGCGAACCGTGTGAGTGGGATTGACGCGCTACGGGAGCGCACGGATCAATCGGTGTGTACCTAGCTAATAGTGAAAAGCGTTATAGTAGGACTCAACTGAGGTGAATTTTTCGTTTCGAGCCTTATCTTTCAAACAAAGGCCATTGTCTCTATTATCGCAAAGCCACTAGCTACCGAGGTAGCACGTGCCAGTACAACATTCATATTGGAAAACAACCGGTATGGTCATAGTATTAAGGTTCAAATTTAATGTCACTGATATTGTAGATATTACGTTTTGGTAGTGTAAGACGATAGACCGCTCCGAAGCGATACGGCACTCATATTATTTTGATACTTAGTGTGGTGTTAAAAATTAAACGTGGTTATTTATTATTATTTGCGGTGGTAAGTGTAATTTACAAAGATGCAGCTGCAGGCATTGCTATTTCTTCTTATCTTTAAAATAACGATGCTATGAAATTAACACCTCTGATGTGATGCCGACGCATAGTGACAATAAAAACACTGATAATGATTTGCGACCTGACCACTATTGTTTTGTATTTATTACAATAGGTTTATGAGAAGAGCGGTGTGCATGATCCGTGTGCATGAGAAGTGGGGCACATTATTTTATCATTTAGAGACCCTAAATCAGGCGTTAGTCGGTTTCTTATATCGTAACCGTGTGCTTCGTGTTATTTATATAAGTACTCTGCCCGATATTGTTAAAAACTTGACGACCTGCTTACGTGACCCTGGATTTTTATTGCATACTGTTTGGATTTTTGTGCGACAAAGAGAGTTGAATAACGACCACGGCTGTGTTTACGGACTTTGATCAAGCGAAAATGTTTCGGCCATTCCGCCCATGGGAAACTCCAGGGCCATCTTCAGTAAACAGACCTAGTCCACCCGCAGTTCCACGGACACCTAGGAAGCATTTGCACCCTGCAACTCAATGTGCTATTTTGGACGTTTATGCCCAGGTTCGTGCAGAAATAGGCAAACGTGGAGCTTTGAAGCGTACAGCTTTTCTAACAAAACATCACGTGTCAACGGTCAGAAGAATCATAATAAAAGGCCGCTCGACAGTACGTAAAACAAATAAAGAAAAATTTGAAAAAGTTGACAGTTTTACCAAAGATGTCATTGTGAGGATCATTCACGATTTTTATAGACAAAATATATCTCCATCTGCTGCCATGATTTATGAAGAATTGACCAAGGACGGCGCTGTTTTCCCATATTGCTTGTCATACTTCACTAAATTATTAGAGTATGGGATTTGACTACAAAAGATTAAACGCACGGAAATGCATTATGGACTCAAAAAGATTGATTGATCTTCGTGACGTATATTTAAAAAAAAATCTGAAATACCGTGAAGAAGGGAGGAATATCATATACCTGAATGAGACATGGTATGATACCCACGACGTGTCGAAAAAAGGATGGCAAGATGATGGGGCAAGATGTGCACTAAACGTCCCAACATCACAAGGAAAGCGAATTATAATTTTGCATGCTGGTTCCGAAAATGGCTGGGTAGACGGAGCATTGCTGCTATCGGCGAAGAATGTTGCAAATTGTAGTGCAGACTACCACCAAAATATGAACGCGGAATTGTTTGAAACTTGGTTCAAGACACAATTATTAGCCAATATACCACCACATAGTGTTATCGTCATGGATAATGCGTCCTCCCGACAAAATCATTTGATACCGAACACCAGTTCCAATAAAGATCAAATAAAAAGATTTTTGGATATGAAGAACATAAAGTACCCGCTAAAAGCAACAAAAAAAAAACCTAACAGACATATTACGAAAGTACACTTTTGAAAAACAATATTATATAGATCAATTGGCAAAAACCAACAATTGCGAAGTATTGCGACTGCCACCATACTATTGCATATTAAACCCCATTGAACTCATGTGGAGTGTCGTGAAAAGAAACGTGAGGAAATTGAATACAAACCCTAAGTTCAGTGATGGAGTACTGAACATCATAAGGGACGTGGTAACGAATACAAGCAATCACTGGGGAAATTGTTGTAACCACGTCCGCAGCATTGAAAAAAATATGGCCAGGAACTATAGCCATCCACCAGTGATTATTCGTCTTTCGCCTTCAGATGATGAGTCGACCGAAAGCGAAGACGAGGCAACATAAATAATGTTAATTTTAATTTATGTAAATATGTAAATTTATTATACTTATGTATATATATTTACCTTAAATGCATGTTGTATTTATTTGTATGATATGATTTGTAATTATTAAAAAAAAATTGTAATTGTAAGAGAATGATTTAAGAATTTAATTTTGTTTAGTGTTTTTATTTAATTTTTCTGTGTTTTTCTTGCTATCCCAACTTTATTTGCAACAAAAATCATTTTCACTTGTAATATATTATTTTTGATTGTTAAAGGTTTGTAATTATAAGAAAGAAATTAATTATATCTGATTTTTTATGACACAATTTTATCTAGTAGTACGTCTGTTTGTACACCTACACGGAAAAATGTTGATTATACCTATGTTAAACTTTTTAATCTAAAATTTACATTTTTACCTTAGATTTTGTTATATAACAAATATACAACGCTTTATCATAAATAACCGTGTTTCATTTTTAACACCACACTAAGTATCAAAATAATATGAGTGCCGTATCGCTTCGGAGCGGTCTATCGTCTTACACTACCAAAACGTAATATCTACAATATCAGTGACATTAAATTTGAACCTTAATACTATGACCATACCGGTTGTTTTCCAATATGAATGTTGTACTGGCACGTGCTACCTCGGTAGCTAGTGGCTTTGCGATAATAGAGACAATGGCCTTTGTTTGAAAGATAAGGCTCGAAACGAAAAATTCACCTCAGATGAGTCGTACTATAGTACTGTAGGATTAGTCAGAGTCAGTCTGTTACGTCTCCTAGCTAGGGGGTGCCCGACATAGAGGATATCGAGCCTAATCATGTGGGAGGGCTTGTACGGGGGACCGCGGAGGCCGTCCCCGCCGGCGGGCACGACGGTGTGGGTGTGTTGCGAGATCCTCGCAACGAATCCACGCTGATCTCTGTTGGAAACGCGGCCTTATGACAAGAACTGTCTGCATAGTCGTTCTTACCGCTATTTGGCCATGATAAAGCAAGGCCCCGTGCTGCGTGGCCCCGGCTTTAGAATAGTGCCAACCCCGTCTCTTGCCGCGGGTGTAAGAGGCGGCTAAGGGATAAGGGATAAGGAAACCTCTGATCCCTACTGCTCGTGAGAACGCTGTGGTTATTTATTTAATTATTAGTCATCCGCATGGCGGCGATGCGGTTCGCCACCCATCACGTCTCGTTCTTCACGGGGGCGAGAAGTGGCTCACGGAGAGCCGTTCTGCTGCATTGATCGTAGCAAATGGAAATCCGTGATCTCTGCCTACCCCTTTTGGGATATAGGCGTGATTGTATGTGATTGTATGTGTTTCATAACACTTCAGCTGCCTTGTAGTTGAAGGGATTAATAAATAACACCCCGATTCGGAAGCAGCGTGTTAATCATGTACTATCCGCCTTCACTCTACAGTGTACTACGCCAAGCGTGTGAAATATCCGTCTTATCCCTCAAAGCAAGCATTAACTAGAGACCGCACACGTGTACCCCCGTATGGGATAGATATATAGATGCCCATAATCACTTCTACAGCATAAAACAGAACAATTTATCTATCTTTTCCTTAGCCGACACAACTTTCTAGGAAAACTAACAGCTTTTCTCGTAGCAATCACAGAAATTCTTGAAGAAATCGCGCATTATATCTGTTTGTTACCCTCCACTTCTAGAAGTAACGCGTGGAGGGTAATAGAAACTATGACAAGGACCAACGATAATAGCACCTCTCTGCCGTATTTATTGAAAGTGTAATAAGACCATCCCGTTCTATCTTGGTATTATTAGTTCCGTGTCAGATCTATGGGTGGTATATCTATGTCTTATCCAAACATAACCGTCTTTACAACCAAAATGGCGGACGCCAGTTCTAACATACTGGCGGGTAGGACCTTATACACGTTGTGCAGATATTAATAGTCCGTTTGTTTAACGGCTAACTAGACATCTGCGCGGATTTGTGTTCAGACTTCTGAAAAGGTTATCGTTTTTGTTTACTATTAAATCTTTGGAATTCGGGAAATGCATAAACTTCTTATGGTCGTTTAAAAATAGAGGTATTTAGGTTCTAATTGGTCTTTATTCTGCAGTGGCAGCGCGTTTATAGATCACGATTCCCGTCTGCTTGCCTAATTTTCAGGCACCTGAGCAACTCTACTGCTCATGAATTAAATTTAAGCCAAAAACCCACCGCCACTGCGTTTATAGGTCCCCATTTTATCATGTATAAAAATTTTCCGGTTCTGTTCTGTTGATTTACAACCGCCATTAATTTCCCTAAATACCTACTTAAATAGGTACAAATAATTCTTGAAAGAATGAAAATTACTTTGATGTCATTTTAACTAAAATAAAAGAGATGGCATGACAATTAACAATGCCTTTTCAGTTTTTGGCATTTTAGTTATTTTTCATTCCTATAATATACGATCTCGAGTACCTCGGCTACTACGCCGAGACGAAGAACAAGGGAATAAAAGGACATTTTCAATCAAAAAGTATCTTTTGAAGACTCACCACACATTATGTAACAATCAGAACAACCTTGCATCAATACAATGCATTGTCCAACCTAAGCAACTAATTCTAAACCATTATTACCATACCACAAGGCCCACATTACTAAAGCAACTTCACAGTTAAGACCAGCATAAGAAAAATTAACCAGCTAAAGAAAACCTTATTCCTATAACCATAAGATGTACAATAATAACTATAGTAGCCGCAAAATTCATTGGCGACTGAGTTCATAATGCTGTCTCCTTCTCTCTTGCAGTGGCCGGTCAAGTGTGAAAGAGAAGTTTTATGTCCTCAGTCGCCACTTAATTCTGCGGATACTAGTTGTCGGTACGGTCTAATCAATTGAAGGGATGTTTACAAAAACAACATAACTGACTACACTGGTTGACACCTGAAACGATTAACAATGTTCTTAAAAAAGTGTCAACCGCTCTAAGCAGTTATGTTGTTTTTGTAAACATCCCTTCAATTAGTATGGCTCACCAGAGTGGGGCCAATTAAGATCATGCTTGGCAATTGTATAGTAATAATGATAATTGCATGTTTGGGCATTTCGTTTGTAGTGTTTAAGGGCACAATTGGTTTGTAGGTAGGTTTTGTAACTGTACTGTGCTTTAAGGCTTAGTCTAACTCAAATAATCGTGATATGTAATTAAAAGTAGTTAAATTACAATGATTTTGGTATATTATCCTCAATGCCGCCGAAGTTAAGTATTTTAATTACTAGAAAACTTGCAGGAAAGACAATGCCTTCAATTGTTAAATCTGCTATTTTGTACCTACAGCATTGATAAGATTAATTGGACAAAAATTATGTGAATATCATCTTGAACACATACAAATAAAAGAAGGTTGTGTACTTTTCTTGTTTATACATTTGTTTTCAAATAAAAGGTACATCATTGTTGGTTGTCAATAAGGCATTAGTTCCATTATAATGCATTTAAAAATAACAACCAACAATGATGTACCTTTTGCTTAATAATGTCACATTTATTCCAGTTTAGTATGTTTATGATTCTTAGACTCAAGACAGTTTATTCATTTCAGTCAAGGCAGACTTCAAATGAACACCACTGCGATAATTACACTACAGAAGTTGTATGAGGTTTTTCATAATACTTGAATATAGATCTAAATTGTAAATACTTTACTAATCAACATCTTTATAATGAAGCTGATCATACAAAATGAGAATTTGTTCAGGTTGCCCTCCCACTGAAGCAGAAATGAGCAGAGACGAGAGACATGCAGGAATCAAGCATCCTCCATCACTTGGTTTGGTTGATTTCTGCTGGTCTCCTCTCATCCCTGCACATCTCCACCTCAGTAGAATGGGAGCCTTAATTGTAAGCAGTGAACCAGAAAAAATACTAAATTACAAGTGGATTCACCAATGCTGTCTTGCACAAGGGCACATGAGGCCGGTGCCCAGGGCCCCCAACCTCAGAGCCCCAAAATATCCCAAGGTGTTTCTACAATCAACATTGACCTTAATTGAACACCTGACTGAGTAAGGGCCCCCACATTCTGAAGCCGCGTACGGATATCGCGTACATTCGGGTACGCGTACCCTGGAATACCGACAGACGATTGGTTGAGCGGCTACGCGTACCCCAAGAATGTACGCGATATCCGTACGCGGCTTTACGTACCCTAGGACCCAGTCACATTAAGACAGCCTTGGGATTGACCCAGACCTTACAAACCCAACGACAACAGGGCATTCTTCACTTGATGACATCCTCCTAGCGTTTGACGTGGCTTTTTGCCGCAACTCGTTGAGCCCGGGGTTGGCTTGGAGACTAATATCTATTGACTTTTTTAATCACGATAGCAATTTTTTTGTTGGGATTAGGCCTTGCCAATCGAGAAAGTAGATTGTGTTAAGTTTGCTTGCAAAAATGTGGTAATGTAATATATTCCCTGGGAATTTCCTCATGTTAAAACCTCCTTCAGTTAGTAACTAGTGTTTTAGTTCTTACTTCAGGAATGAATTTTATAATATGCAAGTTACATTCTTTTTTATTTCTATGTCAGTGGGTAAACAATTTTTAAAGTCTATAATAAATAAATTATGCGAACTGAACTGTATATAAATTTACTTGGTGACAATGGGAACATCTAGGGGTTATACCCGTTCGATAAAAAAAAAATTGAAAATCGGTTCATGATTCACGGAGATATTAAGTAACATACATACAAAAAAATAATAAAAATTATAATGCTAAAAAAAATCAGTTGAATTGAGAACCTCCTCCTTTTTTGAAGTCTGTTAAAAATAGTAATGAAAACTAAAGGCAAACCCCACTATGACTTAAACCTCATTAGTTAACAATGTTTATTTCAAGGTTGTATACTAAACTTCTTTATCTCAACATAATTCTAAATAAAATATGTTTACTTTGCATAATCAGAAAGGAAAATAATATAAAGTGTATAATAACTACAAGATTAAATAATAATACACTTGACAGATTATAAACCTGCAAATGAGTTCGCTAGGTCAACAAATATTACGTTATCACTGTGCACACTTAAATACCAATGTCATGCCTCCGTAAATATTTGACTTCCCAAGCAAAGTAATCAATTTAATGTTATTTAGCTAAACTGTCGGAGAAGCTGATTCTAATCAGAATCTGAATTCAACAAGTGAATTCTGTACAATAGTAATAAGACCGGTATCAAGAACCTAGACATACGAAATATGAGCGTAGACGTAGGTACAAGTGTTAAAAGTTGCACATGCATAAATACATAAATTTGGTGTAAACACAAGTTCAGCGGGAGGCCAAATAGGTTATTCTCCACTACAAGTTAACAATTCCAATAAGAAGCGTAAAGTTAACAATAAAAACACCTTTTCAGATCCACCGTCTGACATCGACAAATACAGAATAAATAGCGGCTTACCCTTATCATACACCTCTGGCACACACTAGATGATAACACATAATCACTAGAACGACAGTTTGTGATAATTAAAGGATTTAAAGCGATAATTCGAGAAAAAACATGCAAACTTTAATTTCCGAAATACGACAGTCGTCGACAGGACAGCCGACGGCGCGCTACTGCCCAGTGTTGCCACGCTCAACACTGTCCACTCCATTGAGACCAAGACTCCACGAGTCAAGCCTACGATTACCCGGAAAACTAATGAAATTAATGGGTTCATTGTTTTACTAGTTTAATTTTATAAATATCTTTTCCGATCACAGAACAGGCTTACATTACAAAACACAGTTAGAAAATGTCGATATCAACTTGCGTATTTCTGGGAGTCCTCCATTGAGTCCTCAAACCAAAAAATTGTAGTAAACGCAAATTTTCGGACTTCATTGATTAGATGACTTTTTCCATTTTTGCATAAATGCTGTAGCGGCGGCTATTCCGTAAAAATCTTCGGTAACTTGTTCCTTATACTTCTCCACTTTGTGTTGTATTTTATTGGAAAATTTTGTATACATTTTATCGAACACGCAATCACATTTCTTAATTTTGCTGTCACTTTTGTTCTTTTTGGGTTTTAATTTCAGCTTTAAATCTTTCATTTTTTGGGAGTTTAATATTTTAAATTTTTTATAGCCTTTTATGAGGATTTATAAAATATGACAGCAAGAATTTGATATGTCAAGTTGCAAAATGGGGTTCGAAATTTTAAATTTAGAAAAAAGTAGGTTTATTTTTCAATCACACGGACCAGTCTCAATCCTTGTCACTTGCCACCTTCTTTTATTCATCCTCCAACTACCTACATACCATAGCAACCTTACCTTCTACCATCCACACTACAAGGGTTGCGGATAGACCCCGCTTACCCCGACATCTTTACACGTATTGACACTGTTCTCAATGGGGTTAGCAACTGTCAACGGTTTGGCCAGATGGCGCCACGCCAGCATAGCTGGTACCTGACACTAGTATTGTTGTATGGGATTTGGCTAAAAGGCTAGCCCATCCAGGTCAGAAAATTAAAAAAAAAAACAAGTATTTGACACAATTGGTAGGACTGACAGGTACCAACTATGCTGGCGCCATCTGTAAAAACTTTCGACCGGCCAACCCCATTTGACAGATATACCAACTGGATCCTAGAGGTCGCTACTGCACTAAATGATAGCGCACTTGGATATAGTCCAGTTGTGTGCTTAATAGTTATTTCTTATTTATTTTATAGTTGTGTATGTTGTAGTATTTTTTGTAAAAAAAATTTTACATTTTGCGAGATATACCACTTTTTTGTGAAGTAAGGATTAAAGTATTTGCTTTGTCCCTTTTTTTGGAAAAAAATAAAAATATATTTTCGTTGATTTACTTACATGCACAGAGATGTTAAAAATACTTAGGTTGTGAAATGTACCTATTTAATTAAAAAAAAATGCAAATACTTTGACATTTTACCTATTTCAAATAAAAATACAAAAGGGTATTTCTTTATTAATAACAGTAAATAAATTAAAATAAACATTGTAAACAAATTCCCTACTACCCTAACAATCTAAACTACTTAAAACTAGAAGATAAAACATTTGGCCCAGATCACTGTCAACGGGCAGGGTGCCCACTGCCCAGAAGGCTGGCCGTATTGCCACGCTGAATCGCGATGGCTATTCGTTGCGCAAAATAGTAGCCAGCCCTCTGGACACCAAAAAAAAATTCTGTCGAATTGAGAACCTCCTCCTTTTTTGACGTCGGTTAAAAATAGGAAGAAGCGAAGTTCTTACAAATAGCATCTGGCTACAAGGACGTCTTGGCATTTCGATGGCTTTTTGATTTTGAGATTTTGTTCCGCGATAACTTTAGCAACGTTTTTCTGATCTTCATGAAATTTGTTCGTACTGTAGCAGAGATACATAAAATTTAAGAGTTCGTTTATGAGCAGGATCGATCAAGGGGTCATGTAACTAGAAGGCGCGAAAAAATCACCATAAGGGTCTTGTTACATTGGTCATATCACACCAGCTAGTCGCTTATTGATCTGTCAGAGTTGGAAGCCGTTAGAAAAATGAGGGCGGGAGGATGAAAAACCAAGTCCAACGTGGGTCAATTCGGGTTGCACAGGGCGGTTCCACAACACGTAGGGAGCTTAAATACCGCGAGCCATCCGGTTGCCTCTCGGTCACTGTAATTACGCGCAATATGCGCCATTGCTTTATAGTTCGTTTTTTTTAGATTAGAAAAAAGTGCCAATGCGGCCAATAAAAAGTATTTAAATATATTTGTATTTATAATAAAGCCATGCGTAGGTATTTGTAAATGTTAAATTGAATAATATTAATTATTTTACAGTATTGTAATAAATAGTAGTTATTTTCACAAAATAATTTATTCTTATCATTGTTAATGTTTTAGTGAATGTTGCACAATAAAAAACCTAGAGAAAAAGAGGTTCGAAACATATGGTTTTCGATTTATAACCAATTTATAACGTATGCGTGTGTCACTGTCAGTTTTTCCATTCTCATGTGTCTCTAACGTGATAATCAAAACGAAATTGTGTTTTAATTCCTGTTATGGATTATAATAATCTGCAAATAGGGAATATTACGCAAAACTCTGCGTAGGGGGCGGCACTAGCACATCCAGAGGGCCTACCACGAAACACGAAAGTAAAAATTTCGTTACCTGCTTCTCTGTCACTCTTTCATACTCGAGCGATAGAGAGGCACATGTAAAAATTTCGATTCTCTTGTTTCACGATAGGCCCTTTGTAAACAAACCGCCTTGGTGCGCAAATGACACATTAATTCGTAAAAAATTATCTATGAAAACTTGTAAAAAAACTGTTTAAGGCCTAGTATGTATTAAAAACTCTATGGTTTACCGGTGTGCTAGTGCTGCACTCTGGTGGCAGAATATTGCAGTAATATCCCCTATTGCCATTATTTATTTACAAATGTGAACTCTTCATCATGTTAACTAATCGTTTGTTGGTGTGCTTGCAGTGTGTTTAAATTGAACATTCAAACAGAAGGTTAGGATACGTTGGCAACTTCTGTTTCTATGTTTACTCAATTTCTAATCTCAAAAAAAAACGAAATATAACTATATTCTGTTTTAATTAAAGACATTTTTTCATAATAAAAAGTTTTATTATTTAACTTTGAAATTAAGTTTCAGTGGAGATATTGCTATTAATTATAAACCTTATACATTAAACATTGCAATAAGATACGATTTTATTTCAAAATATTGTATTTTAGGGCACTATTTTAGAACATTGGTATCTTTGGAAGATTTTTTAAATAACTTTAGACTATATTGACAAGGCAAGATAGCTTATTACAAGAGGCACATTATTATTGCATTTTCTTTATAAACTAACTCTTAAAGGTCATGCATATTAAAACTACATGTTTTCATATTTTACATGTTGTCACGTATAGAAGACAAGTTATGGGTTAACTTAAGAACTACATAATTATTCCAATCTCGGTGGTCCCGCGTACTTTAAATATATTTCCTAGTTCCATTTTCGTCAAAACTACAACTAAAGTATAATAATAACTATTATTCATACAAAATATAACTTGAGTACATCAGTACAGTCAATTTCATAAAACGATTTCGAACATAATTAAATTAATTAAGAATATAAATTAATCAAAGAAATAACTATAATTAATGACAATATCAGCTTTTCAGTTAATAATTCATAACACTAATGACAAAATCTTAATTATTTAATGCTAAAAAGGGTAAATTACTTGATTTGTCACGAATATGTGACAAAATGTATAACTTTTAACAATAACTCAACATACACTATATTAACAAAAGTATTTAACTTGAGCAAAGGCGACTGAACTACATTATATAAAGTTATAGAAAAGTTACAATGTACTAGTAATATTTATTATAAATACTGAACATGTACAGTTTTGAAACTAAATGTTTAACAGCATCCATGTGTGGATGACTTTAGTGAAAGAGCACTTTGTCGGTTCATATAAATACATTATTCTTTCACTAATAGGTAGCTTATTGTTATGACAAAAACGTGACTTAATCGCGTACACTTAGTCTGCCTGCGACCACGAGCGTTCGACACGCTCGAAACGTCAAGAAAATAACAAAATTAAGTGTACGCGTTTAAGTCCCGTTTTAGTCAACATAATGAATGAAAATCGTGTGAGGTTGAATATAAATTAAATATTGTGAAGTTTTCGGAAGTACTAACAACTTCATATCGACGTGGGACCTTTTCCCTGCATGACACATTTTACCAGCTGCCCTATTAATCACTGAATTACATCGAAATGTGGGGTTAAAGCTGCCATTACTTACTATAGAGGGCGCTATTAAGAAAACGCGGCAGTAAATAGAGCCCACTGGTTCATTTTTTAACTTTATTTTTGTAATTTCATTCATTACAAAACACATAAAGTAGGTCGATTAATCTGTTTTTATTTAAAAGCTTAAAGGCTCCATCTATATCAATTGTATACATATAGCAGGCTGTGACGTAGATAGGTTTAAACTTTAAAAAATACAATTATAAAACTATTTCTAAGCCGACCCATGGTTAATACTTATAATAAAGTATGTATAAGGCACGGTACTTAATCATTATAAAGCTTAAGGTATTTTGGACGGTACTAAAATACGAATTAGCTGCAAAAAGCATGCGTCAGATTCCTACCCATTGGCAAAAACCACAACCATCAATTTAGACTTCATTATTAGAAAATATATATTTAAAGCTATAATTTCTTTACTGACTAAGGTTTTTATGCACTGAAAAGTTTGCGTACATTCGTTTATCTAAACCCATATCATAAACCCTCCATGATGCGTTCAAAAACCGTACGTTATGATCACCATAAAAATAGACTATTTCGTTAGAAGTTAGAACAAATGTCTTATCTGTAACGATGTTATTATTATCAAATAATAATCCAAAATTCGAATTCATTATGAAAATCCGGCCTGCTCCCCGATCGCCGGCACGCGCCCCTCCGACCGCCGGCACAATCGAGTTGGCCATGGCGATGGCGGTGCAATCCGTGCAATGGCAGTTATCCAATCATCATTTAGGGTTTATAATATGTGTGTAGATAAAGCAGTGTATGCAACTGTACGTAATTAGGCCTTAAAACACTCGTGTGATCTTATTACGTAACAGTTACATAAACTACTAATAAGACATGTTGTTCCAGTGCATAATGGTATTATAACTAGATTATTGTAAACATGCTGGATAATATCATTATAGTTTGGCCAGAGTTTGTTCCACTTCAAGCATAGACAGGGAGAATCATACTGTTTTTTTCTAATGCTAGTACTCTCACTACTAAAAAAGGGATGGGTATAGCATGGTACTCTGACTGTTACTGCGCTTTTGGTTTGCCAGACTATATATAGTTATTCTATGTGAAGTTATGGCGGCAACACACTGGGCCTTATTTATTCGTGTCATTTCTCTTTCTTTCCTGCAGAATAAAAAAGAGACAGAACACAAATAATTCAACAAATACGCCAAGCGTTTATGCGGCCGTCATCACGTGTACAATAAAGCACAAAATCTCTGTAGCTTTACTTGTTTCATCTTATTGACAGTCAATTTAGGGCTAATCTATACAAGTCTTTGTATAATTATGAGCGGAAAGTGTATAAATTAGATTTTTTTGTTAAAGTTGTTCATGGTCTCCTGTTACCTTACTAGGGGGAGTATTTCACTGGATCCCTGATGTTAGGTAGCGGTGAACTCTTCGGTGAAATGGCTACTTTGTCCCCTTGGGGGGCAAGTGGGGCAACGGCCCCTGCTCGGAATTGTATAACCCGCCTCAGTGTATTGCGGTAGCAGGCAGCAGCACAGTTAAAATAATCTCTCAATGAGAGTGTGTTATTAGGACCATCTCGGGGTGCAGTGTGCTTGATGAGGGGCGACGCCCCATTGCTCAGAACTGTATTAAACTGTCTATGGTGGCGGTGGAGACAGCACAGTAAGATTAGACTGCTCTTTGAGAGTGTTTTACCAAAGCATCTCCGTCGAGATGCGTTAGTTTGCTCGGGTGTGTGATTAATGTTTAACATAGTGTCCCCCTGGGGGCGACGCCCCTTAGCTGGAGACTACTGTCTATGGTGGCGGTGGAGGCAGCACAGTAAGAGTGACTGCTCTGTGCGAGTGTTTTATCAAAGCATCTCCGTCGAGATGCGTTAGTTTGCTCGGGTGTGTGATTAATGTTTAACATAGTGTCCCCCTAGGGGGCGACGCCCCTTAGCTGACGACTACTGTCTATGGTGGCGGTGGAGGCAGCACAGTAAGAGTGACTGCTCTGTGCGAGTGTTTTATCAAAGCAACTACTTCAGGATGCGGCAGGTTGCGGACGGGCGTGTGGTTGATGGCTACGATGGTGTCTCCCACGTGGAGGAGGCCGCAGCGAGCCGCGGGCGAGTTCGGGATCAGCTGGCCTGTGGAAATACATAGTATAGTCAGCAGCAGAAGTAGCCAAGCGGGAGAGGTGTTCAAAATGAGCTTGGCACGACTTTATTGTTAAGAGAATAAGAGCGCGTGAAGGTCATTTTGAACACCTCACCCGATAATGATTTTTTATTATTAATTCTTTATTTCAGGCCAGTTTGCCTATACGTAGTTTACAGACTTACTTTATTAGAGTTAGTACGGCATAACCTAGGTATCCCGGCTTTCGCGCGGGTGCAATTATACATATAAACCTTCCTCTTGAATCACACTATCTATTAAAAACCGCATCAATATCCGTTGCGTAGTTTTAAAGATCTAAGCATACATACAGACAGACGGCAAGAAACGACATTGTTTTATACTATGTAGTGATAGTGATGATTTGGGGTCATGGTACACAGGACAATGAAAAGACGCCCAGTGACTGAAAAACGGACAGTCAAATCTCTGCTATATCAGCCAGCAAGCCGTTGGTGCTGCTCCGCAGAAGGTACATTTGAGAGGCGATTCTTTTCCTCATTATTGCATGGAAATTGTCCATTCGTGTTTCGGCAAACATGCCTGACGCACTGCAAAAGCGTGGCAGCCCCAACACTGAAGCCGTTATTAAACTGAACACGCAGAGCTACTTCTGCTGCTAACTATACATTGTTGCAGAAGACGGGAAAGAAAAATTCGTGGACGAATGATTTGTTGTAGATACGCCTTTAATAATCTGTTTAAAATTATATTTCTTAGTCGAATGGAATGTTCATTTGCAGAGTCAACGGTGTGGCGAGTTGCTACAACCGCTGAAACAGTTTTTTTTAATCGGAGCAACGCAAGCGTATCTTTCATAACGTATAGACTTGTAACTTTTTATGTACAATAAAGTGTTTACATACATACTAGTATAAATCTGTTTTGCATGGTCGCGTGCGGCCACTCTGCGACTTTAAATTGCAGTCTTATCGAACTCGCGGAGCGTAAGTGAAGTGAGCTCTTACAAACAACTCCAGACCGAACTGTCACCTGGCTACTGGGACGTGTCTCACGTGTCGGCATTTGGATGGCTTTTTGATTTCAATAGTTTGTCTGACGATAACTTTAGTAACGTGTTTCTGATCTTTATGAAATTTCTTGGGGCTGTAGCAGAGATACATAAAATTTGTAAGTTCGTATATGAGCAGGATCGATCAAGTGGCTATGGAGCTAGAAGGAGAAAAAAAATCCTCCTTGGAGACTTGTTATATTGGTCAACTCGTTTGCAAGTAAATCGTGAGTTCTCAGTTCGAGGCGGACTACTAGTTATAAAGGAGATTGTACATACGTACGTTTGTCACGTTTATGTATAAGTAGAAGAGTATAAGAACTTACCAATAGTGCTAGTGGCCTTGTTGGTGGAGGAGATGACGACGAAGCCGAAGCCCTCGCCTTCGTTCCTCGTGACTGTGACGTCATAGGGAACAGATGACCAACCACCTGTCGCTGTGTCGTATTGCACGCCGTACCTAAAATAATGGATCTTTATAGTATCAGCATACATAGATATAATAATAACATACAACGGGTTTAAGGCCATAATTTCTATTATCACAGTCAACTAAACCGGGCCAAAAAATGTTTTCTTTATATTGTATAACAATAAACTCATGTGGCAATGTTGGCCGTACTTTAACATTTCGTCCATAAATTCATATTTATTTATTGGTCAAAATAAACGTGCAATATTATTGATGATAATGATGATACAAGATCTTCGTGGGAAAAGAGGATGCAACCAGGTAAAGAAATATGATATCGTTTCGAAAAAGATACCATTCGGCGGTCCGCGCTTATGCATTTGTTGCTCGACTGCAATATTGAAGCTGTACAACGTAAGCGTCTTCCGCCAAATACCGGTACCTTTCCCGAGAAAGTGTCGCAAATAAATAAGTTGTAAATGGTACTGACATGTGCCCGGGTGCGGGCGCGGGCGGGTAGAGCGGCGCGGGGTGCAGGATGTTGTATGACGGCTGCAAGTGCAATTGTGGCTCCGACCTGGTGGTGGTGATGATGATGATGAAATGAATACTTAATTATGATACTTTTGATCAAGGATACACAGGCTTATAGCATTTGGGTTGACGGGTAATCATGTGGCTATATGGCGCAGTCGGTAGGATTCAAATAGAAAGTTTCAAATTGTGAGTAGGTACAAATTGCATACAGTTGTTTAGAAGAAATATTGATATTTTATGTATAACAGACGGAAAGGTAAACAAAGGCTGTTGTAAAGTCTAGATTCCGATGACATTAAATGCAAGGATAGACATGGAAAAGTATGTTGGTTTCGATATTTTAGTAGCTTAATTGGCGAAGTGATAGGCTAGATGAATGTTTTTCATGCGTGGTATCAATCGATTCGTTTTGTTGTGAGGATCAAATGCCTATATGGGGCCAATTGCCTTAAATCAACATAAAAGACAGGAAAGAGACTTAAAGTCTGAGATTTGCATTTGTTTCTCAAAACGCTCCTAACAAAATGATATAAAGCCTTGACGTCACGGCTTCATATTATATGTATTATGTATTTCACTCCAGTGTATGTATAGTTTGGCCCGGGAGTTTCTCACAACTTCAAAGTATACACAGAGATGATCAAATCGTCTTTCTAATACGTTAGTGCAGTCAGCTGCAGAGAAAAGGACCCCCCTGCATACAAAGTGTGTGGCAGCGGGGGCCTTTTTCGTTGCAGCTGACCGTACCATCACCACTAAAAACGACAGGTTTTATTTGCCAAACTAGCGACCCGCCCCGGCTTTCGCACGGGTGCAATTATACATATAAACCTTCCTCTTGAATCACTCTATCTATTAAAGAAAACCGCATCAAAATCCGTTGCGCAGTTTTAAAGATCTAAGCATACATAGGGACAGACAGCAGGAAGCGACTTTGTTTTATACTATGTAGTGATTATAGAGTTTAAATAGTTTCGAAGGCAGTAATTAATTTCACAGTTTGTGGATACTTACGTCAGTAGTGGTTGGTGCTGCGCCGGCATTGTTGGTAGTCCCAGAGGTTGAATGTCAGCTCGGTTGTGGCGTACTCCTAGCGTTACCTGTTGATACGAATTATTTGATTCATATACAAAAAATAGTGTTATTTCGAATAACAACCAATAATATAGATGCTCTGATGACACGATAGCTTATGGCTTATCGTTACCACTATTCGCTATTGAGAATTGAGCTAATCAGAAGAATAAAAGTAAAAATATTTTTTTAACCTTTTGACCGCCAAACATCGTGCCACTGCCGCTAAAGCATGACGTACTCGCTTGTATTTGGACTTTCCGTGCGCGTGATATGACGGCTTTGGTGGTCAAAGGGTTAATTGTATGAAAGTGTTCGTTTTGGTATAGATATGTACGCACGTGTCCCCGGGCGTGCGCCTGGCACACGGCGGCCACGGCGCGCGCGTGCGTGGCGCCCGTCAGCGCCGCGCCGTCCGCCGACGTCAGCAGGTCGCCCGCCCGCAGCAGCCCGTCCGCCGGCCCGCCTGCCACACATACATACGTCAGCACATTAGGCGACTATCTCACGGTGTGCAAGCGTGACAGCGCTATACACGCGCAGAGCGCTAGCTCGCTCCTACACCGGCGCCGCATGCGGAAACCGCAGCAGCCGCACAGATTCGACGCATGCTACCGACAGCCCGAATTGCCGTAGAGGGGCGAGGCGAAGGAGAGATTCATTCAAGTGTACAGCCTTGGCCAGAAGTGATGAGCATAGGTGTTTTTTGTTTACAATTTTGATGTTAAGCATATTTCCCTATCCTAACAATGTACGGTAACGGTAAATGTTATATTTTATTTATAAATATAGAAAACTTCACTTAATAACACTTTCAAGGTACTTAAAAAATATGAAAACAGAAGGTACCAAAAATGTAAATTTAAGTCGGTGCGTTACATATTGCAAATATTCTATCCTCGTAAGGCCCAAGGTCCTACTTGTAGTACTTATTGCGTTCGATGAAATTTGAATCATCCATTCTATTTCCATAGAGTTGCATTTGTTTTGTAGCGTTCGATTTTGAAACAAAATAAAATTGACTCTGTTTCTTTGTGTTCTTGGTTTAAATTTCAGTGGCAAGTTTTCGATTTTTCATTTGTATGGCTGGGCCGCAGGAGGCTATGCAGTTACTACTAACTTCAACAAAACATGCCTATTAGTTTAAATTAATTGACAAAATAACTTAAACAAAGATGGAAACGATGGACTAAACTTTCCAGTTTTGTATGAAAATCGCATTGGTGCTCAACACTTCTGGCCAAGGCTGTATATATTTTGATCGTGCTGTTAAAAGGTTGGATTCGCGCATTAAAATGTTGAAAGAACCAGTTTGGACGAAAACGTTGTCCGCTCGTTTCACCGCAATTCACGTGGATAAAAAGTAAGACCTAAAGAAGTCATTTTTTTTTTGCAGGGTAGGCAGGCGTTTGACCACGATCTCACCTGATGGTAAGTGATGATGTGGTCGTGACCATAGCCCCAAGAACGGTGTAGTGTAAGTAACGTGAACGATAGCAGTACACATGTGACAAGAAATTAAACTGCAAAGGAACATCACCTATGTCACCTCAACTCGGCCAATAGCCAGAAAGAAGTCATTCATAAAAAAAAGAAAAAATATAATGATTGAGCTCTGGCCCAAAAAATGGCGCCACAATCAGGCACGCATAAAATTTTAAGCTTGCTTGCGTCAGTCTTGTGTAGGTGAAGCGTTTGTTTATAACATGTGGTGCAAGCCCAAAATGATAACAGGCATTACAATACACTAAAATACTTTCGAAAAAAATAAAAATACGTAACGAAAAGATTGAGAACTTGTTCGTATGGGTTGCCTAGCTAAGTCAGCAGTTTCGTTTTGAAACCAAACTAAAAAAAAAAATTAAACGATTGTATCGCTATCTGCGTGTTATTCTATTTACGATCGCAAAATTTATCGTAAAAGATAAAAAGATAAAAGATATTTATTCTTCAATTTAGGCACATTACAATGCACTTATGAACGTCAGAGAGAAAAGAAACTACCACCGGTTCTAACCCTACACCTCTGACCCGAGAAGTATTACTTATTACCGGCAAGAAACTCGGCGGGACTTATTTTTTCAAAACAGTACTACAAATACATTAAAGATACTATATACAATAATGCGTAGTTCTTCAAGAAGGCATATCAAAACAGCTTGAGAGACAGACATGTACCTGCCTATTGTGTAATTAAAATGAAAAATAAAAATAAAATCCAAATCTGACTGCTTCGCAATACGTTTGATATTCTTTCTTACTTGAACTGTGTCCTCTAAATGTTAGATGATTTTATAGATTCTGGTTTGGGCCATGCATATATGTCTGTCATATAGTCCTCGACCCTGTAATAACCCTTTGACATTAAAGTTTTTTTCAAGTATTTCTTAAGAGCGGGAAATGATAGATTCAAAACATCGACGGGTAACTTGTTATAAATATGAATACCCTGGCCAAAAAATGACTTATATGCTTTGCGGACACGACATCGTCTGGTAGCAAGCTTGTTTTTATTTCTAGTGTTATAGCTGTGGATGTCAGAATTCTTCTTGAATGTGTGTATATTCTTTACAACAAAAATAATATTATCATAGATATATTGGGACGCAAGAGTTAATATATTAATTTTTTTAAATAATTCTCTAATTGATGTACCTGCCTTTAAGTTATACATAAAGCGAATGGCTCTTTTCTGTAAAACAAAAATAGTCTGTATGTCAGCTGCTGCGTATGGAAAGTTTTACAGATGCCTTGTTACGTTAATCGGTCCGATTTTGGCTAGTGCAACCGGACTTAACACACAATCCGTAATGTCGCGATCAGATATATCGGAGCGGTCAAGATGATCACAAATATCTGAATAACGCCTTTATTGTCAAGGCGATAAGGTGCTTGTTCAGATATTTGTGAGTACCGAGGCCGCTCCGATATATTTGGTAACGACTGTTTATATGACGTCCTAAAGACCACGTGCCTAACAACAACGGCCAACTACCTTAATGGTTATCAACACAATATAAAATCTGCAGCCAAATACGCCGTGTCGGACGCATCAACTCTGTGCCAAAAACTGGCGATAATCGGCGCCAATTGTTTACAGCGTTATAAATTTAAATAATTAAGGTCACATCTGACGGATATATCAATTGACTGCCAAACTTTGTTTACATCCGGCAATCGCCATTCCACTTCGCACTTTAGTATTCGCAATGCGTTATATGAAGTCGGTCGCGCGAGCTCTGAGCAGCACCGAGTGCCGTTTGAACTATGTAATATACGAACTGAGCAGGAAATATCCCGACGCGACTCGACTGTTATCTTCAGTATCGCCGACGACGCAGTATTCGAAACTACGAGACACTTCCGACTCCGACTGCCAAGTGTACAATAAAGTGTACACGCGGAACTATACTCGGCGGCATTCTGTCCCATCGACTACGCTGTATTCGAAGCCGCGAGCTGTACGTACAACAATCGCCTGTGTAAATGCACAAGTGTATAAAAAAGTGTATACACTAGGCCGCCCGTTACCGATAACTCGGTCACTATCTTCATTTCAAAAGACGATGTTGAACCCTAAAATGACATTTTCAACGACGCGGCTTCCGTCTGACGTCACACAATCAATGCGGGATCTGAAGACTGCTCTTGTTGGTATACGCCTTAGTAGATCCGCTGCCTGCCATGTGGATAAAGAGTATGAACATACGTCGTCTCCCTCGAGTAAGCTACCACCTTCAGTGTTACTTCGAAACAGGAGCTCACCGCGTCCTAATCGCAGCAGTGCATCTGTAATGTACGCACCGAACAGGTCATATCCTACAACTCAGCCGGCCTTGCGATCTGGACGTACTTATACCAGCCTTCTAAACACAGACGTATATGAAACCAGCACGTCCTACATCACAACGAGACGGCAAATATCTAAAATTTCTCCCGCTAGTACGTCTCCTACCGAATCCTGCCAGACGTACAATAGAATGTACAAGCCGATTACATCGGTAACACGAGTGCCGCCTTCAGTTTCAAAAACCAAGCGGACCCTGAACCTTGCTCTTCATGATATACATACTATTACTGACCGTAAGTACAATAAGTACGAACCTGGTACCACATATCCAACGGCGACACGGCTACCATCTTCAGTCCCGCCGACTATCCGGAACCCGAAGCCCGCGGCGCCTCTCGCTATTCGAACCAGTACGTCTGCCTCGGGGTCCGTAGCTCCGCCAGCCTCCACCTACACAATAAGCGATGTAGAACGAGTCAGGGATTTGAATAAGGATCTGAGGAAATTAAAAATTCAGACAATGGCACTGCTACACGAATTGGATGTTCCGGCTCAAGGACCAATTTGGTGCTCTAAATATTCATCTTGAAATATATTAAGATGAGGATAATATTGGTTTAAAGTGTAATTAGTGTTATTTATATCTACCGTGACGTAAAATTTATATTAATTTCAAACTTAATAAAAAACATGTTTTATTTTTAATTCCGAACGAAGCGCTCGAACACGAAAAATGAAGTTATTGCAGTAAATATGCACTGTTAATAAGTGGAACGACTTGCGAAGTATTTATAAGTAAGAGTTAATGTTATTTTTTTATAATAAAGTGTGTATTACGCACAAAAACAATAAGCTTCTTTAATTACTACCACTACTAATACCATAAACTGTGATTATTAATGTGAAGTAGGTACAGTCAGAAGCAATAGCTAAGCGGGTACGTGTTCATAATGATCTAGACACGACGTTATTGTTAAGAGAATGGCGCGTGAAGTTCATTTTTAACGCATAGCTACTTCAGCTGCTGACTGTACAATTTAGTATATTTGAGTGATTGCATAGTTCCTTAATAGTTCCTAATTCACATAAAAATAGCTGATGGATTTTAATAAAATTTGGCACACATTCAGTTTATCTAAAGGCAGTGGGGTGGGGGAAGTTAAACAATTTCTACGCAAACGAAGTCTAAGGTAAAATCTAGTTATTAAAAACGAAAAGGCGCTTACGTTGTTCAGATTAAATTAAACATTGGTTCGAGTAATAAAACGTAAATGCCAGCAAATGGTATAGTTACAGTGAGAAATGTTTTTCCATGACAAAGTGTTTATGCCATTGATTTAAAATTGATTTTTGCCTGACCTGCGGCACAGTATTTTATACAATCGTGACATAATGTACAACTTTTCAGTGGAGTACTGTGTTTAGGCTACGAAATTAAACACGGCACTCGACTGAAAAGCTCTTCAATATGTCACGATTGTAGAAAATACTATTTCACTAAACCTATACTTCTGACGTATATTATCACATTTATGAATGTTGCTAAATCGTCTAGATCTTAGTTCTAGGTGTTACCTGGGGATAGTTTCCTACGTAGACGGAATTTTGTTGCGCTATGGAGTCGTTCTCGTAACAAGATGGCGACCGCCGAGACACGGGCGAGTGCATGTGCCTAGTCGGAGAATTCTCGCGCATTCTGAAAGTTGAACTTATTTAAAAACTATATTTTAACATATGCTTTTTTTAAATATCTTTATGTTATATTTTTTTAATCACATTAGACTCTAATCTAAAGGCCTGGACAGAATAACAGCGTTGCAAATTGTGGGGTCAACTTGCAACTTCGCAACATTATGCTGAGTTCGGACTCAGCATAATGTTGCGAAGTTGCAAGTTCGCGTTGCGAGGCTCGGGCCTTTTCTTTATCGCGCACATTGCTGAACCCATTGTGAACTTCTGTATTGTGAACCTTGACCAGTGTTTACTTAAGTATGCATTTTTCAACCTCTGTTTTTTATGTTCTGTAATGTGTGCTTTATTGAATAAATTTCCATCTATCTATCTATATGTGCGTTTTCAAGTAAGGGTCACAACACACCTAGCGGAATCACAGCGGAATTAAGCCAATTCATAGACAAAATGTCTATGGTAGCGGAAATTTGTCTATGGTAGCTGATTTTTTGTATGGAAGCCATAGACAAATTTCCGCTACTAATTAAGCATTTTGCATAGATACTGCTACCATAGACAAATTAAGCATTTTGTCTATGGTAGCAGTATCTATGGTAGTAGGTATATCGTTGTCGGTCGCCAATAAGGCGTTATTGCCATAAAAATTCATTTAGAAATAAACTTTATTAACAACCGACATGTTGATGATGATCATATTATAACTCAATGACGTGATCGGGAACCATTAGAATGACCGCCATTGCACCGCCATGGCCAACTTGTTTGTGTGGGTGGTCGGGGAGGAGCGCAACATTTTCATTACGTTACAGATTATCGATGTCGTAATGAATTATCATACATTATTACAACACTGGCACACATTACATTAGGGCAGAATAGAGGAGTTATGGTCATAGCTCGGACAATTCATCGCAAAAATAAATATTGTATAGAAGAAGCTGCACACTTTTGAACACTTTTTAGGTTGTGCTTATGAATGTAATATAGAAATATATTATTAAAATACTGTAAATAATACGAATCGAATTTAATGTATCTTGTTTTATTTCGGTGTTATAATTGTTTTGCGACGTTTTTGCGATGAATTGTCCGAGCTATAGTTTTGGTATGGGTAGATAAAAAGTGTTTAGAAGTTATATCGTCCTCACCTCATACCGTCCTTGCTTGTCCGGGAGGGAGAGTTGTTGGAAGGCGATCGGCTGTGTAGCCGCGCGGTCGGCGTGGTGGCTAGAAGTCTCTCTGACGCACTCGTGTTGCTGGGAGATTGGCTTCTCAAGCGGCCTGGGTAACATGCAGTTACAGTTATTTTAGTTCCTGGCTGTATTTTCATACTTATTTTTAATTTCTAGTTGTATTTTCATCCTTAAAGTAAGGTACACGTCAGATTATAATATGGAAATTACTTTTCAAAAAGGTTGAAATGAGAATTCAAACTACAGAACTAAGTAAAGTTTGGCAGTTTTACGTAACGCTCAGAAAATAAGTCACTGTGAAAACTTTTATAACACCAGTTATAACGAAATACAAAATTTAATTTCAAAATACGGTGTAATGTTTAGAAATAAAGGAAAAGTAGAAAAATCCACTGCCTCAGGCGAGACACGAACTCGCGATTCTGAGAAAAATGCCCATCGCTCTGTCAACTGAGCTACTGAGACTATACCTGATGGCTGCGAATTTCTCTACCACATCCTTTATTTTAAGGTGCTCTTATACGGGCGATAAAAATTGCCGAATTGCCGCAATTTTGACGTCACGGCCATATCGAGCAATTTCAAGCAATTCGAAATATTGCTCAATATGGGGCAATTATTGCTCCAGTATGGCGCCATTCTGGCTCCATTCGAATTGCCCCATATAGCAGCAACTCGGGAAACTAGGCAATACGTTCATACACGAGAAATACAGTGGAGCAATACGACCGCGTCGTTTCCCCCCCTTGCACTCACACCGCACCGCACTCGCCCCAAAATCAGAATCTCTCTGAACTATGGACGAGGTAATTCTAGCTGCGGAAGCTTGCAGTGCGTTTAAAATAATGACTTAAAAAAAGAGAAATAGATGCGTTCATATCTTGCAGGAAGAGAACTAATTTTCAGAAACAAGTTTTTAGATTCTTCCTGTTGTTTACACACGAATGACACGATTGCCAACTGGATGCCACAACTTTCTAGGTTATCTGGATGTAGTCAATAGTTTTGATGATGAGTCAGTGGATCAGTGAGCCAGTCAGTCAGTGGTAAAAATAGTGATTTTCGGAGGTCAATATCTCGTGAATGGTTAGAGATTAATAGCTGAAATTTCTGGTGGAAATATAAGTTATAACTCAAAAACACATAGTAAAATTACGTAAGCGCCGCAAAATATTCCCTAATAAACGACCTTTTCAACAGATTTATTGTAACAGGCCGATTCCCCTCCCCCTACACCTGGACCGCGCTCGCCCTACTAGAAAAAGAATGGGACATGCATATATGTGCGTACGGGATAGAATCCAATCGTCTGGAGTCGTTATAAAAGATTTAGATCGTATTATACATTACAATGTACCTGTGGAGTTGGAAGGCGAGTGCGGCCGCATGCGACTGGTGGAGGGCGACTGCGCGTGCAGCGCCGCGGTGGTCGGCGAGTGCAGCATGCCGTCTTCTGGGAAACCTTCAAACCAATTTATATAAAAAAAAAAAAAAAAAAAAAAAAAAATAAAAAGGTTTATTTACTTTACAATAATCATCATAAACGTACATGATTGGTATCTCCTTTTAAGCTTTAATATAGCCTGTGTCAGGAGGTACCGCTCTTCCTTAGCTAAAGAATTACATACTAACAAAATTGTGTTACATTTAGGTTAGGTAAATATAGTATTACATTTACTTTTTTTTTTTTTTTTTTTAACTGAATAACATTATACAAAAACTTAATCCAGTCTTAATTTAGATAGCATGCAGATGCACAGGTATAAATCGGAGTAAAACATAAATCATACAATTAATCCCGTTTGTTGTGTGTGTGTGTGTGTGTGTGTGTGTGTGTGTGTGTGTGTGTGTGTGTGTGTGTGTGTGTGTGTGTGTGTGTGTGTGTGTGTGCATGGGTAAGAATGTGTTGTTTGTTTTATGTTGGATAGATTAATCGGGTAAGTAATTCTTCAGTTTCCTCATATGATTTCGTTTTAAGCCAAACCGGTACAGTATTTTTGCATTCATAGAACTGTTTACTGTATATATTCAGTTGTTCGTTTATCAAGTTGTATAAATTCGCAGAAAGTACTTCGTAATGCCGTTTTGCAAATTTAGTTTTATTTTGTGGTACAGTAGCAGCTTTATTCATTCTTCTTTTATGTGTACAATTGTCATAATATGGTAATGTCTTATGTTTTTTTAGAACGATGTGTAGAATAAACAATCTTCTTATTGAAAGAAGATTTGTCATACTATATAGTTTTTCAGTGGGAAATCTTAAGCTCTTAAAATGCATCACCTTCAGCAGGCTGCGTTGCGCACGTTCTAGTTGCAAGAAACGCGTTTTGGCCGCACCACCCCATATAGGTATGCAGTAAATAATGACAGACTGCACCAAAGCAATATATATTTCATTCAGTAAATCTTTAGCAGAGTTTCTAGATTCAGCTTTTCCTCTTGGTACCACATGCCTTAAAGTTTTAAAGATCCAGATTAATTTTCTGATTCGTGAGGAGACATAATCAAGATGTGGATACCAGGAGAGCCGTTGATCCATAAAGACCCCTAAATATTTTGTTTGTGCAACTTTTTGTATAATCGGGCAGTTACAGGTTCCTGAGGTCGATGTATCATCGCAGGTATGTATTTTAATGCTAAAATGATCACTATTAGGTTGTTTGTTGTTACAGATACTAAAACAGACATAATTCGTTTTTGCTGTGTTTAGAGTAAGTATATTATTTTGCAACCATTTTTGAATTTGCCTTAAACCTTGCTCGGCACGTACTTTCACTTCATCCCAAGACTCTCCATTAAAAACTACAGCGGTGTCATCAGCATATGAGAAGATTTTAGCATTATTGATTTGCATACTGCAGAGATCATTGATATAGGCTAGAAAAAGAGTTGGGCCGAGAACGCTACCCTGCGGTACGCCATAAGTTATTTCCTCAAAACCCCCTGTAAAGTTATCTAGTTTAACTTTTTGTTTCCTATTAGTTAGGTAGTCCGTAAGTAAACAAAGCGGTGTCCCTCTTATTCCAAGTTTTTCTAGTTTATGTACAAGGATGGGAACAGAGACGGTATCAAAAGCTTTTTTCAAGTCCAAAAATACAGACATACACTTTTGTCCTTTATCCAGTTGCTCTACTACTAATGACGTTAAAGCTATAACCGCATCCTCAGTTGATTTATGTTGCCTAAATCCAAATTGAGTTGTTGATAAAATATTAAATTGGTTTAGGTAAGCTATCAATCTGGAGTTAAGCAATTTTTCAACAATTTTGGAGATTGCCGGCAGCACCGATATTGGTCTGTAATTACTAATCTCGTCTCTGCTTCCATCCTTGTAAACAGGGGTGATAATTGCCTGTTTTAGTACTGTAGGAAATATTCCTTTCTCGAAACAAAGGTTTATGAAATGCGTTAACACAGGGACTATTTCCGCATTTGCCATTTTTAAGAACTTTGTAGGGATATTATCCCAGCCAGGAGCGCTATCTGACTTTAGGTTCATGAGTGTACTATATACCTCTTTGTAATCAACATCAAGTAGAACAAATGAATTCGGCTGAGACGATAAGTTTTGTAAGTAAGAGTTTTGCTCATCAACTAAAGGATGAGTCTGCTGAGCGAGGTTTTTACCAATATTAACGAAATAATCATTTATAAAATCAGCTGAAGCGGTAGGTGTTGATTTGAGGTTAAGTAATTCGGTATTAGCAGAACAGTTATTTTTATTAGTATACGTAATGTTTTTGATGTTTTTCCATAATTCTTTTTTATTTTTCGTATTTTTCGCTAACAATTCTTTTTCATAATTTCTTTTGAGTTTCTTTAAAAGCTTATTACAGTAATTTCTATATCGCATGTACGTTATTTTATTGATATTGTTAAAAGGGTCCTTTTGTAATTGTTTTTGCAATTTATTGCGATTTCTGATACAACGAAGCATGCCTTGTGTAATCCATGGTTTGATAATGCGGTATTTTTTTGGTATTTTTGTGACAACTGTATTTTCTTGTAGTGATTGAGTCAGTTTGTAAATAAGATTTTCAATAATAATGTTAGGATTTTCGCAAAACAAAAGCTCTGTAATATTTTTAGTTTTAAGACTTTCTAGTGCTTCTTCAAAGTTAATAACTGTTTTTGTCTTATTTGGAAAAGTATTGTTTTTATATTTTGAAATAGATAAAAATGTAGTTAGGTGATCCGTTATGGACGTGTTAAGAATTGCTATTGAGGCTATTAGTTTTCTTTTATTTAAATGTAGCATAAAGTGGTCCAGACAATTTTTCTCCCTAGTCGGTATTGTGTGTCCTGATAATATACCATATTCATTATACAGGCTGTAACAAAAATACTGGTGATTCGTAAAAGGGCATAATTAGTATCGTAATGTGAATAAGAAAAATAGGAGAAAAAAATTTCGGACGCGAATATGGGACATGTCGTCTCAGCCAGCGAACACTCCATATGATACCAATATTTTTTCGCAATAAAAGCATTTTTTCAGAGCTTTGCATTTTTAGAATACGATATAATTTTGCCCTTAAAAGGATCACCAACATTTTTGTTACACCTTGTATAATATATTTTACAACGAATAAACTGACGTGAAATAGTACATTTCGATATTAGTGCGGAAAGTATGTGATTACTTCACGAGTCGGTACTCGTGAAGTAATATGTCGGTAGATATCTTGCCACGAAGACTCGGGACGAGTGAAGAATGACATTTACGCACGAGTATCGAACGACGTTTTTTAATACAGTTGCGAAAAAATTATAAAATTGTCAATTATTCACTTTGAGGTTACTTTAGTACATGTATCCGAACGCTCCGCGCGGTGCGGTGCGGCGCTGTGATTGGCTGTCTGTCACTGTCATTAGCTGTGATTGGCTGGAAAAGTAAAAAGCACTAGTGCGCGATATCAAACTTTCCGCACGCTAAACCACTACAAGAAAAGCACTTTTTTGAGCAACTGTATTAAAAATAATCCTTTTAAATCGCAAAAAACAAAAAAAAAAGGTCTTTGTTAAATCGTCAGCGTCGAAAGTGTGTGCCACAAACAAAAAGGTCTAACCACTCTGCCCTATTTCCTGCATGTTCCTTTTTGAACAAGTAGAATTACCTCCATTGTCGCTGCTGTCGGCCACGCTGGCGTTGCCGCGCCAGTAGGCCGCGGTCATGTCCACGTGCACCGTCGGCGTCGGCACCTCGCCCCAGTTGCCATTCCATCTACAAATGTGGAACATTTTTTAATACTAGGTAACTAGTTTATCTACATATCAATTATTCACACCGCTTTTTTTGCATTTAACTTTTTGACCCGTAGACGAATAACGTACTAGTGGTACACTAGTCGTTACTAGGTGGCGCTGATTTTATCTCATATATATTGGCTCTGTTTAGATGGCTCTGAACTAGACGGCGCTAAATACTCGGAACCTCAAAAAGTCCTTAGGCTATGGCCGTCTACTATATATGTAAGTCTATGGAGAGGCTAAAGATGACAACAACATTTTTCCCGTACTTCGTTTTGTTTAAAACACGCTAAGAGTAAGTAAAGGAAATGTGAATTCTGTTATTATTGTCCCATAAATTAACGTTTACTCTTCTCTTACCTCTCTCCATTCGCCTCCCAACCATTCCCATTCTCCCACTTCTGCCCATTCTGTTCCCATTTCTGCCCATTCTGTTCCCATTTTTGTCCATTCTGTTCCCATTTCTGTCCGTTCTGTTCCCATTTCTGCCCGTTCTCGTCCCACTTTTGACCGTTTTCATCCCACTTCTGTGAGTTTTCTGCCCAATTTCGAACGTTGTTGGAATTGTCTACCCATGTTTCTCGTTCCTGCTGATAAAGAAAACTTAGTTTAATTCGTACACATTTTATTTTTAGTCTATGATATTGACCTTACGTATTAGAAAGAGACTGCCGCTTGTAAATGATCACTTGTAGGTTTATTAAATAGGCCACAGGGCCATATTTAATAATTATAACAACCCGACAATAGGGAAGATGCATCTATAATATTTACCATTATTTTGTGATTAAAATGTTGAAAAAACATAAAAATAATAGGTATTGTAACGTTTTTACTTTAGTTTATACTAATTTCAAACAATAATTACGATTTGAAGTCATGTGAAACGGAACGTGTTTAATCCACCAATCAGCGTCTGGTGACGTCACACCTGTATGACAACTAATGAGATTGGTAACTGTTACTAGTTTTGTTCTGTGGGATTCGGCTGAAAAACCTGCATCCGGGTAAAAAAAAAAACAGAATTTGACACTGTTGGCAGGTTTGACAGGGACAAACCAAGGAGGAACAAATATGGCGAGTGACACATGCATGAGTGACGTCACAGGAACTGTAGATCCGTTTAGGCGCGAAAATTTAAATTGTCAGTTTGTAACAGCATTTTTTGACTATAAATTATAGTATTTTCATTTTTTAACACACTCGTGATCTATTCTACGTGCGATTCTTTCAAATGAAAGCATAAATGAAGTGCTCGTATTGCATTTCTTTTGTTCACGAAAAGCCGTATTTCTATGGCTAGACCCACCACTAAATCGAGCTTCGCAAGCGATGTTCGACTGATATTTCAGTGGCGGTGGTTCAAAATTAATTTGACTAAAAATGTATTCATGAACTGTAGGAAAACTGGTCAGGTGCCTGAAAATTAGGCAGGCCGACAGGAGTCGTGTTTCATGGACGCGCCGCCACTGCATTATAAGACTCGCTTCATTGGAAGATCATAGTTTTCGTTTTGAAACATACCTGCCATTGATCAGGGTAAGGTTGCGCAGGTAACGTGAGCCTAGTCCCGGGCGTGCTGCTTCGGCGACGTCTCTCTATGAGACTCTCGCGTTGCTTGTGCTCTGGTACTGCGTATGTTGCCTCCACTGTAAAATATGTTCAATTAGTAGTCGAATGTGTGTACTATGCGGGATCTGGTGGGGAAATCTATGCATAAGGTTATAACTAAAATCTAACTAGGGCAGATGCCCCGGTTTTGGCCACTTTAAGGAGAGTTCGTGTATTCAGACGTCCGTCATTTTGAATCAATAAGGAATTATGACATTATTTATGTACTGAGTCGTTGTTAATATATTACTATATTTATATGAATCTTCGCTGTTAAGAATCTGACATTAGAACTTATTTTATTCTTTAATGAGATGTCAAAAAAGGGCCCAGGAGCCAGTTTTGGCCACTTTTTTCCATGGGTCCTGATATCTGAATGACAACTGATACTTGACAGATGACAGTTTCATCTGTACTGGCATAATTTACTTATCTATTAACTATAAGCCTTAGACTTGTAAATAGGTCTATACCTGAATAAAGTTGAAAATGGCCAAAACCGGCACAGTGGCCACAACCGGGGCATCTGCCCTAATGAGAAAATAATTTAGAGTCACTCACATACATACATATATACAATCACGCCTATATCCCAAAAGGGGTAGGCAGAGACCACGGACTTCCACTTGCTACGATCAATGCAGCAAAACGGCTCTCCGTGAGCCACTTCTCGCCCCCGTGAAGAACGAGACGTGATGGGTGGCGAACCGCATCGCCGCCATGCGGATGACCATTAATTAAATAAATCACCACAGCGTTCTCACGAGCAGTACGGATCAGAGGTTCCCTTATCCCTTAGTCGCCTCTTACGACACCCGCGGGAAGAGACGGGGTGGCACTATTCTAAAGCCGGGGCCACGCAGCAAGAGTCACTCACATAGTCTAAAGTCACAAATAACGTGAGTGACACTGACAGTCGACGTCAAAGATAATAATATGTTTACTTGTACACTTTTGGACCTTATTACAAAGGAGTAAAGTCTAAACATATCTTTGACATCGACTGTACTTAATACATGTCTGAATTGTTTGATTCTCACGGGATATAAGTTGTATAATCGTATTTTATGTTTTTTTTTTCGATAGGGCGGGCTACGGGGTGACTACTGACTTACAGATGTAGTAATACAAGTGTATGGCTGCAAATAATAAATACGTGTTAGGTACAGTCGACGTCAAAGATATCGTTACGGACAAAGTTACAAAAATATGTTTACAGACTTTATTGTCTTTAGCCATAAAGTCGCGTAAACATATTTTTGTAACTTTGTCCGTAACGATATCTTTGACGTCGACTGTACATACAAAATAGTCCGGTAAATGGTTTCACTAAAAATGTAGTCACTGCAGGTTAAATCACATCACCCAAACATGCTTCAACATTTCTTTAATTTTGCCTTTTCTAAGTTCATAAGTAAATAATAAGTTAAATAATAGATTTTTAACAACGGGCACAAATTCATCTAAGCCGCGATGTCATAGTTTTTAATAGACACTTCATAGAACAAATAGCCTTCCTTCCAATCCTTGGAGCCTGGGACGGATGTTAGTGTGGGATGCTACCTGCGTAGACACACTGGCACCGTCCCACCTCCAACGGACTAACGTAAAAGCTGGCGCAGCGGCGGAAAGCGCCGAAATTTCAAAACGTAACAAATATAAAAGTCTCGGTAGAGAGTACCATTTTGTACCTTTTGGAGTTGAAACTCTAGGTCCATGGGGTCCCAGCGCACACAAGTTTTTTGCAGAAATCGCAAAGCGTCTGGTTGATGTAACTGGTGACCGAAGAGCTGGCGGTTTCCTCGCACAGCGTATCAGCATTGCGATACAACGAGGAAATGCCGCCAGCATCCTTGGTACAATGCCGCAAGGGCCTAGTTTAGATTTGAGCTAGTTATTAATTTAATTTAGTATTTTTACTGTAGTACCTCTGTATATTTAGTTATGTAAATAAATGTTTTATCTAAAGAACAAATTGGAAACAGATGTCCATTACAACGAAAAATGACCCGTGAAGAACTCTGGAACATCACGGGATTCGAACTCGCGTGTTTCGGATTGCCGGTCCGACGTGCTTCAAATTACACCAAACGATTCTCTATCCCAGTGGCGGTGGGTCAAAACATTTTTTTAGGCAAGCCGGAGCTTAATATGGCTTAAAATGTCTTCACCAGCTGTAGATAAACTCATGGGCTTGAAAATTAGGCAAGCCGATAGGAATCGTGTTCTATGGACGCGCCGCCACTGCTCTAGTGTTGGGTTACTCAGTCGTGAGGTACCTCATTTGAACCCCTCATTCTGTTATTTTGACGCAGTACTTCACACCGGAAAAATGTCTTACTTCACTTCTCTTGAGCCCCCTCTACTCATTCCTTCACTTCACTCATTCACGCTCATCGCATACAAAAAATACACACACTTCAAATTCTTCCAAATACTCAAACCGTCACACATCCATTCATTCATTCGCGGCACTCGCCCTCGCGCTCACCTCATACAACACATTTGTCACCTCGCGCCTCAAAACCTCGCGCGCCTCGAAAACTACGCACACCAAAATCACTACAAATCTTTCACTGCCTTTCAAAACTGCAAAATGAAACAAAGAGATACAGAGACTCAAAGGAGGGAGTGAAACAAAAGATCGAACCACATACCACTCGTCAAAAATACGTTACTTTAAAACACGACACAAAACAAAAGGTGTAAGCGCCGCATGATTTCATGCATCTTACGTCATTTTTGCCCGAGCATTGTATTTTTGCTAAGCTAATTTGGATTTAAAAGGCGATTAGGCGAGTAATTTTGACATAGAATTTTGAAAACTTCGTTGCATTGCTTTGCTATTATTTAGCTAACGCGAGGCACTCGATTTTTCGCATTGTCCGGTATAACGTGACCTCGAGGTTCACAACAACTACGACGTGCGATCAGGGAGCGCTCATAGACTGGATATATAAATATCGCTCGTTAAGCGATTGGAATTGTTGTACTACTGTGTCACTGTCACTTCACTTTGAATTGACGTTACGTTACCGGGAGCGTTCACGAAACTAGCTAGTAAATATAATAATTTACACACAATATATTTCTTAAATTTTTAAATTATTACAGCGGCGGAGTATCAATTAAAACAGTGAAGTGACCATTTAATTTGAATTGCTATTAAAAGGTAAGTATAATTTGCTAAGTAAGAGTATGACACTGACAGTAGTGATAGTCTGACAGTTGACGTTGAGTTGAAGGTTGAAGAGCAAAGCAAGCAATAAATAACAATAAGTTGCCAAAAACAAAGTTTCTGTTTCGTTTCGTGATTTTGATTTGTGTTCAGAAAATTTAATAGTTTTCTAAAAAAATAACAAAACAAGCATTTTGCTTATGCGCGCAAATGTGTGCTAATTTTATGTTGTTATTTGCATGTGGAACTGACGTGAAAAATGTTACCGCGCTAAATGTGTTTGGTATTTGTTTTTTTCATATTGATGTTAAGAAAACATAAGTGGTAAGTTAGTTATTGCTATGCATGCTGGTTTATGTCTAAATAGAAATAATGAAATAGGCAATGATTCTCTTCACTTCGACAGTTAATTGATTTCCTGAAACATTCAAGTTTTAGGTTGCTAGTGTTGATAATAGGTTTCAATTAGTAGGTAATTAAAATATTGTATTATAGGTTTGTAATGTAATACTATCAAATAACTGGGATTTAGGCCGAATGACTTACAATAGGTACTTATCTAACAAATTAAGCTGCTTTAGGGATAGGGATTATACATAGTACCTGGTCTGATTTGATTTATTCCTAAAAATCTAATGATTTGTTCCTAAATTAACTAATATATTGAAAATGTTAATATGTGATAAAATAAATGGATAGTAATAGTATATAACTGAAGAAATTACAGAACATTAAAAAAAAATTGTTGCCGATACGTTTTTTGAACAGTTAATGCTGAAAATAAGTTAGTGTACCTCACCTCATTTGAAGTAAGACATTGTACCACCTCATTTTTTTAAATGAGGTGCTCACTCAAACTCATTTTAAATTGATGTCCTACCCAACACTACACTGCTCTATCCATCACAGCGAATTTAGTCATGTAATAAAAATAAACTAATAGAAGATGACAGAATAAATGAATGTAAATGTTACCAGAATTCATAGCGTTCAGTCTGTCTCTCAATGAGTCTGGTGTGTGTAGGGAAGGCGACCTTAGTTGCTCCGCTGTGGGAGTCTTGCTTCTTCCGAGTTGACTGTTTGTTGCAGCTGCTGAAATAATAATATAATTTAGCTTTTTCTTTTGACATTAAAGATTGTTAATGGGTAAAAAAATGAGTTAAGGCAACATGTTTCCGAATAATTATGGTTTTTCAGAGAAGGGTGCTTATACTCATTTGCATAAGGGCCCTTTTCTGATGAAAAGCTAAAATTTACGTTTTCTCAAACATGCGCGGAAATGTTGTCGTTACGTTCGTGAAAATAGACTCGAAAGTATCACGTTTCGGGCGCCGTAATGACACTTGTTATGAAAAGGATTTGGGAGCCGGCGCCCGCCACTTGTCGCGGGCGCGGGCGGGCCGGGCGCGGCCGGTCCCTGTCGGGCGGCGCCGGCCACGACACGGCCCCGCATTATACCGAGAGATACGCAGTGCGATAGATTTTTAAAATTTAAGTATTAGGTTTTCGGTCTTATTTCCACGTATTATTTTGAGAAAAGTACTTTTTCTCAAACATGCTCGGAAATGGCCGCATTTTATTCCTAAATCGAACACGGAAAGTGCTTCATTTTACTCCTAGGAGTAAAATGAATGTATGAAATTCCATTTTTTTCCGCTGCGTTAAACTTTTAAAATTCTCATATTTGCATATAAATCTAATGGGCCAAGGCAAAAACGGGTTCAGCCAAGCTAAATAATTCATTTAAACAGCCGTGTGTAGAGGGCTTCACAAAGTGCGTGTGCGAATACGCATACGCGTACTGTGTCGGGCTATCTTGTCTATGGTTTATTAAAAATAAATTTAAAAAGCGGAAAAGTTAGTTGGTTATGGTAATTTACTTCGTTACGTTGTTTATTTACTTTATAGTACAAAATAAACTTAAATAATGATTTTCAGAAATGAATGTAGTGCGGAAATTGATAGCGCTCTACCTAATTTGAAAGAATAATAGTGGATTACTTGCTTCCTGCTAGGTCAAGAGACAAAGGGTTTATGTTTATGACGTATGTATGAATTCGAAGCTGAGCATAAATGCTAATATCTTTCCTGAAAATGTGTTTTAGCTTATTTCAGTTATCAAAAAACAAGAAGCCAACCATGGTGTGGTTTATTTATGCTATGCTTAAAAGTACCTCCGTATTACCTATTATAAAACACAGTATCAACATAACTTTTCCAATATAAAATACTTGTTGTTTTTCCTAAAATTTTTCTTTATTTCCTCACATATTTGAGAAAAGCACTATGTATACCTCAGCGGAAACAGGAATTTTCTGACTCGGAACTAGTGCCAGGCCTCGGCAAGCCTCGCCCTGGCACCCAAGTACCTCGTCAGGAAATTCCTTTCTTTCCGTACCTCGGCAACAATGTACTATTATTGTCAAAATTGTTTGACTTGGAAAACTTGCTATTGTTTAATGATATTTTAAATATTAGAGCATTTAATAGAAATAAATATATATATTTGATATTTTTCTAAGTTATTATAGCTTATAAGAAAAATAATCTTATTATTAATGTATATATTCAAAGGAAAAAGTGACCTAGGTCCCCGGTGCTTAGGGCTAGGATCGAACCAGCGTCTTCTGTATTCGCGACAGACGCTCTAACCACTAGGCTACCCGAGTCACAGCGGCACTGGTTGAATTTTCTCGTGTACATATGCAATTTTTGTAAACGCTAAGGCGCATTTGGCCAATCATCTAAGGGCCTTATCACACTTGAGCGATTTGAAAGCGATGTGCTTACTGTTGGTGCTGGTGGTGGTGGTGGGCACGCGTGTGGCGGAGCGGCTGCGCGGCGCGCGGGCGGGGGCGGGGGCGGGGCTGCGGCGCCACACGCGGATGGACGTGTCGTGCATGGCGGGACACTCCTTCAGCACCTGGAACAAGTTCACTCCGTAACCTTTAGTATGCAGGAACGTGGATCCACGGATTTCCGTTATACCGCTGGAACGCGGTTCCGCGTTCGAACCATCCCACGCGATTTGTGCTAACGCGGATCCGCGCCGACACACAGCCATATTGTAATTCCAGCAGCCGCGGCATACCAAAGGTTAATATGCCTTAGAAATTATCGGATACTTGTAGTCCGCCTCGAACTGAGAATTCGCGATTTACTTGCAACCGAGTTGACCAATATAACAAGACCCCGAGGAGGATTTTTTTTCTCCTTCTAGCTCCATAGCCTCTTGATCGATCCTGCTCATATACGAACTTACAAATTTTATATATCTTTGCTACAGCCCCAAGAAATTTCATAAAGATCAGAAAAAACGTTACTAAAGTTATCGTCGGACAAACTATCGCAATCAAAAAGCCATCCAAATGCCGAGACGTCCCAGTAGCCAGGTGACAGTTCGGTCTGGAGTTGTTTATAAGAACCCACTTCGCTTACGCTCCGCGAGTTCATAAATGAACACAATACTCTAATGTGAAGGTGGACAGGTGGCTGGTAAGGTAAGTGTGTAAGTGAGTACCTGCACGACGCGCTGGTGCGGCGCGTGGCGCACGTCGGTGTCCCCGATCTGCAGCAGCAAGTCGCCCTCGCGCAGCCCCGCGCCCGAGCAGCGCGAGCGGTCCAGCACCTGCCAACAACAATACCTTAATAACTACGGATAACCAATTTGTCCGATGGATATGCCCGGCGGACAAATCCGTCCGTGTATGGCGCGAATCGGACACGGATTTGTCTGCGGACACATCTGAATAGCGCCATACACGAACGGATCTGTCCGCCGGAGAAATCCGGCGGGCAGATCTATGCGTGAATCCCTAACTAAGGGAAGAAAATATCACTTTTTTACTTTCGCACTTTCAGCAACCATAAAAATTAGAGATGCCCAGAACAGCCAATATTCACCTTTTTTTTAATAACTTCAAAACTTGAGTAAAGATAAAAGATATTTATTCTTCAATTTAGGCACATTACAATGCACTTATGAACGTCAGAGAGAAAAGAAACTACCACCGGTTCTAACCCTACACCTCTGACCCGAGAAGTATTACTTATTACCGGCAAGAAACTCGGCGGGACTTATTTTTTCAAAACAGTACTACAAATACATTAAAGATACTATATACAATAATGCGTAGTTCTTCAAGAAGGCATATCAAAACAGAGTGTTACCTTTTAATAACTTGAGTATTACCTTCTTGACTTTCTGCCCGTGCACGCTGTCGGCGATGGTGAAGCCGAAGCCGGCAGCACCGCGCCGCAGCACCAGCACCAGCTCGCGGCCCGGCTCCGTCTGCCCGTTACTGCTAGTTAGTTGCTCTGCTAACAACATCCATTCATTAACCCTTTGAACGCCAAAGACGTCAACACGCAAGGATAGTTATGCCCTCAGCACCAGCCCGTGATATCACGTACAAAATATTGTACATTTCCAGCTACCCTAAGGTTGTCTGGAAGAGCTCGCTTTATAGCGATAAAACCGCCTGTTGTTACCTAAATTGTATGTAAGTGTACTCTGTAACGATTTCTGTTTTGGTGCAATAAAGATTTTTTATTATTATTTTCTTTTATTTATTTTTCTTCTCAGGTTAAGTATTTATAATATTTTTACAAAAGTAAAATATAGAAATACATCTAAAATATACAAAAACAATAAAAACATTATAAAAAACCTATCCTAGAGTGCCGCCGGCAACGGAGCAAGGCCCAGGCTGCCGGTGGTTAGGGCCGCAGAGTGAGAATCCTGCGGACTATGCGCGCCGTGTCCAGGATTACCGCCTTCTGAATCTGACCCTTGATCCAACCACAACCCCGTAGCGAAAGTGTCTATTATTATTATTATTAAAATATTAGCGAGTTACCTTGTGCGGAGGAGCCTTAAAGGAGAAGGCAAATGACAGACAGACATGGAAAGTGCTCGACCGACAAGAGCCTAGCTTAAATATATGATGGTGATTATAAAGATCGTCCACCCGCGGCGAGAGCGCACGTGCCCACTCTGCTCTACTGACGGAATGGCGACGGCGACAGGGCCATATAATAAATAATTGTGGCATATGATGAGCATAAGGACCCTTCTCTGATGAAATACCACTAATATCCTCATATAACCAGTAATTCTCCAGCAATACGAGCTTTGCGGCTCTTAAACTCGCTTCTGTCATGGGCACCAGAGACTGATGTATTTGCGAATAATTGGGCGAGTGTTTGTAGAGCATGTCTGGTTTACTGTGAGTCGATGGATGTGAGTTGATGTTCCGGTTTGTTTAATTTAAAATATGTATCTGTTAGTTATTTGAATTGTGCAGTGTCTAGGTTTTACTGTTATACTGTATAAATTTTGTATGCAATAAATAAATAAATAACATTTTTCAATCTCACGAGAGTTAAATTAAAACTGTATACCTTGTGCCTGAGCCTGGTCCCTCTGGTCACTCATGGCGTCGAGGTCGAAGGAGCGGGACATGAGTCTCCTCTGTCCCGGACTGGGGGTCGCCGTGTCTCCCTCGTCCACTCCACAACTCGTGTTCGACGGAGAATCCAAGTTGAACCTGGTGGGAAATGGGTCCAAATTAGTTGATTGTGTCACAAGGGAGCAAAATGTACATTGAACCCCGAGCGCAGCTAAGAATTTTGCAATTAATATTCCGGTCATAATAAGTAATTTAAAACAGAATCCTGAGCGTAGTGAGGATTCAAACACTCGCAATATAAATAATTTAATAATATATTTGAATATAAATTAGACGAGCTTACATCTATTACCTGTTAATGATGACTGTCTCAATAATAAATAAACAAATAAATATTGAGATTAGGTATACATACTTAAAGTTTTATTTATAACAAAAAAATAACGCAGGTTTAATGGAAGCTTTAGATACGTGCACAACTTTTTAATCTAGTTTACTTATGTGAGATTTCCCTCGATCGCCGCCCAGCCTAGGGGCTGGGAGAAGGGGCTGTTTAGGGACAGCTTACGTAAATATTGGACGTCCCCTCACCTAGTTCTCAAGGCCCTGGTGAGCTGCTGCATGGCCACAGCATCGGAGGAGGCTGGGGTACTCGCATCAACAGCTAATGTGCTGAGCACCCTAGTGTTAGGATCTTCTGAGTCGAACGAGAGAGGGTATCCTGCGAAAACGAATACAAATAAGTACAGTTTACGAGTAGGATTTTGTTTTTAATACATTTTTGAGGTCACCGAGCGGATCCACGGCTGAATTTGAGCCGCGACAAGCGGTAAGATATTGATAATATTAAAAAAAATTATGCCTAAGACTTACTGCTCGGCATAGTCCTTCCCTCATACACGAGAGGAATTGTGTGGGTCTGGCACGCTGTTCCAAAGCGGTTTGGGGACTTCAAATGAACCTCTGAATTTCTCCACGATTCTTCAGGAAAAAACCACTGCTACTGGTAAGTATGATGATCTAAGGGCGTTTGGCACATACCTCTGACCAGGTGTAAGGCCACGCTGGAGCCGGGCGCGATGTTCTGGAACATCTGTGCCACCTGCGCGTGGCTCAGCCCTCGGACCCCTCGTCCACCCACTCCAACAAGCACGTCTCCAGGTCTTAGGGCGCCTGGAAATGTAATAGTTAATGTTACAGCTGTGAAAATTAACCCCAACGGATACTAACTGCCTCGTTCAGATTTTGTTAGATAGATTAGGATCATAAAAAGATGAAAATTACAAAAACGCCTTAGTTTCTTGCAAACTAATTGACCAGTATAACAAGGCCCCTATGATATTCACTTTTAGGCGTTGTAGCTCCACAACCCGTTGATCGATCCTGCCCATATTTTGAATGAGGGTTGAATCGATTTTTAACAGACTTCAAAAAAGGAGGAGGTTCGACTGATTTTTTTTATCGTTTTTTTTTTGTATGTATGTTACTCGATATCTCCGTGAATCGTGAACCGATTTTAAAATTTTTAATCGAACAGGTATAACCCCTAGATGGTCCCATTGTCACCAAGTTGGGGTCTGATGATGGGATCCTGGAGAAATCGAGGGAACTCTTCAACTATTATAGGCACACCTATAGTGATTTGACTATGTTTTACAGCAACTCGGCCACTTCCTCTTGGAATAGCGGATCTTAAGTGAAGTCGGTTCTTTTTTTTTTTAATTATTTATCTTCTTAGTGGCAGCACCGTGGCGAGAGGTCTAGCTGTCATAACCCACTAAGGCGGTTATCACACTGCTGCGGATCCGCATGCGGCGCCGGTGCGCGAGCGAGAGAGCGCTCTGCATGTGTATAGCGCTATCTCGCTCGCGCACCGGCGCCCGATGCGGATCCGTCGCCAGTGTGATAACCGCCTAAGGCCACTAATCATGTTTAATCCAATTTATTTCTACTGGTATTTTTTGTTAGCTGCTGTGAAAAATCCCCTCGTCACAAAACCACCTGGAATTCACGAAACCCTTATTTAAAAAAAATACCTTACGAGTAACTACACTCTTACACATTTTCATTGCAATTTAAAGAACTGTACTAAAGTTATTGCGGAACAAACTATCTAAAAGACTTCTGTTCGAAACTTAGAGCTTTAAACCAAGCGTTCCCCTCTGCCGAAAATGTATGACCAGTGGTCATACTTATTGTATGGACTGACGTTTATTTGACGTGGCTATTTTGACGTTCCCCTCCCCAGCAAAAAAACGGCAGACTTTTTCCGATAGAAATGAGAGCGCGTCTCGTATCCGGTTGGTTTAATAATCAAAGGTTCGAAACGCAGGATAGTTTAGACCTCTTGAGAATAGTATTTTTTTAATTTTTTGCTCATTTAAGTAGTTCAGTGTGTAATACTGATAGCTTATTGTGCGGTGATATAATAAAAAAATTGTGCAGCTAATGAAGAATTGATCTTAAAACGCGTGTAAACACTCTGTAGTTAAACGGACAGTTGTCCTGGCATCTCCGCCACGTGTTGTTTGTAAGGAGCAGTTATCGCCTTACAAAGAGCAAGGCTGAAACGAAACAACGTTGCGTATATTTATTTGAATAAATAAAATGTGATTGACATCGTCAGCTAGACATTGGAAAAATACCCATTGCGCTGTACAAAGGGAGAAAGCCATTTAATAAAAATAAAACTTCGAATACCCGACAGAATGTTAGAGCGCTTAGGTACGCTCGCTCGTTCGACTTATCTTGCTGAACATCTTTCTAGTCATATAGCTTTTTTCCAATTACATATAATCATATATAAAAGGGGATACCATTTCACCCAAGCTTTTTACGGCGGTACTAGAAGACGTCATAAAAACGCTTGCATGGGACAGAACTGGTATCGGTATCCATGGGGTCTTCTTGTCGCACTTGAGGTTTGCTGATGACATTGTTTTGTTTGCCGAGAACCTGGAAGATCTTCAAAGCATGGTCCAAGACCTGTACGATGCTTCATCGAAGGTAGGTCTTAAGATGAATATGTCCAAAACTAAAGTTATGACCAACATCCCTGGTGGTTCGCGCCCAACCATAAAGTTTGGGAACGACACACTACAGGTGGTCGACCAATATGTATATCTTGGGCATATTCTATCTTTTGACAAAAAACATCACCAAAAGGAGATCTCCAGAAGAATCCAGCTGGGTTGGGCGGCATTTATCAAACTTGCGGACATCCTTAGACCGGTCAACATTCCACAATGCTTGAAGACTCGCCTCTTCAACCAATGTGTCCTGCCCACCATGACGTACGGAGCCGAGACATGGACGCTCACAAAGGAGACGGTGCACAAAATCCGAGTGGCACAGAGAGCTATGGAACGCGCCATGCTCGGCATCAAGCTTCAAGACCGAGTGAGGAATGTCGAGATTCGGCGTCGCACTAAGGTGCAAGACGTGGGATACGTCATTACCAAACTTAAATGGAGTTGGGCAGGACACGTTGCCAGGCAGAGTGACGGCAGGTGGACTAAAATGTTGACGGAGTGGTGGCCGCTTTCAGATGAAAGAAGCCCCGGGCGTCCGTTGGCTCGTTGGGTAGACGACATTCAGAAGGTTGCGGGTCACTTCTGGATGAAATTGGCACAGGACCGGGACAAGTGGCGTACACGAAGAGAGGCCTATGCTCAAGATACTTGATTTTCCCGAATTTAAATTTAAATTGCTGAACTGGTGTATTAACAAACAATACTATAAAGTTGATGAACATTTTGAAGGTAATATTAATAATAATTAATAATTGCACCCAGTCATTGCTCCTACTGACATTGTATTAATTTCATAATTCCACTTTCTAGTCATCACTATTCCATTAAGTAATCTTCTGACATCATATTCTGAATTTTTGTTATGCCTCAATCCATTTTTATATTATCTAGTTTAAACTGTATTATTTATTACTTATTGACATTAAATTTTAATTGAAACATATACCGTGTACCTGCATTAGGCTAAGAAAATATTATGACATAGCATGCTAAGATTATACTTTTATTTAATTTGTATAAACTTAATATTATTAAAATGACGCACACTTAGAATTATTATTTTATAACTGACTGTAACTAGCATTTTTTGTATAATATTAGAATCAATTATTAATTTTTGCATGCCACTAGGTGGCTGAATGTATACGGAACATACTGACATTATAATTGTAATATTTTATTACCTGCATTCTAGCAAATAAACATATTTCTATTTCTATTTCTATTTCTATGCTCAGCAGTGGGCGATAAAGGGCTGATGATGATGATGATGATGATGATATAATCTACAACAGGGGCAATTGCCCCCCCTGCCACGCAAGTTTTGCATACTATGGGGGACATACGGGCGGACCACAAGATTTTTTGTGAAGGAAGTGCCCCCCCCCTGAACAAAATCCTGGATCCAGGCCGGATCTACAAATAAACTTACCATCTATCCATGCCGGGCTGTTAGGAACGATGCTCCGTATCTGTAGGTACCCCTCCGTTTCCGGGAGCCCCTCAGCCCCGATCAATGTGAAACCCAGACCCTGAAACACATTGAGACGAAAGTTTCATTATTACCAAGTTATTTTCTGAGTTTAACAACATTGTAGTCGCGAAATTGAGTTTTTTAACTTTCGGACCACAAAGTAGGGTATATCGCTAGTTTGCCACCTGTTTTAACTACTGGCCCTTTAATACGTGGCCAAGTTATACTGAAATGGGAAAAATTTGATTGTAAAGTATTCTTGTTATATATATTTCTATATATTTGTGAAGATTACCTTCCTAATGTTATGTTACTTGTTGTCTAAATATCTGTAATGATTGTATAACATTTAATGACTCCGACTAAAGGACTTGTATCCATGGTCACGAATAAATTTAAAAAAAAATTGTTTGTAGATGGACAGTTAATTATTAGTATGAGGTGGCCAATTACTAGCGAGTGACCCTGTATGATATATGATATATCTTACTACTGCTTCGCGCGTTATATAATATCACGGTAGATGGCGCTGTACTAGACGGTTCTGATTCTACATCGCGCTATAGAAATTTTTATTGGGATTGTATATAAGGGTTGGGGGGGTAATGAAGGTGTTATTCTGAAACAATGCATTGATTGCATTGTTGCTCACAGATATGACCCATACCAACCATTAAAATACCTATTTGATATCCCTTTATTTGATATTTTTTTAACCCCAACCCCTACTGGTTGGGGACACAGACCAGCAATGCGCATGTGACCGGTAGGACTAAATAGTCATGATTGTGGTTATGATGACCTAAGAAACTTGTATCACTCTTGCACTTTGCGGCCCCGTTTTAGCGCCTGTCACTTTGATTTGAGATATGCGGAGTTAACATTATCAGAAAATGGGTTCGAAATACCATTTTGTGCCAAAATTGGAGCAATTATTAGAGGACATACGGAATAGTAATTACACATATGGGCGTATTGTACAGTCAGCAGCAAATGTAGCTAAGCGGGTAGGGTATTCAAAATGAGCTGGACACGACTTTATTTTTAAGAGAATAAGAGCGTGTGTAGGTAATTTTGTAGGTGATATTTATTACATAATGGTTAGCGGCATGTCGATATATGTACGATTCAAAGGCGAATTCTATGAAACTAGTGTCATGTTTCTTGGTTAGGACCAAGGTTAGGTGTTTTCGGTTTGAGCTGAGGGTTGTCTATGAGTTTCTAAGAAGTAACAGAATAATTTTATATAAGAGCATGAAGTAGGTATGTCATAACAAACAATCCAAAATTACTCTTTATCAATAAACCTTTGTTACAGTTAGTTCCTACGTAATATTACTGCTGATTGATTATAACAATTATTCAGCTTCTCTCATCAAAATACTACAAAAGTATCGACCTCCACCCCAACGCTATTAGTACAGGTTGATTTAGTAGACGTTTGCAGGATTAACACTGCGGATTCAGTCAATAACAAGCTATTGTTTGATACCAGTATTAGCGCTATTTTTTTTGTTTTTCTAGGGTGACCAAGATTACACAGAACAACATTTCTACGTAACAAAAAATAAAAATTCATACTTGTTTCACTTAAACATGACGGCGGTCGATTCATTACCGTTAACTAATTATGTAGGGTTGTTCATGCTCACGTCTCCTGAATCACTCTGTATATCACATTTGTGTTTTTTATATGAGCATTGTTACGGACAGCCTATATCCCTATGTAAATAAATAATTTATACCCCTGTTGTTATCATTAACCCTGTATGTAAGCGGTACACACAAGTCAACCTATTAGGTACATAAAACATAGGTAAAAAGCAGAAACAGACTTGTCTGTACCGCAGATAGGCAGTACGTGTGTTCTCTGAGAGGGCGCGCGCGGTACTGAAGGCAGGCAGAGGGGGAGCGGCGTATTTAGCTGTTATCGACCCACGCGGCCGGTCTTCCCGTGCGAGAGCCGCGAGAGTGAGAAAGCGTAGGGAAACCTGTGTGCCCATAACGAGAGCCGCGCGGCCGGGCCCGACCAAGGCGGCCGGGTGTGACCGTAACGAGAGCCGCGGAAAACTTTTTAATTTCCCGGGGAAATGCCGCGCCCTACAGAGATCATACCTACTTCAATAGATAGGTCTTTTCATAAGCTATCTAGGCAAAAACATTTTGTAAGCCTAGGACTTAAGAAAACCGAAATAAAGCGAGTAGAACTTTTCCCCATATTAAGTCCTAGGTGCGAAAGAGATAGCAAAACGGTCGGGGACTTCTCTGTCTTGCATTTTCTAGAAAGTTCCACCCCACCGTTTCCGAACCATATAAAAGCCAGTAAGCACCGCCGCTACGCCAGTTCAGTCCGAGCAACAGCTCCAGAAAGGAAAAGGAAGAAAACAGGAAGAAACAGGAAGAACCAAGGAAGAAAGAAGACTAGTAGCAGCAGTAGTACAACGCGGTACAGGAATTTCGGCGTGCTTACCGGCTTTTATTAGCCCAACGTGGGATCAGCTGATCGCGGGGCGAGTGACCCAGTTTGCGGGCAGGGAATATGTACCTGGTCGTGAACTTTCGAGTAGTTTAAAGTAGTCAGCTGTTTTTAGGGTCACCGCCCAGCCCCGTCCAGGGTATATGTACCTGTGCGAGGGCTCCGTAAGCGTAGTAAAAGTCACGTCAGCTGATTTCGGTGTCGGCACCCTCGTTCCCGGGCAGGGTAAATGTACCTGTTCGCGGACGCATATGTGAAGTCAGTTTAGTAGCATATGTACTGTGCGTGTGACCGTGTAAATAGTGTAAATAGTGCCGTGTACCGTGTTAACGTTATCCTTTTAGTGTTGTTGATTAGTGTTAAAGTTATTTATTATTGTTGACTAGTCTTTTAATGTGAACATTGTTAATCAGTATCAGTGTCTAGAGTCAGTGTTTAGTTTAATGATAAATTGACTTATGTTAGAAGTGTACTTTTGTTTTAAATATAGAATCCTAAAGTGTGTCGTGTGTGTTCTCATTGGTGGTCCCCTTACACAGTGGGAGGAATTGGGTTCCGAACAGTGAATGATCCCTATCTGTGCATAAATAAATATTAAAGCTGAGCTGTCCTAGACGAGGCTGACGCCAGTGTGTCCCCTGGCGGCAACAGCTTTTGGTCCTTCGAACCGGATAGGGGAACCCAGTGTAAGTTGGACCACAGGGAGAAGTGGATTCTTGGACAAGTGACTATTGACTGATACTGTGTTTCTTCCTGAGTACTGTTTTTGTGTTATAGTTGAAAGGTGCTACAATGGAATCACGAGGCATGACAACGAGGTCGCAGTCTGGCCGCACCAGGGCAGATGAAGAAGGTGTTCCGGATACCAGGGGGGTGTCCGACGAAGGCGCGTCCGGCACCGTGCGCACTCCACAGGCTGGGGTCACGGAGGCTACGGGACAGCTGGGCCAGGAAGCTGCTGCAGAGGTACCTGTAAGTGCTGGTGCCAGGGTACCACATAGGCCTGCAGTAGTCGTCCACAAGGGTCCACCACGCTCGCCGTCGACAGAGGAGCGGCGAAGAATCCAGAAGGCCAGGGAAAGGCAGCTGCGACATGAAGAAAAGGCGGAGAAACGCCGAGCCGAGCGCGAACAGCTGAGTGGGCGCGCGCTCCTGTCTCCAATCGCGGAAGGAGGGACGGGAACGACCCAGCCAGAGGGTCACCCGGAGGCCGCAGAGACACAGAAGATTCCAACTCCACCACCGGAGAAGGCACCATCGGCGGGGTCTCACCACACAAAGAAGACCCACGCATCACGTTCCAGCAGCATCAAGTCCGCGAGGCTGCGGGCGCTCGAGCTTAACCTACTGAAGAAGGAAGCCGAGCTGGAGCGACGGGAGATCAACCTGGAGCGGAAGCTGCTGAGAAAGGAGCACGCCCTCAAGCAAGAAGAGATACTTGAGGGCTCAACAACATCTGGAACTGGGACTGACTCATTCTCCGAGGAATCATCACGCGCCCCCTCCCCGGTCAAGGAGCGGGCGGATGAAACCATCAGGCAAGTGCGCGAGTGGCTGCGCACCGTCGAAGACCCACCGTGTCATCGAGTGCGCGTACAGTCGCCACCCGCGCCGCCACGGGCCAGGCGCGCCCCATCGCCGCCAAGGGGGCCGCGATACGGGGCGCGTGCACCGTCGCCCACACAGCTACGCGATCGACCGACAAGGAGGTACGAGTCGACGCCGCTTTCCAACCCAGGGGGGTTGAGGTCGTCGATGGAGCCGCCGCCCAGTGACACGGCGACGGCATTCAACAGGCTCGCCGACCAGCTACGGGACGCCGTCAGAACCACACCGCCGAAGCAGTGCTACGAGTTGCCGCCGTTCACGGGCAACCCCAATGAGTGGCTGCTGTTCTTCAACGCCTACACCGAGTCTACACAACGGTACAACTTCAGCGCGTTCGAGAACATGGCCCGGCTGAGAAACTGTCTGCGTGGGGACGCAAGGCAGTGCGTGCAGCACCTGCTCTCCACTTCGACGCAGCCGGAGCTGATCATCCGGCTCCTCAAGAAGAACTTCGGGCGCATCGACCTGCTGGTGGACAAGGCGCTGGACGAGCTCAAGCGGCTGCCGCCGCTGGGGCCCAGCGCCATCGATCTTAACGAGTTCGCGACAAAGGTCGTCAATATCGTAAGTACTCTCTGCGAGCTCGACAGCAAGAACTACAGCAACAACCCATTGCTGGTTCGGGAGATCACAGACAGGCTGAGTCCGCACCTCAGGAGCCGATGGTGCGCCTACGCGAAGGAGCACGTCAAAGGCGGGAAGTGTGAGCTGATGATGATGGCTGACTTCCTGATGGAAGAGAGCGATGCTGAGCTAGAGTTCTCACACGCTCGCATGCCCATCAGCAAGAAGAGAGACACGGCTACAAAGGAAGCACCCCGACCATCACCGAGTCGCGCAGTCCAGGGGAGAGGCGTGCGTAAGACGCAGGCGCAGTACTACGCCGAGCAGGTAAACACAACAGGTAACACCGTGGGCATTCGGGAACCCTGCTTGTGCTGCGGCGGCGACCACAGGACCACATGGTGCAAGCGGGTCCTGGTCATGGACACAGGCGCGAGATGGGACTGGGCAAGGAATAACCGCATATGCTACAGATGCCTAGAGAGCAAGCACTCCAGATTCAAGTGCAAAGGTAAGGCATGCGGTCGCAATGGATGCACCAGATTGCACCACCCACTCTTACACAAAGAGGGCAGCACGCAGGGAGAAGAGCGTGCACAACGGCTGCCACCCCGCGCAGCCTCACCTGCCCCACGAGCCGCCCGCGACGGGTCCGGACATTCGTCGGCGGCCAAGTCAACCGAGCCGGACATCACTTCGAGCACGACGATGGAGCAAGTGAACAGCACATCCTGCGTGTTCCTGAAGATGGTTCCTGTTACCGTGGAGGGCCCCAAGGGAAAGGTGGACACCTACGCTATGCTCGACGATGGGAGCACAGTGAGTCTGATCCAATCAGACTTGGCTGAAGCCGTAGGAGCCACGGGGCCCGCGACGCCACTACGACTGGCAGGGGTAAGTAACATGGAGGCTGCCCCTGAGATAAGCAAGCAGGTTCGAGTTCGCGTACGAGGCAAGGGTCTGGAGACTGCGTATGACCTAGTCTTCACAACCGTGAAGAGGTTGGGGCTACGGACGCAGAAAATGAGTAAAGAGGTAATGCAGATGGAGCATTTCAAGGATATCCAGACAGCATGCTATGATGAGGCCGTACCGCGACTGCTTGTGGGAACCGACCAATGGCCAGTCCTGCTGCCGATGGAGGCGAAGATAAGAGGACTGGATGAACCAGCGGCAGTGTTGACGAGTCTGGGATGGGTGGTCTTCGGAGGTAAGCCACGCATAGTCAACCCTGAAGAGAAGCACATGATGCTGCACTGCCGCCACGAGGATGACGAGCACCTGGACTCTATGCTACGGGACTACTTCAGCATAGACTCGCTCGGCATCAAGAACGTCAAGAAGGTAGATCCAGCAGTGCAGAGGGCCCTGGACATCTTCGAGAAGACGGTCAAGAAAATCGACGGACCACGCTACGAGGTGGGACAGCTATGGCGGGAGGAGGAGCCACGGATGCCACCGAGTCTACCGACGGCGCTGAGTCGACTGCACGGCATCGAGCGCAAGATGGATCGAGACCCGGCATTCGCAGCGAGCTACACGGAGCAGGTAGACAACCTGCTCAAGAAGAAGTATGCAGAGCCGCTGGAGAAGCCGCCAGATAGCAACGTAGCCTGGATTCTGCCGCACTTCGCCGTGACCAACCCCAATAAGCCAGGGAAGGTCAGGCTGGTCTTCGACGCAGCGTGTCGCAGCCAAGGGAAGTGCCTCAACGATTTTCTGCTGGAAGGACCGGACTTGCTACAGTCACTGATCGGGATCCTGTTCCGGTTTCGAGAGGGGCAGTTCGCCGTGGTGGCGGACCTCCAAGAGATGTTCCTGCAGGTGAAGATAAGGAGTGAGGACCAGCCTTCGCAGACCTTCATCTGGAGAGGGGATCGCCGAACCGGAAGCCCGCAGTTCTACAAGATGACGAGCATGCTGTTCGGCGCGGCAAGCTCACCGTTCCTGGCACACAGCGTGAGGAACAAGAACGCTCAAGATAACGCCGAAGAGTTCCCGGACGCCGTGGAAGACATCGTCCGTAACCACTACATGGACGACTTCGTGGCCAGCTATCCGGAAGAAGAGGAGCTCATACATCGTGCCACGCAGGTTGCATCGTCGCACGAGAAAGGAGGGTTCAAGCTTCGTGGATGGACATCCAACAGCAAGAAGCTACTGCAGGGAATCCCACGAGAGCTGCACGCAAGCACGCCGGCGCAGCTGGGGAACAAGGAGAGCAAGATCCTGGGCCTGTACTGGAACCCTGAAACGGACGAGCTCGGGTTCAACACGGCGATGATGAGGGTACCGGCCGAGGTGCGGAGCATGAGGGCGACGCCGACGAAGAGGCAGATGCTATCGGCCGTGATGTCCGTGTACGACCCACTAGGGCTGTTAAGTCACTACATGATAACAGCCAAAGTCCAGTTGCAGAACTTATGGGCCAAGAAACTGGACTGGGACTCGCCACTGCCAGAAGAGGACAAGCGCGACTTCGAGGACTGGCTGCGGGCTTTGGACAGCGTCGCAGCTCTTCGAATTCCAAGGTGGTACCTGTCAACGGGGGCAGCGGCGAGCAAGGAACTTCACGTCTTCGTGGACGCAAGCACGAAGGCGTACGCATGCGTGGCGTATTGGCGCACTGAAGAAGAGGATGGGACGGCCCTGGTCAGCATGATCGCCGCCAAGAGCAAGGTGGGGCCGACAAGACAACTCAGCGTGCCACGCATGGAGCTACAGTCAGCGCTCATCGGATCGAGGCTCCAGCAGACCATCCGAGAAGAGCACCGCCTGACACCAACGCGCGTCGTGATGTGGAGCGACAGCAGCACCGTCCTCCACTGGGTTCGCAACGACGCCAAGAGGTACAGCGTCTACGTAGCCAACCGCCTGGGAGAGATCGCGGAGCTAACGAAGCCAAGTCAATGGCGCTGGGTACCTACCAAGGACAATCCGGCGGATGAAGCTACCCGGCCGGATAACAAGAGACAAGTTACCTTCGACAGCCGATGGTATCATGGACCAGACTTCCTGAGGAGGCCAGAGAGCGAGTGGCCTCAAGAGAAGACGCGCCAGGAGACTACGGATCCCGCCGAGAGCGAAGAGGTGGTCTGCGCTGCGACGGAGGCGAAGGTCAACAAGGAACCCATTCCCGACATCGAGAGATTCTCCGACTACAACAGGCTGCTGAACGCGACGGCACGCGTTTACCAGTTCGTCGAGTGCCTGAAGACTCGCCAGCGGATGCCCCTGCAGGTGCGACATCGGAAGAAGGCGGAACACTTACTCTTCCAGTACGTGCAGCGGACGAGTTTCCCGGAGGAGTACCGAAGTCTGGCGAAGGAAGAGCCAGTGAACCGGAAGAGTCGGATCTTCGAATTGGACCCCGTCATGGACGACGACGGGCTCCTAAGGATGCGGGGACGGATCAACGCAGCGCCAGTACAGGGCTTAGAGAAGAGGCCTGTGATCCTGGACGGCAAGCATCGGGTGGTCAAGCTACTGATCGCTCGAGCACACCGGGAAGCTGGACACGCCAACAACGAACGGGTCGTGAATGATCTACGTCAGCTCTACTGGATCATTCACCTACGGCCGACGGTGCGACAGGTGGCTAGCAAGTGCCGCTTGTGCATTCTGAGGAAGACGCAACCGAGGGTGCCAGCGATGGGGGATTTGCCGCTGGCCAGGATCGAGCCGTTCAAGAGACCCTTCACCAACACCGCCGTGGACTTATTTGGGCCACTGACGGTGACCATCGGACGAAGACATGAGAAGAGATGGGTCGCGTTGTTCACCTGCCTAACGACGCGAGCCGTGCATCTGGAGGTCGTCCACAGCCTGTCGACGGACTCAGCGATCATGGCTCTACGGCGTCTAGCGGCACGACGGGGATGGCCTGCGGTCATCTACAGCGACAACGCGACGAACTTCAGGGGATCGGACGTCGAGCTACGCAACGCGTATAAGGAGTGGCTGCCTGCACTTCAAGAGTTCGGGGTGCAGAAGAACGTCACCTGGAGGTTCATTCCACCCGGTGCACCGAACCAAGGCGGAGCGTGGGAGAGACTGGTGCGCTCCGTGAAGAATGCCCTGACAGCGACCTTACACACAAGGGCGCCGAAAGAAGAGTTGCTGCTGACCGTGCTGGCTGAGGCGGAGAACACAGTCAACGCGAGACCACTGACCCACGTCTCGGTGGATCCTAAGGACGAGGAGGCGCTGACACCGGCGCACTTCTTGCTGGGAGGATCGACGGGGGTGCCACCGACGGGGCCGTGCGAAGAAGCCGACCAGAGGACTTGGCGCGCCAGCCAAGCCTTGGCGGACCACTTCTGGAGGAGGTGGGTGCGCGAGTACCTACCCACTCTCGCACCGCGGCAGTCAGCAGCCAACGGAGTCAGGCCACTACAAGAGGGTGACTACGTGATCATCGTGGATGGAAGCCTACCGCGCAACGTGTGGCCACGAGGGATCGTCACGAAGGTGTACCAGGGACCAGATGGTGGAATACGATCGGCCGACGTCCAGACCAAGGGAGGCGTGTTCCGGAGACCCGTCACGAAGCTAGCTGTCCTACCGTTGCAACAGGAGCAGCCGCAGGAGCGTCAGCGGGGGCAGAAATGTTACGGACAGCCTATATCCCTATGTAAATAAATAATTTATACCCCTGTTGTTATCATTAACCCTGTATGTAAGCGGTACACACAAGTCAACCTATTAGGTACATAAAACATAGGTAAAAAGCAGAAACAGACTTGTCTGTACCGCAGATAGGCAGTACGTGTGTTCTCTGAGAGGGCGCGCGCGGTACTGAAGGCAGGCAGAGGGGGAGCGGCGTATTTAGCTGTTATCGACCCACGCGGCCGGTCTTCCCGTGCGAGAGCCGCGAGAGTGAGAAAGCGTAGGGAAACCTGTGTGCCCATAACGAGAGCCGCGCGGCCGGGCCCGACCAAGGCGGCCGGGTGTGACCGTAACGAGAGCCGCGGAAAACTTTTTAATTTCCCGGGGAAATGCCGCGCCCTACAGAGATCATACCTACTTCAATAGATAGGTCTTTTCATAAGCTATCTAGGCAAAAACATTTTGTAAGCCTAGGACTTAAGAAAACCGAAATAAAGCGAGTAGAAGTTTTCCCCATATTAAGTCCTAGGTGCGAAAGAGATAGCAAAACGGTCGGGGACTTCTCTGTCTTGCATTTTCTAGAAAGTTCCACCCCACCGTTTCCGAACCATATAAAAGCCAGTAAGCACCGCCGCTACGCCAGTTCAGTCCGAGCAACAGCTCCAGAAAGGAAAAGGAAGAAAACAGGAAGAAACAGGAAGAACCAAGGAAGAAAGAAGACTAGTAGCAGCAGTAGTACAACGCGGTACAGGAATTTCGGCGTGCTTACCGGCTTTTATTAGCCCAACGTGGGATCAGCTGATCGCGGGGCGAGTGACCCAGTTTGCGGGCAGGGAATATGTACCTGGTCGTGAACTTTCGAGTAGTTTAAAGTAGTCAGCTGTTTTTAGGGTCACCGCCCAGCTCCGTCCAGGGTATATGTACCTGTGCGAGGGCTCCGTAAGCGTAGTAAAAGTCACGTCAGCTGATTTCGGTGTCGGCACCCTCGTTCCCGGGCAGGGTAAATGTACCTGTTCGCGGACGCATATGTGAAGTCAGTTTAGTAGCATATGTACTGTGCGTGTGACCGTGTAAATAGTGTAAATAGTGCCGTGTACCGTGTTAACGTTATCCTTTTAGTGTTGTTGATTAGTGTTAAAGTTATTTATTATTGTTGACTAGTCTTTTAATGTGAACATTGTTAATCAGTATCAGTGTCTAGAGTCAGTGTTTAGTTTAATGATAAATTGACTTATGTTAGAAGTGTACTTTTGTTTTAAATATAGAATCCTAAAGTGTGTCGTGTGTGTTCTCATTGGTGGTCCCCTTACACAGTGGGAGGAATTGGGTTCCGAACAGTGAATGCTCCCTATCTGTGCATAAATAAATATTAAAGCTGAGCTGTCCTAGACGAGGCTGACGCCAGTGTGTCCCCTGGCGGCAACAAGCATGTATACAGTAAACAATATAGGTTACTTTGTTGATCTCTGCTACAGCCCCAACATAACTTTTATAGATATCAGAACAACGTTACTAAAGTTATCGCGGAAGTTATAAAAAGCCATAACCCCTCCGCCCCGCTAACAAAACGCGCGCGTCTGACGGAGCCTTTCGTTCAATCGTGTATTGAACACAGAAAAGATAATGAATTAACATCCAATTCTTTGTACGCTAAAACAAAGAGTTTCTGTTAAAAACTGTTCAAGCAACGTCAATATCAATAATGAGGGTTTGTTGTTGTTGTTATCCTAGGGCACCCCGGAGGTGCATAGGGCCCGCACAAGATCCTTCCACGCCTTTCTGTCCTGAGCAACCATCTTGGCCTCTCTCCAGTTCATTCCTACGGCTCGTAGCTCGCTCTCAATGCTCCTCCGCCACGTGTGTACAGGGCGTCCGCTGGCTCGCTTACTGTCCTGAGGCCGCCACTCGAAAGCGATACTGGCATTATCCGACGCGATAATGAGGGTTTACTGAATAAAATTGCACCGTGGCGAGACGGCCAGCTGTCATAATCCACCAAACATGTTTAATCACATCTTTTTTATTGGTGGTATTTGACAGATGCTGTCAAAAAGACCGTCACAGTGCCGCCACCTGGAATCCAGGAAACCCTCATTAAAATTGCATAAAAAATGTCAAGAAACAAACCTGCGTGCTTTTCGTGAGGGTGAGGGCGAACCTCTCGCCCCGCAGCTCTCCGGCAGAACTGGATCCGTTCGGTGGACCGCTGCTTCCATTTTCAGGGCCTATCTTTTCCGCTGCAAATATGAAAGAAATAGGCTATATTGAATAAAAGGAAACCCACCACTAATAATATGATATTTGTTGCGCTTGTAACTGTTAGGGTGTCACGATTGCGTAGCCGAAAATGATCGGTGGTATTACAATTTCAAATTTCAATTGCATCCATGCAATAATGAAATTCGCAATGGACTCGTCATATGTTAGCCAGTTAGGTAGTTGTACTTATTTTGAATTATAAAGGCAGTAACAATCACCTTTATTTTGTCAAGCGTGAAATTGAGGATTAAGCATAGGGAGTAACAAAAATAATGGTGGTACGTAAGAGAGTAAGAGAAAAAATTATTGGATGCGAAAAAAAAATTTTTTTGTTTGGGACACGTCTCACGCTAACAACGCAAGCCAAATTTTTCGCGAAAAATGAAGACCAGCATTTTTGTTACACCTTGAACATCTCATTCATGTTTTATGATTTGAGCAGGGATGAGTGGTAAATAATGCAAAATATACATCATCATCATCATTGCTAATTTGTAATTAGTTCCTCTGAAGATAAAATTACGAATTGGTCAAGGTCAAATATATTTATTATAACTTTATTAGAAGCATAAACAAAGGAATATAGTAATTTGTACACTTATGTTTTTGAATATAAAACAACTTAAAACGGATTATATAGCCTACACTGGATTTAAATTCCATCCCATTACATTGTGTGTGATATATTCTGTTATAATTTGTTTTATTTCATGACTAACTATTGCCACAACCAAAGACAATATAAGATATTGAACATGTTAGGTGATTTTCCCTAGCTTACGGGCCTCAGTACTTCTTTATCTGTTAGAAATCCTTATGATTTACCTCGCAATCTCCTAGCCTGAAGCACGGGGTTCTCATACTGCGTCCGCCTGTTGATATGGTCAACATAGTACGAGCCGTATCTCTCGTCCGTGACCCTCTCCCATCCGTACGGCAGTTCATCCTCTCCGCATTCTCCTAGCGAGTGTTTCCGGACTCGGGCTAGCCGAGGGTCCAGCCAGTGAGAGGTTCCACTATTATGACTGTAAAGTATTCAAAACTTTGGTTAATGTACCATTTGATAGGTATGGGAAATGGTTGTTTGCGACAAAACTAAAATACAAATAATTTATTGAGAAAAGTATAGTACAGTGGTTTCTCTTACAGGCTAAGATTTTTAATGACAGGTTAATAACTGAAATAATGATGATATTGCTTGTCTGATGCCTGAAACTTTATAATAATTTGTGCCCTCTACTATAAGTATTGTCATGATGATAATTGATAATGTGCTTTATTAGGGTACACACAGGTTGAGCAACCTCGCGAGGAAATTGTCACTCAAAGCAGCTCGGCAAGTGTAGAGTAGATACATAAATAAAATACTCTTTATTGCACAACTCCATACAAGAAATAAAGACAGAAAATTACAAAAACTTAAGATAGACAACAGGCGGTCTTATCACTAAAAAGCAATCTCTTAAAGACAAGTTAGCGGAGATTTGTTAAATTATTAACATCAGTAGGTGTTGAAAAACATGACTAAATTTTTATTTATCAATTGTCATACACACAGTACAGCATAATATTTAGTAGATGTGTCTCAGCCGAGGCCAACCACATGTTTGCCGGCTGAGGCGGACTACATTGCCTGAGCTACTTTGCGTAGCAATTTCCTTGCGAAGGTGCTCGCCCTGTATGGACATTATTTAAACTATTTTAAATGCGAGTATATAGGTGTCTGGACGTTCCTATTATTTGAACCATTCAAATGCAGTAAAGTACCTATTAAATGTAATATTACAACAAAGACAGAACCAATTATTCTACTAGTTCAAATCTTTGCAAAATGTCTGTTATTTATCAGGCATCTAGTTCATAGGCTATTTTGGTACTGATTAACAATATTTACACAGATTGTAAACAAGGATTACTGCTCTAACAAGTTAGTTTCTGCATAACATCAATACTGAAGTATTAAAATAACTGTATGTAAGACTAACTTGTTTAACACATTCAGCACCGAGAACCCGATAGTCGGGTTCTCTGTTCGTAGCTACTACGCGCTACATACGAGGAATACCTGGCTACACGCTACGAGCGTAGGGCGTAGCGCTACGCGGTTGCGAAAGTGTTAAAATAAAGCGTAAAAAGTATCATGAATCTGATGATAAGAAAATATACTTACTCTATAAAGTATGCTTCTCCGGAAGGTGTAAATGCCTTTTCCCACATCGGAGGCAACGGTCCCAAGTTATATTCATCCTCATCCTCTCTCTTATGCCCAGCTTCCCCAGGCCTGACTCCTACCACAGACCCTCCAACGGTACCTGCTGTTCCTGAACTATGAGTTGAAATGTTTGCTGAAGACAGTCTGTCTGAATCCATTGAGATAGGACCGCTTAGTCTTTTGAAATATCAAAAATATCACTTCATTTTCTGGCCAATAAAATACCATAAAGAATTCTTTTCTTTTGTGTAACTTTTTAAATATATTTTTTTAATTCCGCAATGAACTTCCAGCCAGTTTTTTCACGAATGACACATCCCGCACAAATAAAAACAAAACAATATCTGCATTCCAATCATCACTTATGACTCATTTTGGGATACTGATGACTCCTCACAGACTTGTACGGTCGTGTTCCACCTGTCTCGTAACACAACAAGCATGGGTAACTAACAGGATTTTCATTATTTAGTCGTTCAACCGTGTCACGATTGTTCACTCGTAGCGTTGCAGCAATCGACATAATATCTGCACTGCAGGTGCATCGTAACGTACAAACGGAAAACGAAAACACACGCTCCCACGATCCCGTATCACCGTTATAACGGTTAATTAGATAATATAAACCGTTTTTCTATTCTAGATCGACTCAATTAAGATAACAGATTACCATTCTCATGAAAACTGGTATATTATTCAATTGAATAAAGTTTTTGAAAGTACGATAAGCAACAAGTGAAGTGAGTAGGCACACAACTACAGCTGTTTATGTGAGAGAATGCTAATTAAATTAATGACACGTTCATGAATTTTGTGTTGGCTGGTTCCAAATGTCGAGTACACTACACTTTTTGGGTTTTAGCACTAGTTTTAAGTTATTTTCACTCATAAAACTTAAAAATGCAGGCCGGAAATTCGTTTCACTTCACGGCTCAGCCTCACACCCACATACGAGTTTTAATAAATACACACTGGGTGTAACAGAGACAAACATATTTCGAGTATAATTACATCAACCTTAGTGAGAGAGGGATAGACTACTTAGGAATGTCGTTTCGCAGGCGTATTCCTTTTACAGTTATTATAAAATTTTCTCAAGATATCAGTTAATTATTTAAAAGATTTTTTGTATAATAAAAGTTATTAATCAATGACTACAAAATTTTAAATATACCCGATAATGCTTTAGTGAACGTGCTGTTAATTCTGTGTCTGAAATATACTCGTCTAGTTTGCTATTATTTCAACAGAGGGCGCTGTTAAAAACGGTTACAAACTGAAGACTGCTTTTAGGAATACATATTTTCATGTTGATTTTTTATTCAGTATCGCTGTTAATTGCTCATTTGCTTTTAATTGAGATATATTCAGATAACATAAATCTTAATTACAGTTTTCGACAAAAAGTTAGGTTTTATGAAAAAAATGATAATATATTATAGATTCACTAGTACCTAGTTTTACTACTCCCCGCTAGATGGCAATAAAGTTAGATGCTAATATGATCATTGATCACTCTTAACCTCTACACAGTTACACCACACCACGGGCCATTATGGGATTTATGGGCCAGTCACAGGGACGCAACTATGCGTTAGAAGGAGGCAAAGCAAACGATATTGCGATTTCGTCCGTAGTATAGTTACGTCCTTTAGGCTGACCCAAGATGGCCCATGGTGAAGAGGAGGTGGACGCTCAAAATTTAGCTATCATAGACAAAAATCAGCTGGAAGGCGGAAAATCCAACTCACGGCTGAACTGTGACTGTCGGCTTCATACAAAAATAGCTGAATTCCAAGTATGTTTTGACCCTTATAATCCAAAGAGAGTAGAACCAATGGAGTTCTCATCTCGGGTACCTACCTAGTTGATGAAGAGTTTATTTATCCGTGATTTATGTTTTAATGACTTCGCAACAAGTCCCCTTTAAAGCTAGGCCCGGGTCTGAAAACTATGTATGAAGTTCTCTTGAGTTGATGCGCCTGAAATAGGATACTCCCATTATTGAGAAATCATTAGATATTTTTTTGAAATTGACAGGTGGTGTACTTACGAGTATAGTATTTTCGAACGAGCGGAGCGTAAGCGAAGCGAGTTCTTACAAACAACTTCTGGCTCCTGCGACGTCTCGGCATTTCGATTTTGAGAGTTTGTTCCTGGTCAAAAAGTGGTCAAACGCATGCCTGCCTAATATACTGCATTAAAAAAAAGTTTTTCGTTAAATTTGTTGGGGTTGCAGCAGAGATACATATGATTTGAGAGTTCGTATATAAGCAGGATCGATGAAGGGGTCATGGAGTTAGAAGGCGCGTAAAAATCATCATATATTACGGGTCTTGTTATATCGGTCATCTCGTTTGCAAGGAACTCGCGAGTTCTCAGTTCGAGGCAGACTACTAGTTAACTACTCTTGCCGGCAACATTTGATCTAGATTGATGACATCGCACCGGCATAGCGTCGTGACGAAACTCCTGCAACCTAATTACAAGTGAAAACCTAAAAATAATTTTATGATGTTATTATTTCCATGCAACCGGGCACGCTTGAATTATGTCTCGTATTCAAAAATATACTGCACCGCCATTTTACCCGTACCACCTAAATTGTATATCCCAGCACGTGAAGCTTGCTCGGTAGTCACGTACATTCGCTGGCCGGGCAGGCCGACTCCTCTAATAAAAATTAGCCCCAGCTAAATTCCGGACACATAAAATCGTTAATAAATTATGCGAACACGTTGAACGAATTTGTAATCCGAGCGCGAGTTCCCGCCAATTTCAGAACTTTCCCGGGCTTTGTTTCCCGCCATCTTGCGATCTTCTAATTTTTTTCAATTACCGGAAGTAAGTGCATTGGAATTTTGTAAACAGCCAGTGTTTTTTTTTCAGTGGTGTGTTTAGTGATTTTTATTTTTGTATCATTGAGTGGTAAGATATTTTTGTTCGTATGATTTTTAGCTTGTCTGCCAAAGCTATTTAACGATGTTAATTATTACACAGAAATACATTAAATTGGGCTTGGCACAAACGCTGGATTTCGCGTGAGGTACCGGCCGCGTATATTAAATGCTAGACCATCAAGAATGTCAACTAGTGACGCAATCGTTACCGAAATCATGCTATTTGTGGGATTGATCCGTTATTTTGAAATTGCACGTGATTTTCCCGTGTAGGTTGACTTGTATTTATAATACATTTTTATTTTTAAATGCATTAGCTGAATGACGAAAACCTGAGTCATCGAAGCCTATATTTTCTCTGTTCACTTGCAATGATGATGGGTATAATATTGGGATAACGTTGTACGTATATTTAGGTTTGTTGCCATCTGGTTTACTAATTAATTTGTTGGAAGTAGGGCAAGGATGAATTTTCGCAACCATTATGCGGTTTTTCCTTGGAATTTCCTGGACAATCATTAATAAAAGTTACGCTGAAATAGAGCAGCGTATTGGAATGTAATGTAAAATTATAGGCACAGGGCCCAATACATCATTTATTATTTTATTTAAACTTTATTGCACAATACAAATATAAAGTACCTACAAATGGCGGACTTAACGCCTAAAGGCATTCTCAACCAGTCAGCCACAGGGATAAACAGAAATGGTTGTAAGTGCAGGCAGTTAACAAAAACAGAAAGCGGGTTTTCTATAATAAATAGTTGCTATAAGAAATGTCAAATGTAAAGTCAATCCTATATGGCTCTATATACAATTACCGCAAGGAAAAGGGACACACTGCATCGTCTATATCTGTGATGACGGGAATTCTAGTGACTCATTTAAACAAGACAACCTTATGGCTTCCGCCTGATCTCTTCCAGTCAACCGACCCGTCGTATTTGTCACACTTCACACACCATTTCACGCAGTTCAAGCTTCGGCAGTTATTGGCCTCATGTGTCTAGCTAGGCATAAGTCCGTCGTACAACTCGTACAAAACGACGTATAGTTTCATTTATGCCTTTATTGCGTTAGTGTTAGGGTTTAATATTGAATGGTAAATCATGAAAGGAACATATATAAGTAAGAACATACATAAGTGCATTAAGTTTATATTGATAAGTATTGTGTGACTATAAAAAATATAATAACGATTTCAACCAAAAGGAAAACAGTCCATTAAAATAATCAAAACAATATAATTACCTAATGATTTTAATTTTCCGATACCTAGTTTGAGTTTGAATAAGTTTTTTTATTCACAATTTATTAACCTCTTTTTGCGTGATTTCTATGAATTCTAGTCCTATTGGCTGTGTGCATGAGTGTGGCGGCATCTCTTGAGCAGGGGGTGAAAGGGTTTTTTCTTTTTTATTAATGGCATATACTCCTTGCTTATATGAAATGTCACTGGCTGATTCACTATTTTGACAGTTGACCCACGGGTGATGTCAAATATATTGAAATGTGATATTGACAAGAGCCCAATTTCTTGTTACATTGTGCGCTGCGATCGTTCACGTTTCCCCCACCATGCACTTCGCACATAGCCAATAGTTAAGCATCACTTAAATATTCATTTGTAAGGTCAATGATTCTTAATAAAAAATATATATTAGTGAAATCTATTATGCCTCTTTTTTAGAACGGAAATGCTTGTCAACGCATAATATATGATATGACAAATCAGTCTTAGTTTCTCATGACTCATGAGAAACTAAGCACAATGAGTGACGCGACAGTATCTCGCACGCGAGATAGACTACCCGTCTCGTCTTAATTGACACAGTCAGAAAAGGACGGATAGACTATCTCGCACGCGAGATACTGTCGCGTCACTCATGTGCTAGGCGCTTAAAATAAAAGAGAGCGAGAAAAAATAAAGGTACTTAATGCAGAAGATTAAGGAACCACGGAAGAAAGAGTCATCTGATAAAGAAGATTATTGATAAATCAAACAGAGAAGAGCATGAGTCAAAGAGAAAGCTAATTAAGAATATTAAAATACATGTATATTTATATTTACTGTTTTCACATATCTCCGGATTTAAAACAAAATGACAATCTTGACATGGACTAATTGGCCGAGATATTCACAGATAAAAACAAAATATAAACATGAGCCAAATATTTTAGGTATCACGTTATTTTACCTTACATCTTGGGCACAAACTAATTATAATTTTTAAGAGTCCCTTGACTTTTATAACACTTGCGAATAAGTTACTATTCGCTTATCAAATATATCGGAGCGGCCCAGGTACTCAAAATCATATGAGCATGCACTTTATCGCCTTGAGAATAGAGCCGTTGTTCAGATATTTGTGACCACCTAGTCCGCTCCAATATATCTGATGTCGACTGTACAAGGTCCTACTTATCTTCACGTTATTTCTGGAATCCTCTACACCAAGGAAATAAGAACCAATGTAGTTTGCAAGTAGAGGCAAAATGTTTAAAGCTTTTCACTCCGTCAATAGCTAAGTTCATTTCATTCCATCTAGAAATAAAAGGCCACTCTGGAGATATTTGAAATTGTTCACTCATATGAGTCATATGTCATTTTCATCCTTACCTCTAGCATCCATAAAAATTATCTTTACAACCGACTTCAAAATGTCGAAGGAGGAGGTTCTCAATTCGTCGGGATCTTTGGTTTTCCTATATTTTTTTAAAGTATCACCGATTATTCGAAGACGGCTAGATCGATTTGGAAAATATATATTTTTGTTTGGAAGAGTATGTCCAACTTCTCAGTTGGTCTCATTATCATCAGGTTATAATCATAAGGGTCTGATGATGGGATTCTGGAGAAATCGAGGGAATCCTTACCAACATCAATAGTGGTTTGTTTGAGTATTTTTTACACTAACTGGGGCATTTGCTTTTGGAAAGGTGGAGGCTAAGATATTCTTCTTCAACCGAGTAGAGGCGTTGCAAAATCCAATGGTTTTTAAATCTTTTCGGTTTATACGATCAAGTAATAAATCTTGAACCCTATGGCATTGAAATAAGGTCCTCCATTGATAAGTTAAGAGTCTGCTAGTAGGCATTTCCTGTTTATAAAACAAACTGACAGCGAAGCACTTGATAGTAATATTTTAGAAGCTCCTCATAAATGTAGTTTACTGACAGCGTTGTGATGTTCACGTGATTACGTGTCTATAATTAAATGTTTAATAACTGAATACAGTCCGTGAGCTCTAAGAAGAACCTTCGGGTTTTAGAAAGAGACGTCGGGGATCAATCAACAGTGACACATGAAAAAGCAGAACAGCAATATTACCTTCGTGTGTCATCGCCGATTCCCGAAGGTTCTTCTTAAAGCTCACGGGCTGTACATGTAGTAGCAACGTAACAAAATTAAAACCGCTGTCACAAATTTATCCCAATAATTAAGAGGCAAAACTTTTTTGAAACAATCTTTTAACATCGACTGTACCCTACCCAAATAGCAAACTAACTAACAAACATCGCGAGTTAAGTAAAAGATATATTATAAACTTATATAGATGTCGTACAAAGGAAACAAATCAAAAATTTATAAAAAATAAATTAATTGGTTTTTCAGTAAGTAGAAACTGGAGTTGCTGGCGTCCATAGGTTACGCCGGTATCCGCTTACCATAAGGCAAACTGTATGCTTACCTACTTAATTACCACCGCCGTAATGTAAATAATTTTAAACAAAAAAAGAACTGACTGCACTTAGGCTCCGCTTTTCCAAGATGAAATGCCTGAGTTGCTGTAAAAAATACTGAAATAACTATAGGTGCTATAATAGTTCCCTCGATTTCTCCAGGATTTCAACATCAGATCCGGACCTGGTGACAATCGGACCAACTGTGAAGTATACTTTTTCAAACAAAAGAAGAATTTTCCAAATCGGTCCAGTGGGTCCAGCCATCTTTGAATAATCGGTGAACATACATAAAAAAATAGCAAAAAAAATAAAGAACCTCTTTCCTTCGAAATCTTGAAGTCGGTTGAAAAGGTAATACCTACGTGTATGTAGCTAGCTTTTAAGCACTATTTAGTCTATTAAAATATCCATTTAAATCTCATTATCGTACCGAGCAGTTATAAATCTGAGCCATGATTAATCAAAAGCGACAGAAAGACGCGACGCGACGCTATGTTGATGGTCGCGTTCGTAGAATATGTATTTGGGGCTGATGTGGCGCCAGAACTGTTCCAGGAACGAGGCGAACTTGGAAAACCATAGAGGAAACTATTTAGTATAGTTTGGCTAACCAAAAATTGTAGTACAAATAAATATCTAAATATATAAAAGAAGAAACTGACTGACTGACTGACATATCAACGCACAGCCTAAACCGCTGGGTCTAGAGTTTCCAAATTTGGCATGTAGGTCCCTTATAAGGTCTAGGGGTGCACTAAGAAAGGATTTTTCAAAATTCACCCCATAAGGGGGTGAAATGGGGGTCCAAAGTTTGTATGGGGAAACAAGATTTGTTAGACTATTTTATTTGAAACTTTACCGGAGTATTCCTAACAATAAATGAGTAAACACGTGTTTCAGCTTTTTTGAAAATTTAACTCCTTAAAGTGGGAAATGGGGGTGAAAAAGTCTGAAAATCAATATGGGTATCGTTCCTATGGTTTATCGGGTCGCTGATTACGAAAACAACAACCATATTATCATACAACGTGGCAGGTGTAAAATATCATCCCCCAGGGGGTGAAATGGGGGTCCAAAGTTTGTATAAGGAAACAAGATTAGTTAGACTATTTTATTTGAAACTTCACCGGAGTATTCCTAACAATAAATGAGTAAACACGTGTTTCAGCTTTTTTGAAAATTCAACTCCTTAAAGGGGGAAATGGGGGTGAAAAAGTCTGAAAATCAATATGGGTATCGTTTCTATGGTTTATCGGGTCGCTGATTACGAAAACAACAACCATTTTATTATACAACGTGGCAGGTGTAAAATATCATCCCCCAGGGGGTGAAATGGGGGTCCAAAGTTTGTATAGGGAAACATGATTAGTTAGACTGTTTTATTTGAAACTTCACAGGAGTAATCCTAACAATAAATATGTAAACACGTGTTTCAGGTTTTTTGAAAATTCAACTCCTTAAAGGGGGAAATGGGGGTGAAAAAGTCTGAAAATCAATATGGGTATCGTTTCTATGGTTTATCGGGTCGCTGATTACGAAAACAACAATCATTTTATTAGACAACGTGGCAGGTGTAAAATATCATCCCCCAGGGGGTGAAATGGGGGTCCAAAGTTTGTATAGGGAAGCAAGATTAGTTAGACTGTTTTATTTGAAACTTCACAGGAGTATTCCTAACAATAAATATGTAAACACGTGTTTCAGGTTTTTTGAAAATTCAACCCCATAAAGGGGGAAATGGGGGTGACAAAGTCTGAAAATCAACATGGGTATCTTTTCTATGGTTTATCGGGTCGCTGATTACGAAAACCCCAAAATTTTATGATACAATGTGGCGGGCGTGAAATATCATCCCCCTGTCGGGGTGCGATAGGGTTGAAATTACTAAATATCAATATGGGAGTCGATTTATGGTATTTTGGGACGTTAATTAAGTACGAAAATGGCATCAATTTCGAAATTTTTGTTAAAGAAATAATTTTACCTCCGGGAAAGGACATAGAGTAGTTTCTATACCGAAAATCAGCCCTTAAGGGGGTGAAAAGGGGATTGGAAGGTTGTATAGAGAATTTTTAACCGTTGAACCGATTTAAATGAAACTTTATATAATAGATAGTTTGAATCCCGGGAAACGACTAAGGGTTATTTTCATTGAAAAAATTAACCCATAAAGGGGTGAAAAGAGGGTTGGTAGTTTATATAGGATTTTTTCACAGCTGAACCGATTTAGATGAAACTTGGTATACATATAGTTTGAGGCCCGGGGAGGAAAAAAAATAGGTTTTTTTCGCGAAAACTACCCTTAAAGGTAAAAAAGTTAAGGGTGAAACGGGGGTTGAAGGTTTTTATAGGGAATTTTAAACCGTTGAACCGATTTAGACGAAACTTGGTATATAGTAAGTTTGAATCCCTGCAAATGACTAAGGGTTGTTTTCGTTCCGAAAATCATCCCTTGAAGGAAAAAGGGATTGGAATTTTGATCAGGAAATTTTTAACACCTGGACCAATTTAGATGAAACTTAATGTTAATTAGCATACAGATAGTTTGAGTCCCGAGAAGGAAAATAAAATTGTTTTTACCTCGAAAATCAGCCCTAAAGGTTAAGGGTTAAACGGGGGTTGTAAATTTGCATGGGGAATTTTTAAACGTGAACGATTTAGATGAAACTTTGTATAGAGATAATTTAAGTCCCGAGAACGGACATATAAATAGTTTTTATTTCGAAAATTAACCCTAAGGTTAAGGGGATGAAATGGCGTTGGAGGTTTGAATGGGGAATTTTTAACAGCTGAACCGATTTTGATAAAACTTAGTACAGAGAGTCCCGGGAAGCGAAAAGGATGTTTTTAGGGTTTCGTAATTCGTACCAAAATGGTAGAAAAGGAACCCTTATGGTGCGACTTTGATTGTAAGTCAGTGACCCAAAGGCAGGCATGTAACGCCAATTTATGAATTTTAAACATTAAGGGGGGGGGGGGGGGGGATTTGTGGGTAGGTAAATGAGAAATCAGGTGAGCCAGACAGCCTGGAAAAGGCTTTGCTTGTTGGGCCAGTGGAAGGCGATCGACAGCGGGGAGGGATACCCACCCGCTGGTTCTCTGCCATTAGAGAAGTTACACGCGTCGGGATCCAGGGTTCCTTTAAGAAGGCAAGGAATCGACCAGAATGGAGAGCAATACAACATAGAGCGACTTATGGTGGTCACGACCCTCAGACATGAGGATTCGACTAGGAAGAGAGAGAGAGAAATGAGAAATCAAAAAACAAATAACTTTATTGTGTGGCGTATCAAATAAAAGGGCTTAATGTGAGGATCTCTAATTAGTATAATTTTAACATACATAACTTTAAAGTTATTAAAAAAAAGGTGTAAATTAATCATTATCGGAAACTGTTCGACAGAAAAATTTGCAAAAATTACAGATATAATAGTTATTTACGTATAAATTACAGGAAAACTAATAAGAGTGCAGTCAAGCACCAGTCCGACTTAAGCCAAAAAAAAATCGGGGTACGTGTCCGATTCGCACTCAGCCGCCCTATTAATTCTCATAAAATCATGCTGAAAGCATCTTTTTTCAAAAATGTAATAAAAAAGTTGTTCGTACGAAACCTTTGAGGCGCAAGTAAGACCCGTACTTGCGTGTTTTTTTTTAATTTCCTAAAATCGTTACTTAAAGGGGTGAAATGGGAAGGGTCCCGGGAAGGGGAAAAATTGTATTTATCCCGAAAACAAAGCTTACGGGGCTGCATAGCAAAGGGGTTGGAAGTTTTATAGAGAATTATTTTCAGTTGAACCGATTTAGATGAAACTTGGTATAGAGATAGTTTGAGTCTCGGAAAACGAGATAGGATAGTTTTATCCCGAAAATCAACCCTTTAAGAGGTGAAAAGGGGGTTGAAAGTTTATATGGGGAATTGATAACCGCTGAACCTATTTAGATGATTTGGTATAGAGACAGTTTGAGTTCTGGGGATGGATACATAATAGTTATCCCAGAAGTCATTCCCTAAGAGGGTTAAAAGAGGGGTCAATTACTAATTCTACGCAAAGGAAGTCGCGGGGAAAAACTTTTATTCAAGAGTAGAAATCTGCATTAATCATAATGTACGCGGGCGAAGCCGCGGGCAACTGCTAGTAATAAATAAATATTATGGGACAATCTTACACGAATCAAACTAGTCCCACAGTAAGCTCAATAAGGCTTGTGTTGTGGGTACTAGACGACGATATATATAATAGATAGATATACCTACATAAATACTTAAATACATAGAAAACATCCATAACTCAGGAACAAATATCTGTGATAAACACACAAATAAATGCCCTGACCAGGATTCGAACCCGGGACCTCCAGCTTCATAGGCAGGGTCACTACCGACTAGGCTAGGACAAAGAATACTATACTTGTAGTAACAGTGGCAGTAAGCTATAATTATCCCTTTTGTGGTAGTGAGGGTACAAGCGTAAGAAAAAGACAATATGATTCTCTCAGTCTACGCTTGAAGTGGCCAAACTATACCAGTTTAGGTTATGCGTTTCTGTGGGCATTATAAAATAAATGGACTTTAAACACTAATTTTCTTGTTAAACCCTTATTTGTAGGTGCTAATCTTATTTTTCTCTAACCCGTTCACAGCCGATCACGATCTCGTTATTACGCAATTATAATGGTCTACTCTATTGATAACGTGTCATTTTTTGTGGCTGTTAGAGTGTTAGTGTTAAAGTGTGGAAAAATCAATGACGTAATGCATCCAAATAGTTAAATTTTATATTATCAACAGAGAAGTCACCTGTTTTCCTACCCGTAGCATCTTCCAAAACGTTTATTACCACATTTTTAATTATACTCAACATACCCTATAGCTAAGACCTACCCTACCACCCTTCTTCGGCTGTTATTAGTAACTTCAGTCTCCTGGTGGATTGTGCAGGCCGGGCTCGGGAAGACGAACTTGCTATGATATGATTGTATTATATGAAAACTCTTAAGACCATTGTCAGCGATGCTAAAAAATGCGGTCATAAAAACACCATCGAAAAATATGCGATAGTAGTTTGATCTACAAAGTCTTAATTCAAGCATTAAAGTCAACGAGTAGAAAAAAAAATGAACTGCGAAGGACTATAATGTAAAATAAGCAAGCTTATAAAATAAGAACACCAGATGGAAGTCTTAAATCAGAGTTTAATGATAAAAGACGTAAATAAAAGGATAATTAAAGATGATCTAGTGAAAGAAAGTTATTTGCGGCCAGTGACTTTTGGAAAGACAAATTGACACGTCTATATTTAGAGAGTGACTTACAGATTAGTGTTATTCATTCATACGCTGTTCCATTCTAAATGGCTAGTTAAGTCTTCGAGCTTCGGTGCAACACACACTTGAGCGGAATTTAGTTAATAGCGTAGTTTTGTCTATGAACTCCATACAACAATTCAGGCACCATAGAAAAATTTCCGGCTCTCGATTTGGTTTAGACCCAATAAGACCGTGCCGTGCAATTTTATACAGGGTGTTGTATTCAGTATGGCTCAAATGAACACCATTATAGAGGACTTCAAGAGCTATCAAATGGATGTTCAGCGAATATTAATAGTTTCGGAGAAATCTATTTTTTTTTTCAAGCTCTACTTTATAAATCACAACTACGAAGTTACAAACACACGAGAGCTTTGTTCATTGGCGTCCGGCCAGCGTGCAATTATTTAATATTAGCCACCTATCTGCTAATTATTTCATTCACACCGAGCTGGGATAATGTCTGTCCAAGTGTCCACGTTATTACTACTATTCTTCAGTTCAGGAGTTCGATTTTTGAAACTCACCGGTGCCTTTTTTTGTATGCAGCCGATGACTATTTAGTACGAAATAAGTCACCCGGTGAGATTCAAAATTCGAACTCCAGGTCTATTATCTCATCATCCTCCTAGCATTAGTCCCGTGCAGTGACAGGATCCGCTTTCCTGCTTTTCTGCTTCCACTTTGCTCTATCCTGGATATCGTTTTTATCCAACCCAGAGGCGTTCAGGTCTTTGGTGATGACATTCTGCCACCGCTGTCTTGGCTTGCCTTTTCTAATTGACCCGGGCAAGGCAAGTTCAGGTCTATATGTATGTACTTGCTTAATCGTGGACATTGAAAAATGCAGCACACAAAAAGTGGTGCAGTAAAAAGGCGTCGCGTAGCCCGCTTTTGTCGTAGACACCCGACCGCCCTAAGGAAATGCTACGTTATGGAGGTCAAGTTACACCAGTCTCGTGCTCGTGGTAGAAACCATAGGTTTTGTGAACATAATGTTTAGAAATAAAGGAAAAGTAGAAAAATCCACTGCCTCAGGCGAGACTCGAACTCGCGACTCTGGGAAACATGCCCATCGCTCTGCCAACTAAGCTACTGAGACTATACCTGATGGCTGCGAATTTCTCCACCACATCCTCATCATCATCATTCGCAGCCATCAGGTATAGTCTCAGTAGCTTAGTTGGCAGAGCGATGGGCATGTTTCCCAGAGTCGCGAGTTCGAGTCTCGCCTGAGGCAGTGGATTTTTCTACTTTTCCTTTATTTCTAAACATTGTGGTATCGTTAGCAGACGTTCTACTTAATACAAAAATAAATTTGTGAACATACTTAATTAATTGTCTTGCATTGGTGACATTTTGTATGAGACTTATGGTATATTAACTTCAATACCTGTACTGTAGGTAATTTACAATAAGCACAGACGACTTTTGGAAAGTTGCGTATCCAGAAGAATGACATCGGTACGATAATGACATTGGCTCTGGGCCGGACCAGGAAAGTGGCATCGTTTCATAAAGCTTGCACCATTTGGTCCAATGCTTGACTGGTAGAGAAGTCCGATGAAATAACTAGGAAGAGCTCGAAAAAAGAAGGTCCTACTGAATAGGAGCAAGACTCGAAAAAAAAATTGATGTCAAATTGATGACATCATATTGATTAACAACACATTTGTAAGCAATCAAGATTTTACAGCTTCGTATACCGCTCATGTTCTTCTGGACGATTATAAAAATTTATAGCGAAATCGATAGATTCATAAATCATGACTTTTGCTAATCTCCTAACCTTGACTCCAACTGGAGCGGCTATTGTTTTGCGTTCAGAAAACAAACAGCCACGCGTAACGTTCGGAAATAAAATCGTTCACTTAGCAACCTGTTTATGGATGGAGATGGAACACTTGGCATTTTACTACTTCTGCTAATCAATAAGACACGCACTGAGCCCATGGAGTTGCAGTCGAAATAAAAACTATATTTTTTATATAGTTTGGCCAAGGTTTGTTTTACTTCAAGCATAGACAGAGAGAGTCATACTGTCTCTTTCTCTTGCTAGTACACAGATAGAAATAATATCTTAATTCAAAACGCAAAACTCTCTTGCACGCGGTTTCTTAAAGAGAGTAATAAATACCTTAGACCAATAAACATGACTTGAGTTAAAAATATCATGATTTTTAAAAGAAGATTTAAAATTATTTAGCTTTAACTTTACCTATTTTTAAAGCGAATAGTAATGATTTGAGTTAAGATAATAATTATTTACGGCAAAAAAGCACCAACATTTTCCTTTAAGAGTTTTATGTGTTTACGTAAGATCGATTAGTTCTTGGTTTGATGTTTTCAATCTACAGCTAAGAGCCAAAGCTAATTTAAAGAAGTAGCACCAAAAGTTAGATTTGAGATTTTTAAGTTTTTAGGCAAGAGAGATTAATTTTTGCTTTGATGTTTTCAACTTACAATCAAGAGCCACAGCTATTCCAAAGAAGAAGCACATAATTTTTGCTTTGAAACATTTAAATCTTGGACGTTAGTTACCCTGCGCATCAATAGATGTCTCTGCGTGTAGGTTAGAACACGCGAACGTTTGTTCAACGTAACTTCATGACCCTCGCCGCTTTACCCGGGCTTATTTGAGATTCACAATAGCAATCTCAGCTCTAGTTAATACGATTATAAATTGTGAGTATATAAATAATCATAATTTATATTTGTATTGTCTACTTTTAGTTAAACTTCCTTTCTTGGGATTAGTCCCGAGAAACACAGTTTCTGCTACTAGGTTTTTAAGTAGTGCACTGAGACACTAAGGCGATTATCACACTGACGACGGATCCGCATGCGGCGCCGGTGTGCGAGTGAGATAGCGCTATACACATGCAGAGCGCTATCTCGCTCGCGCACCGGTGCCGCATGCGGATCCGCGCCAGTGTGATAACCGCCTTAGAAAATGTTATTGTTTGTTTCAAGTAATCGATTTCATACGCCAAGAAATTTTAGATCTTGGTGTGAAAATATCAAATTTTACATCAAGTAACACATGCTCTTGAACTAATGCGATTTCTTGTTTCCGTGGAGAAATTCAATTCTCAATTTAAACTATGAGTCTTCATCCAAGAAACAAAGTTTCTTGGCTTAAGTTCTTTATGTATTGCACTAAGACACATAAAGTTCAATTTAAAAAAAATACAATACAAAAACAAAATTCAAACGCCCTTCGTGAGAATATTAAGCTATTTTAAAAAGAAGATTTTTATATCTCGGATAAAGTATTGAATTTATTAGGTTAAGTAATAAACTTTGAAACATTTTATATCTTAAAATAAAGAATTTTATTTTTTCCTTATATGGGAAACTGGATATCTCTTGATTCAAATAGGTTTCTTTGGTGGAAGAGATTTTTTCTATCTGTGTACCCTCGCTACTGAAAAAAGGATGAGTATAGCTTTCCACTTTTACTGCACCTTTTGGTTTTGTTTACAAAATTTTGTACAAGAAAATTAGCCGGAAGTCGGTTTGTCTATTGACTGAATTTAGATAAATTTCTGCTGAAAGTTTGATATTCCCGCCTTCCGGCAGATTTTTGTCTGTGATGACTGAATTCTGCATTGAATTCCACTCAAATATGTGTTGCACCGTAGAATATTCCGAAACAAAAGGCATCAGTTGCAACACATTGGGGTTGTTAACATGTATGGGGTTTTTAACCTCATTCTGATTTTGAAAAAACTCTTTTAACTAATAACTTTTTGAATTGGAACGGGACCATGTTCCAGTAGTTTTTAAAGAATATTGGTTAACAAAGTTTTAGACTCTTTTATGAATATTTTTAGGTGAGGTCTCTGTCGCTATATTTTACCAATCGTTTAAAAAAATCCCTTTGAAGCTCAGACTAACGAGACCGTTACAATTCTTAGTACCAGTTAAACACTAAACTCCACCATAACTCAGCTTCAACTCGCGAATATATTACACGAGCTGTAAAGTAAATAAACAAAGTCAAGTTCTAAATAAACGTGTACTCAAAACGCTGAAATGAGGACATTTGATTTATTTCTATACGTACTATTATAATAATAATAATATGTTAGCCTCTATACGTCCCACTGCTGGGCACAGGCCTCCTCTCATGCACGAGAGGGATCAGGCTATAGTCCAGTGCAGTGTAGTCAGGGTATAGTCAGGGTATACGTACTATTAAATGACCAAATTACCAATCCATATTATGCGTCCATAGGCTACGGTAGCACGGGTAGGTAAAGACATACTTTAACAGAAATGCTGTTTATCTCTTTTCCTCAATAATATGGTTATTAAATAAAAGAGGAAAAGAGCGATTGTAACTTGTACCCTGGGATGCTTTCGTTGTTTTAATTTAATGCAATTCAATTCATTTATTTCTAATCAAAGATCCATAGATTGTTAGTCACACCTAGTGAAGAATTAAAAATTAGTTTTAGTAACATACAATTGTAAATAATAATAATTAATGTAAGTGGAGGTGGGCAGGACACTTGGCGAGAAGAAATGATGGGAGATAGACAAGACGGGTTACCGAATGGTGGCTAAAATGGGCCACGCTGACCTTGTAGCGTGGAGACCTTCAACCAGATGGTCAGATGATATCTGCCGAACGGCGGGTGTGCAGTGGATGGGAATGGGACAGGACCGAGGAGAGTGGCGTTATAAAGAAGAGGCCTATACTCAGCAGTGGGTGGATACTGGCTGAATAGATAGATAAATAGGAGCTATAAATAAATAAATATTTGGGGACAATCTTACGCAAATCAACCTAACCCCAAACTAAGCAAAGCTTGTACTATGGATGCTAGGCGACGATATACATACTTATATAGATAAACACATACTTATATACATAGAAAACATCCATAACTCAGGAACAAATATTTGAGATTCGCACACAAATAAATGCCCTTACCAGAATTCTAACCCGGGACCTCCAGCTTCATAGGCAGGGTCACTACCAACTGGGCTATGGAGGCCGTTCTGGGTTATAAGTAATCTAGACGCACGATTTTTCAACATCTGTCACTGCTACGTGTAAGCTGTTCCAGTGCTTGAGTAATTTTGTTCGATTTAATTAAGTACATATAAACTGTAAAGGATAGAAAATACGCTAGATAACTCTACGTTATACTACTCTAGTGGTGCATGGATCATAGTTAGAAGTTATTTACCGTTGCGCCGGCGCAATCATTTATGCAGGCGCGAGTGAGTTATAGGGCACCCGCCGCGACACTTAGGTAGGTTAGAGTTGTTTTTGTAGTAAGCGCATTTAGGATCGAGGACTTCATAAATGTACTGTACTGTGAGATCCGAAAAAGCATGGACACATTATGAATGAATTCATTCATAAATTGTCCATGCAATTTTGAATCTGGGTGTGCTGCATCTTGCTCGCACCAATAGAAGCAGTAGGCTGGAGCTATAAACGGTGTAACAAAAATACTAATGATCCTTTTAAGAACAAAAATTTTTTCACGAAAAAAAATGGGTTTTGTATGGAGGGGTGGCCTGCAGTAACGACGTGGCCCATACCATACAAAAATAATTGCACCAAAAAATGTTTATCCCACTTTTTCTTAATCGCAATATGATACCAATTATGCCCTTAAATGGATCACCAGTATTTTTGTAACAACCTGTAGTTTGGACTTACTTTTCCTCAAAAACCATAGAAAAACTGCTTAACTGTCCGAAAATTTAATTTATCAAATAGATTCAGCTCTCAAGGCGCAGTTATAAGTATGTATTTAGCTATTATTTCTGTTGAAGACTGTACATCAAATTCATCTATAAATTTCTTGGGAGACTTAAGAATATTAGATCCATGCAATAAATATGAAGTAGGTTAAGCTCCCCAGAAGTAGTTATGTGTTAGTCACACAAATTCAGTGTCGCTTTTAGTGGCAGCGGAAATGAGCGGCGCAGGCGCAAGCAATCTAGACTTCATAGTGTTCGTAGATGCACTTATGAAAATATATTAGTACCTATAGAATTACTTCATTTAGCTATCCTTTGCGCATTCGCAGTGCGTAGCTCTAGGATTGGTCTTTAACAACCGCATTCCTCAAAACGCTTCCTGGCTCATGTGCACTAATAGAAACTTACAGTAAATACACGAGGCTAGTTTTTCAAGCCAGTATAGTAAGCTAGTGCTAGTAAGCTAGCAAGCTAGTGCTAGTAAGCTAGAAAGCTAGTGGGTCTATCTTCGTGTATACAAAACTAGCTTAACTTTCAGGCTAGTAAGCTAGTGTTGAAGCCAGGAAAGTTTTAATAGCTTGCCGTTCTATTTACTAGCTTCCTAGCTTTACTAACTAGCTTACTATACTGGCTTGAAAAACTAGCCTCGTGTATTCCGTTACAACGTTCCTGGCTTCAGCACTAGCTTACTAGCCTGAAGTTAAGCTAGTTTTGTATACACGAAGATAGACCCACTAGCTTGCTTGCTTACTAGCACTAGCTTACTATACAGGCTTGAAAAACTAACCTTGTGTATTCCGGGCATTAAATTGTCTTAACAACTTTGCCGTATACTCAATATGTTTTTGATGGAGAAAAATGTCAGGCTACTAAAAACAAAACTGTGGAATTTAAGTCCGGTTTGCTTTCTAGGGGGACAAAGAGGAAAACAATAAAAAAAGTAAAAATAAAATACTATATTTACTAAAACTTTTTTCTGTGCCCGAAGAATGATTGGTAGGTAGCGACAGACTGAAAGTTATAACTTCCTCCTACCCGTAATATAAATTTTCTCTATACTACTGTTTACAGTATCATGTAGTTGGTAACAGCGATAAAACGTTGTAAAATTTCACCATTTACCTTTTGTTTTTATTTCCAACTGTGTCAAAGATGGCGATTAAACTCTAATCCTGACATAATCTGGGTGTAAACTCGGATTTCTTATAACGATGCCCGACCAAAGTATTAATAGCCGCGCTTCGTGATGTTGGTACCACGGATGATATGATATTTTAAAACTATACTACAAGTACGGTGGCGTAGACGCTCGCGGGTCCGACGCATATCCGGGTCCGGAAAAAAGTTAAAATAGTGTGTGTGTTGTGTTTGTGCGCGGTAAGTTTTTATTTAATTTATTTTTTTAATGTTTGGTGTTTAGGTAGTTATTTGATAACGGTAAGTTGTAACTAGTAGTGATTGGCTAATGTGCAAAAGAGTATCATGTGACAATAGTAAGAAAAATTGGCAAAGCTATATCCTTTCTTTAAAGTCTTGCAATAAAGTTTGTGGTCGTAATTTCGTTTTGTTTGGTCTATTTTGTGTTTAATGATGAGTATAACAAAAACGTACTTAATAGCTCCAATGAAAGTGATACTGAGAGCACAATATTGTTTTTTAGTACCATTTAAACCTGTATTAGTATAAGTTACAATATATATGATGTGGTTGTACTTTAATAAATAATTAAAATAAAATTCACCACCCCACCTCGGAAAGACGTTCTTTATCCCCTGAAAGCGAAGGGGTAAAACGCATTTTATCCACATGTGGGGAAAGTAATTTGGTACAAGTTTTGACATGCATGTTTCTTTACGTTATGTCTTAACATTATCTGGCAGGATGAACTTAAGAGATGATATTGATTTATACAACTTTGAACACATGGTACCTATAACCCGTATTTTTCTCGCGGTGGTGTGGTCTCGAGTCTCAAATAAACACGAGAGGTTAAACAATAACTTTGCTCCCTTGTATAATATACTATTATTATTCGTTCCCTATAAATGTTTTTAAATAAGTGCCTACTACGATTACTAAATTAGTCCATTAAACAAGGGCTATTGGGCAATAAATATATTTACAAACTATTTCACAAGAAGTCAGCAGGTATCATCGACATCATTTAGCACTCATTTAAAAACAACACCGCTGTCACTGCGGATCAAATGAAACAAAAAAAAAAATTCAGTCGAATTGAGAACCTCCTCCTTTTTTGAAGTCGGTTAAAAAAGAAAACTAGTTTTCCGCTACCAACTTATCTATGCATGCGGCTAAATTGGGAACTAAACTAATTTCTTAGATATTTTCCGCTGTTGTAAAGACAGTGGCGCCGGGCTGACTGAAAATAGTAAATTTGTCGTTGTGAAAAATTAAAAATATGTGATTTTGCCGCTTCTGCGGGTATGTCAGCACCTGTCAAATTAAATCTTGACACGGGAATTTGACTTTTGCCTTTCACTGTTTATTGTATTATTGACTAGGTTGTCTTACGAAGGTGAAATTAGGGCTAAAATTAAGGGAGGTATATTCAAACTTAGTGTCAAAACGATATCATTAACATCAATTAGTCAGTTTGAATATGCCTCTAGCTAACCGAAGGAAGCCCACTAACTGCTCGATAGGAGAAATAATTCGTGTATACCTGAATTTTGGCGAAGTTGTGGATAAAGGTGTCTTACACAACATACTAAAAGTACCCATGGATAGGGGCGCCGCTAACGGGGAGAGGGGGGTGTAAAGGTCCCTTTTTTTGGCTTTTCGTAAATAACTCAGTAGCGGTGGCTCATACGAAAAAATGTTCTTCTACTTAATTAATCCACAAACAATTTTCTACAAAAAAGGTTCTTTACACTTTTTTTGCTGGGATCAATGTATAATGAGATTTCGAGGAAATACGATAATCACTTTTAGAAAGTTTTGGAGCTATTATTTACGAAACTATTGGTTTTGTCCTTATTTGTTACGGATATGGTATCAAAATGATCGTCTTTTGTCATCAAAATGATATTTAAAGATGTGATTCTACCAAAGTCACTGAAACATTATCGTGTAGTATATTGCTTAAAGCAAAACTTATTTTATTATCTATTTTTCATGAATTTTAAAATAAGCCTGCTTGGTGACAATGGATTTTTAAACGTACCTAAAAATAGTTGTTACTACTTGCTGAGGTGCAAGCTATTAGACATAAGTATTTGTCATCTCTGTCTGTCAATTTATGCCGCGTTTGATGTTTTTATGAATGCAGTGCAGTAAAATTTAAATTACATGTTGCTCTGAGACCTTGTCAAAAGAGACAATGACGAATATGACAAAGATAAATGGTGAAAGAGGACAAACGTTAATTTAGGATTACACACCTCGTTTTTTTAGGATTAGAAAAATAATGGATGACTTCGCCTATGTATATTTTTCAGCCAAATCAGAGAGAAAATCAAATGAGACTACTTCGTTTCCATTATTTCGTGTTCCGCTTAGAACATTAAGAGGCAAAATGACGAGTTTTAAAATCAAATGCTTAGAAATCGCACAAAGAAAGTTGCATGATTTTTCTAATCTTAAAAAAAATGCCTACCTACTTATACTTATAATGTCATAAGTTCATTACCTAAAAAGAAGCTGTATCTTAAATACTAGGTACCTACCTATTTCTAAAAAAAAGTTATATACTTATAAAAAATAGTGAGCGGAAGAAGTGAAAACTTCGTAATGTGGAAATGAAAATAGGAAGCGGTAAAAATTAGAATATAAAATCTAAATTCTAAAAAATGAAAAAACATGGAAAAAGATGGGATTCGTATCTCCGACCATCGGCTCTGCAGTCAAAGCAGCGTCCGCTGAGCCACGGGAGTAGATATCTAATTGAACTAAATAGTCGGATACATTCAAGATGACACTGTGCTGGCCGAGCGAAAGTTAACTTTAGTAAGTTAATAATAGAGTATAAAATTAAATTATCTATCGGCAGCGTTAAACGTGACGTCAGCGTTTAACGCATTATTGTTGGAAGTCGCATAAGAAGTATTCACTTCAATATTCATTACATTTTTACTGTAGAAACCGATTCGGTAAATTTCCGCTACCCTAAGATTTTCTAGAAAAGATTGCTCTCTATCGATAAGACCGCCCTTGTCTGTCTACTTTTAATTTGTGTACTGTCTCATTTCATCGACAATAATACAGTGTGTAACAAAAATACTGATGATGCGTTTAAGCGTACAGTGCCACCAATAAGAGTAGAAATTAAAAAATGGCAATATCGTAGTGTCGTCCCGTTCAAATCAATCTAAAAAAACGGGACGACACTACGATGTTGCCACTTTTTAATTTCGACTCTTTTTGGTGGCACTGTATAATTGGTATCGTATTGCGAGTAAGAAAATGTAGGAAATAAAAATTTGGGCGTAAAGAACTTTTTTTGTATGGTATTAGTCGTCCCAGGCCAACCCTCCATTCAAAACAATTTTTTTCTTAGTATTTCATAATTAAAATACGATACCAAATGTCGTTAAAAGGATCACCAGCATTTTTGCTACATCTTGGATTTCTATTGTAACTTGTAACGTATCAGAAAAAAATCTTTTGTGCTCCCGAAAGCTACGGATAATGAAGTCTCATTTCTGATTGTAAGTAGGTACTAAAATTGTGAACATTTGTTTCACCAAGGCAAACCACATACCTACTTAAACGGAATAGTAGACAAATACCTATTACATACATACATACAATCACGCCTATATCCCAAAAGGGGTTGGCAGAGATCACTGATTTTCATTTGCTACGATCAATGCAGCAAATCGGCTCTAGCTCCGTGAGCCACTTCTCGCCGCCGTGGAGAACGAGACGTGATGGGTGGCGAACCGCATCGCCGCCATGCGGATGACCATTAATTAAATAAATCACCACAGCGTTCTCACGAGCAGTAGGGATCAGAGTCTCCCTTATCCCTTATCCCTTAGTCGCCTCCTACGACAGCCGCAAATACCTATTGTAGACAAAAAAGCGAAAACATCCAACTATCGGCAGAATTTTGTCTATGGGCTCCATACCAAAAGATCAGACCGCTTCCAGCCGCTTTTCAGTGGTGATTTTTGTCTTTGAGCTGAATTCCGCTCAAGTGGATTTTGCGCCTAATTTTTCTTGACGACTTAGGTATTTAGTCACGATCCAATGTCGATGCTGACATTCAGAGAAAAACATGTAGGTACGTAAACACTGAAAAAACTACAAGAGCAAAAGGACGTACATATTTTTTAACCTTCGTCAATTATGCCCTCAAACTGTGTCTATAAAAAACGAAAACTAAAACAGAAAGTGTATGATCCATACAGAAATATCTTCACGCGTCATCAAAGTTCGCAAATCGCAAAGCGAAAATATAACATTACAAGGTCATATTTACGTCCTCGTGACGTCATAGATCGAAGCGACAGCCTACGCGGCCTTCCTGCGGCCTCGACCCCCAAGGGCGGCCTTAGGCTGAAGGACGGCCTTGGAGAGGACACGGCCTTCGGTGAGGTCCTGGCGAAGGCCGTGCCGCGAAGGCCGGAATTGGGCGCGTGGGTGAAGGTCGAATTTGTGTTTTATCGTATAACAGGATCAGATATATTGTTTCTGTATTAACGTTAAGTGTGGCGAGTTTGGCGACACAAATATACACCTACTATACTGCATTTGTGACGGTGTCGGTGATGCGAACCCATAAAATTTTCCCCTACCAAAAAGTGCCCAATACCGCTAAAGCAGTTTCACTTCAAAAATAAAATATACGGTCAAAATAAAAGCAAAAAAACTTGGCATTTATTCAGTTTTATATTAAATATAGCTATTAATAAACAATAACGCCATAAAAATTTTGCGCAACTGCATTTTATTTGCTAAAAATACTTTGGCAAAAGTCTAACGACACCCATACAGATTCGTAGCGATGATTCATCTCGCCACAATCTGAAACATTGTAACAAATTGCGCTGAAACCATGTGTCAGAGCGAGCAAGACGAATAGTTGGTGTAATAGCTTATTATACGCTTCGGCTATGCCTGGATAACATATTTATGTCAAATTTTATTCTACTTTTAGGTATAATTTTAATAGTACGGGCGGCGGCCGTAGGATCTGCTACGTAACGTGATACAACGATAAGCCCTAGTGCACATGTTCATAAAAGTGATGCTGAGTTCCGGAAAAATAGTAAAAAAATTAGAATTGGCCGAAAGCACAAAAAAGTACCACTTCCGGTTTAAAAAATGGATGGTATTTACCTACGTCATTGGATACAAAGATGACACTTGTGGCAACAAATAGTAATTTATTTTTAGGTATAGAAAAACCCAGTCTGCCAGTTCCTGCGTGGCCGGAAGTGCCCGGCAGACTAGTTTAAAAGTAACGAATTTGACTCCAAATGTACGTCACTTTTGAACCAGTCTGCCGGGCACTTCCGGCCATGCAGAAACTGGCAGACTGGGTTTTTCTGTACCTAAATACAAATTACTATTTGTTGCCACAATAATCATCTCAGTATCAAATGCCGTAGGTAAATACCATCCATTTTTTAAACCGGAAGTGGTACATTTTTGTGCTTTCGGCCAATTCTAATTTTTTTTACTATTTTCCGGAACTCAGCACCACTTTTATGAACATGTGCCATGGGGCTTATCTTTGTATCACGTTACGTAGCAGATCCTACGGCCGCCGCCCGTACTATAATAGACATACGATTTTATCAGTACGGTCACGTCACGTCTGAAAATATGTGACAAAAACTTGCAAAAACATGTATCCAAGACTTTTTAGTTTTGGTAATCGAGTCGTGATTACACATTTTCGGATGTGATTTTACTAGTTAAGCCTAAAATGTGGTGTCATTGGTTTAGAAGCGCATATTTCGTTGCATGAGACATCTAAACTCGGTTGGCATTTTAGAAAAAATTGTTCTTTGATAGAAATAGATTCGGCATAAAAAATTGTAACATCAGATTTTCTTGCTGACTGTATATTTTTCAAAAAGCCTTAAGGTGCTCCGGAATATGGACGATTTTTTGTCTTACCCCTAAAAAAATACCTTTCTATCTTACCCCAACGCACCTTACATGGCATAATTAGATCTCCTGAACTGTCACATAGTCAGTTCTGGTAGTTTGCCTCACTGACGCATTTAGAAAATTCACTCTGTATACTTACATATCCTGTATTATTATAGCAGCCATACATTAAATCGACTCGTATCACAGATGTAGCGTAAATATTAGTGTTGGATCGAAAGGGCTTTCAGGCATCAGTAAACAGATTTATGATCGTAGGTTAGAAATGCTTCGGTAACATGAATATATCACCTGCTTTATGAGGTGGTTTGATCATAATTCGAATGTTTACAAGTAGTCCCCTCCGTTATGGGAGAGGGCCTAAGTGATAGTTCAGATCTGGATACGGTTACCAACTTTTAGTATGTTGTTGGGCACGACACTAGGACCCCAAAACTGCCGAGAGACGGGGACGTCGATGAATGTCTCCCGTGTAATGACGTCATCAAAATGGCTGCCGCTTTGTTGCGAAAAGTGTAATTTTCATCCAAACTGTGCATTGCACCTATACGTGTGTAGTATCAAACGAAAGAAGATTAAATGTGCTATATTGTTGTAATACATTATATACTACTGTATATTACAGTTTGACAGCTATAAACGAAAACCCAAAATCAGGCTAAAAAATAATTCGGATATTTGCATTTTACAACAAAATTATAAGTCCAACTTTAAAGCCGAGTACTACAATAACAAAACAGGCTATTTAAGCTATACATTGCTATAAAAATTATTAAAATCTGGTAATAATTGTGGCAGCTATGTTAAAAAACATGTCGGCACTGCCGAGTTATTTCCTTAGAGTGAAAAAATAACAATTTTCACAATTTACAGAATATCCGCAGAAGCTTCGAGTATTTAACGGCCTCCATAGCCCAGTTGGTAGTGACCCTGCCTATGAAGCTGGAGGTCCCGGGTTCGAATCCTGGTAAGGGCATTTATTTGTGTGCTAATCTCAAATATTTGTTCCTGAGTTATGGATGTTTTCTATGTATATAAGTATGTATTTATCTATATAAGTATGTATATCGTCGCCTAGCACCCATAGTACAAGCTTTGCTTAGTTTGGGGTTAGGTTGATTTGTGTAGGATTGTCCCCAAATATTTATTTATATTTATTTATTTATTTATTTATATTGTTGGTCAAATAATTTGGAGCCCCTTAATGTCGGAAAAATATCTCTATAGTGACTGAGGTCCAAATAATGACGTCATGAACGTGACCGCTACCGAAATTTGTAAAACATAAATTAAAGCTATACCATGTCACATACATACATGTGTGTAGCATCGATCGAAAGCTTATTGAATTTACTACAATACATACATACATTATTTGTGAAAATAATGTATAGTTTAGGAGTTGTTGACAAAATAAAATATTCTTTTAGGAAAATAAAATGTATATGTTAATTCTGTGGCCAAATAAAACACAATACACGAATGTTTTGTATAGCATTAAAATCACCAACTATTCAGCTTTAAAACACAGTTTGAATTTATAAAATTTGATAAGAACTATAAAAGTTGTGCTTACAACTCTAAAGCACACTAACTATTTTACCTACAATGCACTCATACTATGAGAAGCTTGGGCCTAATTATTGACTAGTTATTTCTAAATTTTGTAAGGATTTAGGGTTCCTTGTCATTAAAGTCAATAAAAAAATCGGCCAAGTGCGAGTTGACTCGCGCTCCGAGGGTTCCATATACATCACACAATTTCAACAATTTGTATTTTTAAGACCAACTTACGCTTGACCGCAGACTTATTAGTGTTTTTTTCTGTAATGTACAGGTATAGAACTATATTACGTATTTTTTTCTAAAATGTAGGTTCGTCGGTTTCCGGGGGACAGAGAGCAATGGAAAATTTTTGCCTTATTTCTTAAATTACTTACAAACTATACCTTGTTATATATCAAATGAAAGGATTTGATGTGAAAACTACAAATATATAACTTTTATAATTTAAATTTTAATAGTTTTGAAGTTATTTAAGAAATAAGGCTAAAATTTTCCATTGCTCTCCGTCCCCCGGAAACCGACGAACCTACATTTTAGAAAAAAAACCTAATATAGTTTTTTGCCTGTACATTAAAGAAAAAAACACTAAAAAGTCTGCGGTCAAGCGTAAGTTGGTCTTAAAAATACAAATTGTTAAAATTGTGTGATGTATATGGAACCCTCGGAGCGCGAGTCAACTCGCACTTGGCCGATTTTTTTATTTACTTTAATGACAAGGAACCCTAAATCCTTACAAAATTTAGAAAAAACTAGTCAATAATTAGGCCCAAGCTTCTCATAGTATGAGTGCATTGTAGGTAAAATAGTTAGTGTGCTTTAGAGTTGTAAGCACAACTTTTATAGTTCTTATCAAATTTTATACATTCAAACTGTGTTTTAAAGCTGAATAGTTGGTGTTTTTAATGCTATACAAAACATTCGTGTATTGTATTTTCTTTGGCCACAGAATTAACATATACATTTTATTTTCCTAAAATAATATTTTATTTTGTCAACAACTCCTAAACTGTACATTATTTTCACAAATAATGTATGTATGTATTATAGTAAATTTAATAAGCTTTCGATCGATGCTACACACATGTGTGTATGTGTCATGGTATAGCTTTAATTTATGTTTTACAAATTTCGGTAGTGGTCACGTTCATAACGTCATTATTTGGACCTCAATCACTATAGAGATATTTTTCCGACATTTAAGGGCTCCAAATTATTTGACCAACAATATACTCGAAGCTTCTGCGGATATTCTGTAAATTGTGAAAATTGTTATTTTTTCTCTCTAAGGAAATAGCTCGGCACTGCCGACATGTTTTTTAACATAGCTGCCACAATTATTACCAGATTTTAATAATTTTTATAGCAATGTATAGCTTAAATAGCCTGTTTTGTTACTGTAGTACTCGGCTTTAAAGTTGGACTTATAATTTTGTTGTAAAATGCAAATATCCGAATTATTTTTTAGCCTGATTTTGGGTTTTCGTTTATAGCTGTCAAACTGTAATATACAGTAGTATATAATGTATTACAACAATATAGCACATTTAATCTTCTTTCGTTTTATACTACACACGTATAGGTGCAATGCACAGTTTGGATGAAATTTACACTTTTCGTAACGAAGCGGCAGCCATTTTTATGACGTCATTACTCGAGAGACATTCATCGACGTCCCGGTCTCTGGGCAGTTTTGGGGTCCTAGTGTCGTGCCCAACAACATACTAAAAGAAGGTAACCGTATCCAGCTCTGAACTATATTCCCATAAGGGAGAGCACTAAAGTCAATTTATTTATTGAGTACGCCTAGGAATAAAACTTTCGCATTGTCAGTTACAGATAGGTATTATGAGATGTCCATATTGTCCATTCCCTTGATTTATTATATATTATACTAGATTTGACATGAATTTTGTGCGCCATGTTTGGCGGTTGACAGCTGTAACTGAATCAAAGTGTAGTATAGACTTGTAGTGATTTTCACTAAAACTTTTGGGACAAAAAATGTCACCTCCTGTTACTCAATGGTCCATTCTAACTTTCTGGTTCAGAAGCAGTAAGGCATAGCTAGGGATATACGCACAGATATGCCCGCCGGATTTGTGTGGTGGATATTCCCGGCGGACAGATCCGTCCATGTATGGCGCGAATTGAACACGTATTTATTGTCTGCGGACACATATGAATAGTACAACAATTTAAATTTTCGCGGCTAAACGGATCTACAGTTCCTGTGACGTCACTCATGTGTGTCACTCGCCATATTTGTTCGTCCTTGTTTCGTCCCTGTCAAACTTGCCAACAGTGTCAAATTCTGTTTTTTTTTACCCGGATGCTAGCCCTTTAAGGCCGTTCTTCGATTCGGACAAGCCACGCCCATCCGTAAGAGACACGTTTATGGCTCCCGTGCACGAAAGAAAGAGATGCAGCGCTCTTAAGGATCAGACTTTTTGATTAAACTACGATAAATAAGCGATTCTATAAAGTTTTGTCTCATTTTGTTTCTGTGACTTTTTAGATAAACCAAAATACTATATTTTTTACTTAGTTATATTGCTTAATCTTTGATAGTTTACGTAAGCTAAGAAAAATAAGGGGAAAAAGGACCCAACTTCGGATTTTTTTTCTATCGAGGCAACTTTTAGCAATCGTGTTTCGGCTTGTGCCATAAACAAGAGTATATAGTCTAATAATACATATTCGAAAATAAATTCAGTCCTTTTTCCCGTTCAGTCAATAGAGCGTTTGAAAAACCTATAATTTTTCAAAGTAGCCCCTTAAGCCAAATCCCATAGAACAAAACTAGTGACAGTTGCCAACCCCATTAGTTGTCATAACAGGAGTGACGTCACCAGACCCTGATTGGTGGATTAAAACACGTTCCGTTTCACATGACTTCATATCTTAATTATTGTTTGAAATTAGTATAAACTAAAGTAAAAACGTTCAATGCGATAGCTATTATCTTATGTTTTTTCAACATTTTGATCATAAAATAATGGTAAATATTATAGCTGCATCTTTCCTATTATTGGATTATTGATAGCAGTTTAAATGCGGATGTATCTGCCGCATCCGCGTAAACAGAATTCCTCTGCATATATACGAGTATGAGCTGGAAACCCATCTTGTACAAGCAGTAGAAAAGTACAGTTTAATTCATTTTAAATCGGTTCCTGTATTTTAAATAGAAATATTTGGGAGGTAAGCTAAAGCTAAATTACACAGTCGATCGGTTCGCTTCAAACTAAGCGAATCTTGGTGGCAGGCGATGATATACAGGGTGGAAAAAAATCATGGGCCTTGGAGGGGAACTACCATAAAAAAACTTTAAGATAGCTCAGTTCACTGAAAGGAATAGTACATTACACAACTAGGGTGGTAAAACAAAGAAAGGCCGAGATCGCAGAAGTTTGCGGCCCGAGCTGCAAGCGAGGGACGTAAATATGCGATCGAGGGCTTTCTTTATTACCTCCCGTGTTGTGTACATCATTTTATGTCTACATTTGGTGTGGCATAAACATTCTTTTATTTTTGCTGAAAAGTAAGACTGCATAACAGTTTTTTTAATTATCTCTTTTTTTTCCGTATTAATTGTATTTTTTTCTTTATTATGGCTTCTCTTGTATTTACCATAGACTTGGTTGGTAGTTGGTGAGTAGTTTGTATCCTTGTTGGAAATAGGATCGATTGGCAAAATGAGAAAATAAGTAGTTTATTTGTGAACTGTACACTGTACTGAACATTTACCCGAAAATTAAATGCAGTTATGTCCCTTTTTAATAACAAAATAATGTTTCTTTTCAGTGGATTGAGCAATCTGAACGTTTTAAGATATTTACCCTCCTAGGGCCCATGATTTATTTCCACCCTGTAAGTACATAGGTGTGTAGGCTATATAGGTAATATACTTAGATAGATAAGTGAATACATGTACGTAGAGATGTCTATAAGTTACGTATTTCGCATTTTTTGTTTATTAAAAGAATATAAATCTATATGAATGCCCCTTAAAATCCCCAAAACGCACGCAGATCAACATTCCGCAAAGACATTAACAAACAGATTAACAAAACAATGATCATTACAAGTACTTCGTGTTCATATTGTGTAGATTCTGCTCCTTATGTCAGAGGGATAAGATCTACATTGCTTTGCTTATATCTTGCTAATACTTAGTGATTTAGCACTCTTGCGCTGCGGATTTCAGTAGGTACTGTTATTCTCAAAAATAGATCTTGAAACCAATATAAGTATGAATTTTAGATCGAATACACAAAAACTCACACAAATGTTGAGTTTTGTATTATTAGGGTAAGAATGGTGAGATAATTAAAAATAAATACTAAATAAATCTTACACAAATCAATCTAGTACAACAATAAGGCTGGTGTTGTGGGTATTAGGCGACAATACGTATAATAGATAGATACTTAGGAAACATCCACAACGCAGGAAGAAATATCCGTGATAAACAGACAAATAAATGCCCTGAACAGGATTCGAACCCGAGACATCCTGCTTCATAGGAAGGATCGACTAGATTAGGAGGCCTTATTACACTGGTTCGTTGAAGCGATTGCTCGGTGACCCCAGAATTAATTGCGCCTGTAAATCTGAAATACATAAGGTTAATGGTGGATTTAAACACTTTATTGCATTTTGTTACGCAATTATTACGATTGTTGGAATTTATTTCAGTTTTAATGAGTTTATTGTTGAAAAAGATTTCACTTAAATATAATGCATTGAACGACATTTTCTAATACGTTTTTGTGAACACAAACCTAATGAAAATTTAAATACTGGTGTAGTAAAAAACACAAGTGCGCAGAATCGACTTTTTTGCACGCTTAATGACTACTAAAAAGCCACTTTTAAGCAACTGTAGTTACACAAAATAAGTAGGTAGTGAGCCCCGAACATGAAATTATATACAAAAAAAATCTCGCACTATATACGCAAATAAAGCAAAGAGACATCCATTAAATCACAATCCTTTGTTATAAAACAGTAAATAAAGTAGGAAATAACCGGAAAATGGGCTAATAAACAAAGATCATTCAACTCGTACGAGTTTTATTTCGAGCGTCTCATTTCGTTATTTCTGGAGTATACTAGGAGCGCGGATCAAATTCTTTGGATTGCGGGAAATATAATTAAAGTTGTGTGATATAACTGTTGTGTTAAAAGCGTAGGTAGCCTAGTGGTAAGACGTCATAGTTTTAATCTTAAAGTCCCGGTTTCAAACCTCGGCTCGTATCACTGAGTTTTTTGGAACTTATATCATTTGATGTTTACCAGCCGCTTTTCGGTGGAAAAAAAATGCAAGGTAACCGAACCTAACCAAGCAAGATTCAATTTACTTTTAATCTGGGTTGGGTTGGCAGTAGCTTTCTTAAAATACAACACAACATTTCATAAAATTCTGCGCTGTAGTTTTCGCGTAGTTCGCCAACAAACAGATCTCCTCTTTACTTTTCCTGAATATCAATAAAAAAAAATAACAATATACCCATATAGAAATTATTATAGATAACCGTAGATAACCACAAAACATACAATTGATATATTTATATTTAGCGTAGCCGGATAAAAAACAAAATAACTCAATAAACTGCTTCAATTCCACTGTCAAACTAATTAGCCAAGTTTGTCAATCAACCTAATAACTCGTCTAAACGCTTTTATCTCATAATGTACCGCGTTTATTTCGACCACGACACGCGGAAACCGGGATTAATGTAATCCTTGCTAACACGGGATCTCGAGACGGTTTCGACATGGTACCACGATAAATCTACATCTTTCACGCTGTTTTTCAACGCTGGGTAAATAATGGTAAGGCTACGGTTATTATAGAGCGATGTCTTGTGTTAAAGTAATTTGTAAAAAGTATAATTTCTAGCTTGATAATGTTATTAAATTAAATACTTACAAATATCGATACCTTGATAAAATAATCAATCGCTTTGCTGGGGCAAAATCGCTTTAATAAGCTATGCGTCAATTTAGATAGGGTAGTCCAGTTGGGTTGATTATTGTGTCAATGTTTTCGATATTTATATTTTCCGGAATAACAAACTATTGTATGAGTGGAATGCCCCACTAAAAATACATGCAAAATAATTAGTGTAATTTCTTCCCTATACCTTCAGGTAGGGTTTGCACGACAGACCTGAAATATATTGGAGGATCCGTAGATCCGGATAATTTGATGCATTTCGGATCGGTAATCAAACTAATTTACGTCCTGAAACTTCTACTCGAACATTGTAGAGGTAAATGGTAGACATACATTGGGTTATAAAGGTTGACGCGCTTAATCACGCTGAAACGCTATCTTTAAAGCCATCGCCTTAAAACCATAGACCAAGATTTAAAACAAACATGAGTTCAAATTAAACACATCGTATTACAGTTTTATGGTTACCAGATATTTTTCAATTGTTTGTTTTTCCTTGGTTTGGCAGTACGATAATCTTCCCGTTTTCATATGGAAAGAAAAAAACCGGCCAAGAGCATGTCGGGTCATGCTCAGTTACAATTCATTAATTCAAAAGGTTGTTTCTTACGGGAAATTTTGCGGCGCTTAGGTCATTTCACTTACGTCCTTTCACTATGGGTTTTCGAGTGATAACTCAAAAACGGCTCATCCGATTTAATTCAATATAGTTTTCATTGAAGGTACTTAGGCCTCACTTTCATGATATTTTTCACAATTTTTGGACCCACAGTTCAAAAGTTAGATGGGGGGGGGGGGGGGGACGAGTTATTGTAACCGATACTACAATCTTGTAAGGAAAACTACTTTATTTGTACGTTTACTATATCTTGAATTAAATAGAAATATTTAAACATTAATACTCACTAGAGTCTAGTTATTTATACTGTGTGAACAATTGTCCCAGAATTCACTAGATTTTCTCGTTCAGATTACATTATTTTGGTATCATAGACGAGACTTTTTTCTCGGTGAATCATAATTAGTTTTTACTAGGCACGATATTGTATCGGACAGGGTATATAGGTTTATAGATAGGTATTGTATATTTTTTGACTTAGGTATCCTGTCAGTTTCTTCATCAGCTGCTGGATGTCTTGGCTTGTATCCACCTTGCTTTATAAGCAGGAATCTGTGAGAGGTAATCTACTAACCTACTATTTAGCGGCTATAGCGAGCCGGCGCGTTTGAACTAGCCACTAATCATGGCGACACGTGACAGCTTAAGTGTTTGACTGAGTATTTGTTTATAGGCTATTGCCAGTCAGATTTACATGCTGTAAATGTTCTATGCTATTGTATTTCAGTATTAGTTATAGCTCTACTACTTGGGTAGGTTTTATTTTCACAGTTTTATCTCCTAGCGTCTTACCGCCCCCCAGACTCGAGAAAAATTATAAGATAGGATGTTTCGTTCCTTTTACTGTATTGTCTGTACCTATTCAAATAGTCAAAAATATAATAAGGAATTACCATGTGCTTTAATTACAAAAATAGGTTATATATTTTCTAATATTTTGTGTGTAATAACACAATAACTATTTTAATAAAAACACTGAAATTAGATAACCTATTACCCATTATTAGCTACAGTGCAACATACACATACAGCGCTTAAACTTATACCTACAACCTCTCTTTTCGGGTTAAAATTGCTTTAATTTTATGCTATGACAAAAGACGGAAATCATGTCTATTTTGATTCTGAACTCAATATTGCAAGCTATTAAAGTTCGTTGAACTCACTAAAATATCTACCATTTTGAAATGCAGTGTCATTTCATTTTATTGCTATCACATGCGCATATCGCTACTCGCTATACAGGGTGCTGCAAGTGGTTTAGGCTGTTAATAATTATTCATACAAAACAATTAAATGGATTTGAATGAAATTTGGCAAAGATTAGTTCGAGTTTATAATCTCCGACATGACATATGATACTTCTTACCACTTACATTTTTTTAAATTCTAATAATGTTGGACACCATAATGCACTTAATACTGCTATTAAAATGGTCGAAGAAGAACTAAAAAAAATCTAGAAATCGTGAATCAATGTGATACAATCTCTACGAGTGCCGACAGCTGTTTGGGTTATATTCCCATCGCTCACCGAATTTTTAGCTTTTACCATTTTGTCTCTCAATTATAATTTTTTGGTCACACTTTTTGCGTCAAACTTAAGTAATGTTTTAAACAGGTTAAACTTATCGCGAAATGTCGCGACTTTGTTTAGTTACGCGTATAGACAATGGTCTATACGCGTAACTAAACAAAGCATATTTGCTATATAAATAATACAACAATACCTACCAAGAAAACTTATGCTACAAAAGTCTACGACGTAGCGTGTAGCACGTAGCTTTGCAGTCAATGGGTAAAATGTTGATGCTACAATCGAACCAGTTTCCGAATGAAACTTGATAGTTGAAATATGCAAAACTTCACCCATCTTTTCATTTCAAAAAATAAATGCACGGAGCTCCTGTGCAGACTGGTTGGCATGAAAGCTTCTCTCGCTAAACCATGAAAATTACAGCTCTGGCGCGGCGCCCGCGCTTCTCTTTCTACCTCTACCAAAACGTATTATATCATTTTAAAGTTACTACCAATTTCTATCTTAATTTCTGGTGTGCAAGGATACATTTTTTATGTTTAGCAGATACTATAAGTGGTTTTGGACAGCAGCTGATACTTTGATCCATTGTCACTCGTGATTGTCACACGAGCGTAACTCAACACGTCGTCGTGGTGTTTGTTTTCTGTATAATTGCTTACATTGGCAATTAGTTGATCGTTTTAAACATTATTTTCTCATTATCATGTTGTATGTTATATAAGTTTACCTGCTACGAATATCTTATGATTTCATTTTATTTAATGTGTAAGTATTATGAATATTTATTTGATACCATAGAACTGAGTAAATACGACGCTAATTGCCGTAGGTAAAGGTAAAATAGTAAACGTAAAAAACACAATACTCATAGACGCTTAATCTAAAAGCTCATTTAGGTAAACCATAGTTAGATGGTAGTGTGTATAGGGTATTTTTTTGCTGACTGTACAAAATGCTCCAAGTTTACGCTACCAAGTACTAAAATACATTAACATAACATTTGACCGTGCATTGCCCTGCAAAAGCCGAATTCTGCTGCTCGATGAGGTAGTGTTGCCCTCGACCTACTCTTGATCTATAGTCACTTGTGAAAAAACTAGTGCCGACGTCGAAACTTCACGTCTTTACATTCAATATTGATCTATAAGCGTATTAATATCAATTAGTTTGTCTGGCATAATAGTTAAAATAATCAATTAGCATTGTCAATTCTCATTGTACGGCATTAGTCGACTAGAATGTTTTGTTCTAAGCTTTGTATGAAGTGACATATTGTCGCTGTGTTTGACATTTTGACGGCAGTTAATTTGTATACGTTTTGCCACAGCATCAGCTTAATTAGCTTCTTAAAAACTCATGCACATATGCAATATTATGTTACCGTACACTTCGATACATGTCCCACTGCTGGGCTTTCTGCATAAGAGAGCTGTAATCTCCAGGCCCGCCCAATGCGGGTTGTAAACTTCACCTCACCTTTGAATTTCATCGCGGATATGTACTTATATTTATATTTTGTTTCTCTGTTTATCTCCCGGAGTTTAAAACCCAGGATTTCCGGATTGAAAGCAGAACCAGGATTGAAAACACTATACGCTTAGTTATATCAGAAATAATCCACTTACATACTTATAAAAGTAAAAAATAATATTCACTTTCCCTTTCCGCAATATTAATCTCAAGAATATATATATTTGCTATAAATCGCCATCTACCGTCAAATAGCAGAAACAAACATGATGCTAAAAGCTCCCAAAAGCTTTATCTAACGAGCTTTCTATTACGACGCGCCATCTGTTGTCAAGTAGTCCTACTACTCTACCAAGATCGATAGACTACAGCGCCATCTTTAGGAGACAGCGCAAAGCTCGTAAGGGTTCGTACAGACTTCGGCTGAAAAATATCTTCAGACATAATATCCGCAGCGTTAAGAACTTTAGATTATATTTATGTTCCCGCCACACCAACGTGAACTTGGCTATCCCAAAATAGTCTAGTTTGACATATGTACGGTCGAAACATGTAGTTTTTATTTTGATAATCGTTCGCGAATTATTTCATGTATAGATAAATCGGCGATCGATATGGATCCACGGTAAATATTAGCTTGTTCCTTTGTATTTCGGTTCAGTTTGTGTGTCACGAACTTTTGGCTTTTGTTTTGGTTTGTCATAACCTCTCGTGCGATGTTTCTGCGGGAGATTTCATTGTTTTGCTGTGTTTTGTGAACGATTTGTAGTTCGGTTGGCAAGCTTGCTTACTATAAACAATATTTCACATATTATTATTGGCCATTAAAACTATTTTTGTTTTTGTCTATCGAAGAAAACATAATACAGTATTTTTTCTTACAAACAAACCATAATAGCGTTCATTTCTCCTCACCTCTTCGTCGCCCGTTTTTTGTCCTTTTACTTTTATTAGCCAAAATAACTTCAGACATACATATTTTTAAAAACATTGGCATGTGGGCCCCCCAACATATATTTATACCTTAATTATTATTCGAACAATACGTACGTAAGTACGTTCCTACAATGCATAATACGTAAAAAATCAACTGCTTATCAGTTACATTTCTCATATTTTTACGCGCTTTTATTGCTGGACGGATGAACGGATGGACGGACGGGAGATGTGACAGGATAGGATAGGCATACTCGTAAGGTCTTTTAATATTGATATTTTATAGATAATCAGGCGAGCTTAGTTGGTATGTTGGACAAGGTCATGGTTCGATTCCCAGACGCGCGTATTTTTATGTGGCCGTTATTATCGCGCTCGTCGCTCCATTCAACACCTTCCCAAGGTTCACGTTTACCGACGTTTTTTATGAACTTTCTAAATATTTTGTTGCGTATCCTCCATTCTTGAGATTGTTTAGTTTTAAATATCTGTTTATTTTAAGTGCAATTTTAGTTTGCCAAATTCTTTAAAAAATACAGCGTGAAAATCTAATTACCAAAAAATGCTTCTTTGCTAATTCCTACGACTCCATTAGGTATTTTATAGAGGTAATGAGGCTTCTGGCACTGGTAAAATTGAATATTTGGATAAGTAATATGTTTTCTTCTCCGTGTCGATACCCACTCCAATACCAGCCGATATTAACTCTGCCATAGATACCTAAGCTTTACACGCATCACGGTAAAACGAACTATGAATCAACTGCTTTAAACTATGTATACTAGTAGTCCGCCTCGAACTGAGAACTCGCGATTTACTTGCAAACGAGTTGACCAACATAACAAGACCCCAAGGAGGATTTTTTTCTCCTTCTAGCTCCATAACCACTTGATCGATCCTGCTCATATACGAACTTACAAATTTTATGTACCTCTGCTACAGCCTCAAGATATTTCATAAAGATCAGAAAAACGTTACTAAAGTTATCGTCAGACAAACTATCGAAATCAAAAAGCCATCCAAAATGCTGAGACGTCCCAGTAGCCAGGTGGCAGTTCGGTTCGGTCTGGAGTTGTTTGTAAGAACTCACTTCCCTTACGCTCCGCGAGTTCGATTATGTACCTACCTATGCTTTTGAATATTCAACCTGCGGGGTTAGCCTTTTCTAAAACCGCAACCAGGAAAACAGCGTTACCACGTTGAACGGTCAGTGACCTAAACATGACTTGAGAGACCTATTCAATTAGACCAACATCTAACATGTTTCATTTTTCATTACAGAGGCAGCGACGGTAGGCTGGGTGAGCAGCGCGACCCGCGTTGGTACATCGACTCCACCTACGCCTCATCTCTGAAGGTCTCCCTTCGACTGCCAACGAGCCAGCTTCTAGAAGGTACTATATATGTTCCATTCTGGTTATGACCCCTCTATGAGTCCTAAATATTGCCTTATAATCATCCTACAATTATATAAAACAAACGACCGAAATTGGAACTGCGTAAGTACCTTTATCAATCAATCAATCAATCAAAAAAATTATTCGAAGTAAACTTAGTGCATACAAAGGTAAAAATAACATATTCAGAAAGAAATTTTAAACATAAAAATAGAGTTTACTACGAAATGGACCCGCCTCAGCATAATGCTGACCCGAAAGCCAGCGCTGATCTTCCGGCGAGACCATTTGTGGGCCACGATGACAGTTGTGTTGTGTGGCACGGCCGGGCTTTAGTAAGATTTTGTTCGATATCCAAATTAAGACCTGGTCTTACCAATCGGGCATCAAAAAAAAAATCGAACTGAGTGTACCTACATAAGATACGCTGGGTGGGAAATACACTTGATCTCAGGTCATAGTTTTTTACAGTATTAGTAATTTCTAGAAGAAGTTTTAGAGATTACATTCAAACATTTGTTTCTGTTATTCAGTAACTACTATTAACAAGTATGCTGGTGTCAAATACTGTAAAAAACCTAGGCATTTACAAATATACTAACTATTCATTCTATTCATACATAAGTTCAACAGATTATACATGTTACAGACTTTTTTCAACCAAGTTTTCATCAGCCAGACCTAAGGAGGTTCATAATGGGTATGTCAGTGTGACCCATTCTGTCGACATCTTATACATAAAGCTATGTCCAATTTTGTCCATTGTCCATTTATTGTGAAGGTACCTATACTGCATTGATTCTCATAGTCATACCCATTACCCATAGTCAAGAATACACACGACTTCTCTTGACACTTCAGTGTTGTCCGTTTTATCCCGTGTAAAATGTCTGATTTACCTGTGCTCGTCAGTTTTTTTGCACATCAATTTTGTCTGTATTTCCGTGATTTTTAAAGTAGCTTTTAGAAACCAATGCAAATACTATTTGGCCCAGTTCTCCATTCAACTAGTTAAAAGTCAAAATTATCATGTTAAAAATATATTTCCAAAGGCTACATTCGATTTTGTATGCATATTTTGTGCTGCCACGGATGGAAAAAAGCTCTGCGTGTGTGCTTTTTTAGTGTTTTCAAAATAGCGCCATCTGCCGGCTAGAGTCTGAACTAGCAAGAAAAGTCGCACACGTTAGACGTTGAGTTGCAGCCAGCGTGCTCAATGTGCTAAAGTTTTAGCTACGCGTCGCTAGGTGGTGTGGTGACTTACGAAATCGATACCTACTACGACGACGAGATTTTGCAGGGTGGATGGATGATAAAAACAAAGTATGGCATGTTGTATTTTGTGCTTAAGTACACATAATTATGTTTACGTCGAAAAAAATATTCTGCTTTCCTCACGGCACCTAAATAATAAATTATCACATGCACGATGCCCGAAAAATTCGCAATGTTGAAATAATACGGTTATTAAGAATGAAACTGAATTTTTGTAGTTTCAATAGAAAGTCAACTTCTTAATACTAAAACTATTTAAATAAGTGAGTGTTCCGAATAAGTTAAAAAACCCCCGAGATTTTAATTGTTTTCGCCTGTCTTTTGTTTACTTAAAATTTTACGCATATTTTCCATTTACCTTTTTTTGGTATAAGGTGTATGATTTGATATATCATTCAATTACTGCGATAGTATTATTTAATCGATTGCAGTGCCATTTCCGCGTTGTTGAGCGTTTATCTTTGTTGGCCACAGAAGAACCTATCTGCTTACGACGTCTCACCAAATATGGGGCTATATTCGAACCTTAAAACACGTTTAGACACGATCAGACGTCAATACAACTCCAATTAATTAATTACGCAATACACCTAAACATCTGAATTAGAAATATCAGGATTTGCTTGAAAATTATTCCGATGCAACTCCAATACCTACAATTTCAATATTGGTTGATGATTTGTTGTGTGTTAGAGTTATGTTTGAGATATATTGCGTTTTTAATGAACTTTTAAGTATGTTTTTTAAAATTAGACTATGGCACACATTCACCTTCCGTGTTCAAAGATAACTGTTTTTAAAATAGCAGAAGAAACACCTGCAAAATAAAATCTCCCATAAATCGCGCCCTAAAATCATAAAAATCAAGGGCAGTCTCCAAAAAATAACCTCATTCCTTCAATATTCATACAAAAGGTCCTAACGACTATTGAGGCTTAGCGATTTAAGCCTTTTTTACACTAAGATGTCCGTCTCATGTATATAATAATATTATATCTTTAGGAAGAAAAAAGGGCTAATGACATATGAAGTTTTAAAAATAGTTAATTCGTTTTAACTCTGAGTTCCCCGCTGGAGTGTGACGCATATATTTTATGCGAGCAGGTGCTAGATATGCTTTTAAATATAAATGTTGTATGAACTTGATAGATCTGGGCTATTTGGCCGGTGTCGCATAATTTGAGGAAACGGTTGGCAATGCTACGGTTATTACGATGTCTTAGAATGTTTGCGTCATTCGTTAAATACTGTTTGAAAATTATGAACTCGTTTTCATAGACAAAGTACCAGTGCAACTAGCACGATTAACTGTCAAAACAGTCGCGTGAGGTAGATTCTACCCATTTTTCAGACTGCATGGTTATACCTTGTGCAACCTAGAAGCAATTTTTGACACCTGTCATCTCAGACATCTCAGTACATTTTATAACCTAAAATCGGATTTTAGGTTCAATTCAATTTTTAAAATAAATGGCATTCTGTCCACAATATTGGGACAATTTTGCCAATGTCGAAGTAGGAACGACAAGTGTACGGTTAATTAGTTAAAATTTCGCTCCAAGAGCTGGACGTTGTACGGTGAGGTTCGGCTTTTTATAAGGAGATAGCTACTCCCTACAAACAGCACGTGGACTAACGGATATCTAACTCAAACAGGGGTTACACATGTTTTGAGATTAATTCTTCATTAGTTGCACACTAGTTCGTTAAATCACTGCAGAATAAGCTATATATTGCTCATTGAATCACGAAAATGAACATAAAATAAGAAGTTATTCCCAAAACCAAACCACCTTGCTCGCCAAGATGGCCGCAAGTCTCAGAACAATGGGGTTGGCCGGTGAAAACTTTTGCAGAGGGCGCTGTTCCAGATTCCATACAATAAGAGAAAGAGATACAAACAATGATAGAAAGAAACAGACGATGAATGGTCCCTAACTTGTATGCAGGCATAAAGCTTTTCTTAGGCAAAAACCTTCCCTATGGCGTTAATCTACATCATTTTAATTTTAGTGTATTCCAAAAACGGATGGATTTCAATTTCGGAGCAATTCGAGACAAAACATTGAGTCATTTTCGCGAAAATAAATAAAAACTACTTCGCGTCATACAAATTTAGCTTTTTTAGGGACCAATTTTGAAGATGTCACTTTGACAGTTGCCAACCCCATTATAACCTAAAATCGGATTTTAGGTTATAAAATGTACTGAGATGACAGGTGTCAAAAACTGCTTAGGTTGCACAGTGTTAGCACAAAGTGTGTAGCGACAGTATCTCACGGGCGATATAGATATGTGTCACTTTGTGATGAATACAGGTAGATATATCTATTTAGCCAGCGACATACTTACGCTGCATATTTCTGCTACCGTGTAATTATAAGTTATAATCAAAAAATGGACGGTAGTTTATAACACACTCAACTTGAGTAGAGATGTGCAAAATAATGAAAAGTGTTTTTCATGTTCATGACGTTATCGTCACAGATATTTTACTATATACAACATATGTTTACTAAAATTTTCTTGACTTGAAGGTTTTCGGAACTGAAAGAAGCCTTATAGGCAAGTGCGTTGGGATAAGATAGATAGGTATTTTTTTAGGGGTAAGATAAAAAGTAGTCTGTAATGTTCCGGAATATGGACGATTTTTCGTCTTATCCTTAAAAAAATACCTTTCTATCTTACCCCAACGCACCTACTGTTTCACTAAATTAGATGAAAGTCAAAGTAAATTAGTAAAAACTTTTAGGAAGCGCCTGTTTAATGTCGTGAGAAGCACAGATCTTCAAATATTTAATTAACTCTCATAAATTATTCTTACACGTCTTTTATCGCAATAAAATCCACTTTTTAGCTTTATGACTAGAAAAAACCGCGCCATTGAGCGCAAGCCAACAGCATGCACCATTTACTGACCACTTCCTTTTCTCATTACAATTGTAAAAAATACAGAGTTTATGTAATATTCAGATAGATACTTACTTCTGGCATTTCCTTTAAATTGTGGTGTTGTGTAGATTTTTGCGAGGTTTATTTTAGACTAGCAACTAAGCCGTTCTGCAAGTATTCACGAATGACACGATGCCGCGATGGGACGAAAACACAGACAAAACAAAAAAGGATCATATTCACGCGCTAGACATTCATGGGGTTAGGTGGACAAGCGGACCTCGGGCTTAATATGAGCAGTGGCAAAAAACCGGGACAAACGCTAAGAAGATGAATGCACTAGGAAAACAGTTTGCGTTAATTAGGAAAATAAAGCAGTAAAACAAATTTAACATGCAAGCGAGTATTAATAATCAAAATAAATTTGAATTAAAGTATCAGACGTTATTTGTGGTTGGTCCCTGAATAGGTTACATTTCTTTAAGAGTTGATCTAATGAGCATAATGACTCACTCCGTCTAAAATAAAAAACTTGGGCAAAAATGTTTAGCCAGGCCAATTTTAACATACGCCCACCCATTCTAGTTCTTTGTGAAAATATAGTGGGATTCACTCACAACTGCATTAGAAAAAAAATCAAGACTCTTTCTTATTTATTTTATAATAATATTTTCTCGCTCGTTACACATTTAATAAGAGAGAATACCAACTTAATGACGTACTAGTAGATTCAGGAGTAGCTGAAAACAATAGTAGAAAAAATGGCGGTTTGCCGATTGTAACATTTGTGACTATGCTGCTTTTTACTTAGGGCTTGATAGGAGTTGTAACTGTAAAACACGTTATGGTATGATCCAACTCCAATGCTACAAATATAGGTATATTGTAAGTTGGAGTTGTGCTGGAGATATGAGTAGACTGTGTTTTAATGTATTGTTTACGTATTTCAAAGTATGAATACCGTTAAGTGCTACAACTGAAATGGGAGAAAGGCAGCCATCTTAAGAATAAGATTAAGAATAGCTGTTTGGTGAAAAAAAACACATGTTTTTCAAACCAGGCAAAGTTGTGTATCGTAAGCAAAGTTGTAGCAGTTGACGGTACGGCTCCTACCTATAATAGTAATCTAGATAGTAAATTTTCGGATTAACTTTTGCCTAGTCATAAATATGTCGTCTTAAGTCACGCCTCCCGGATAAATAACCCTTAATATATGTAAATAAATTGACGGCCCGATAAAAAACCTCATAAAATCCATGCGTATTTCTGGCGCGGTATGTCGCGAATGTTTGTATGTCATGTGGGTGTCGGACCTGTTAATTATTAGATAGCTAGATTTACGGTTCTTTATAATTAATATTAGGCTGAGAAATAGAGGAGAAAGGATAGTTTCAAACAATAAAGAATATGACACTGATTTAGACTTTCACGGTTTTTACTCATAATTATTCGTAATAAACGGGACTTAACCGCGTATATAATTTTTAAATTACCTTCGACGTTTCGAGGACGACATTGTCCCCGTGGTCGCGTGGTCGTGGTCTTTCTTCGCGACCACGGGGACAATGTCGTCCTCGAAACGTCGAAGGTAATTTAAAAATTATATACGCGGTTAAGTCCCGTTTATTACGAATAATTAATAAAGAATATGAATGCAAAAACAACGACCAAAAGTTGCCTTAACACTTTTTTAGTACCAAAAAACGTTTAAATATAGATCCGATTTTTTTGACATGTAGATAGCAATATCTTTCAATTTTGCCCTGAGAAGATTTGAATATGGCACACATCAAATCCGACGTAAGCGGAACTGCGGGCATAGCTATGAGTTGTGTATAGGCGTCATTACCCACGTATTTTTTTCAGAAATAGGAAAATAAACATTAAATGGTACAACTTTTTTCTATACTTCACCGTCAATGGTCCAGCAATGCTAATTTGTCCCTAAACTCCACCGATGAAATAATTCTAGGGATACACAATTAGCCAAAAAAATGGTGCCACAATACTGCCGCAAGAACTCACCATCTATTACGGTATAAGACTCATAAGACTGGCCAGTTACAAATTTTCACGAGTCATATTTTCAGTAAATCTTGTTTGAGTCTGTACAGTCGCCATCAGATATATGGAAGCGGTCTAGGTGATCCCAAATATCTGAACGACGCCTCTATTGTCAAGACGAAAAAAGTACATATTGAGATATTTTTGAGTAACGTGGCCGCTCAGATATATTTGATGGCGACTCTACCTCCTTTATATTGTTGCTCGTTGCTATAAACTCACCATTAAAAGCATTTGTCCCCGTTAACCCAAACATGTCACAACCCATATTTTAATTCAACGCGTATAAAAATTATGAAATGTTGTCGATACAAGTCGTAAATGTCCGGCGCTGACGCAGCTCCGAAAATCGCGTGCTTGCGCGCTGAGTCATCCAAGATGGCGCCCGTTACTTGCATTAGTTTTATTAATGAATTTATTTTCAGTACTTTGTTGCGGCAATTTTTCAGTCATTTGCTTTAACCATGAATTTAAAAAGTTATTACTGCGGGTACACAATGGCAAGAAAAAGGTTACAAATGAGATAAACGTGCAAAGTAACGTATAGATGGCGATACAATCGTTAAAAAACATTTCATTTAAAAAAAATGGGTTATGTTAAACTATGTTATTTTTTTCTAAACTACATACGTTTAAAAGAGTCCTAAAAAACAAAAGACAGTAGGAAGCATTTACCATCTGTAAGTTTTTATTTTCAATTGTGTTACAATTTTTTTTACAATAAATATTAGTAACTGACTTGAATTTATTAAAATTCTGACTGAAAGTACTGTGTTTAAAAAAACTTTTTTACTGTGTTTCACAAAATTTTACATCAAGAATTTAAATTTTTTTTTTGAGATACCGTTTCTAGAAGACTAAGAATGACATAGATCTAATTACTTAGAAGGTAGCCGTTGGTATTTCTTTGGACTCGATGCCATTAAAACATGAGGACATGATCGACTCCACGCAGGCAATGCCGCGGCTAGAGGCAAGTATTCAAATGACGACATACCTTTTCTAACAAATTCCATAATATATAAACAAAATGCTTAAAATAACTACTGGGATCAACATATTGGGACAAAAGGTCGCCAGGTTAGCCACCGCAAAACATGTTTTTCATGTATTATAAACAAATAATTTGTCATAACCACACCGCCCATTAGGGAAACTTCATTCACAACTGACAAGTTGAACTGTCGAACGTTCACGTCAAATAAAATTAATATATTCACAGGAACATATAAATATATTTTTATAATTCTCGAGTAAGATCAGAGCGTAGTCGGGACTCGGGAGTCGCGCGCATCGGCGCACGGTACTGGACTATTCCAAATTCAAATTTTCAAAGTGGCCAGTGACAGTGACGATTTTCAGTGTAATTTTTAACGGTTGGTGATTAAGATGGCGGCAGTACGATTTTTTATTTTTTTCATTTACACTACACAAATCGCTTTTTTTTAGAGTTGTATAGTATAAATCGTTTCGTTAAGTGCGCTGCTACGGCGTAGAGGGCTACGGTTCGTAGAGCAACGGATTTCAGTACTGTGATTGATTTCAACTGATTTTTTCTTATCAATTAGGTTTTCTTTTATTTAAAGTGTTTTTCTTTTTTTTTGAAATTTTTTCGATTAGCAAGCAGTTATGTAAATCTCTTTATAAAAAATACGCATATTAGATTAATAGGTACTAAAATGTGTCCGATTAATATTGCAAAAAATAGCTTGGTAAAGTATCAGGGTGTCCCAGAAATCGACGTCAAGCCATGAATAGACCAAGTTATAACAGTTATCAGAAAAATACAAAAAAAAAATCTATCACATGTTCTTCAAAAATTATGGTCACTTTAAAAATTTACTAGAAGTTAAGAGACCAGGGCGTGAATATTGACGCTTGACGTCGATTTCTGGGACACCCTGTATATACTTTAAAATTAATCAATTTAATGAATTAATGTATCGAGTAGGTGTGTTTTTAATAAATATTATTATATCGATGAAAAATAGCTGTAAGTGTATAATAATTTTAACTGATAACGAAGGTCTTATTTTAGGACAAAAAACGAAATTATTCGAATAAAAAGTAGGTACCTAAATGTATAAATTAAATTGAACGCAAATATTATTTACTAAATTATATTTTTTTAATACCATGATGGTGGCACACAAACATACGGCCCGCCTGATGGTAAGCAGCTTCCATTTCCTATGGACGCCTGTAACTTTAGAGGTGTCATATGTGCGCGTTGCCAACGTAATATAGATAAGGATTCAGATTTTAAATTAATTACTAATTTACTAAATTTTAGGTAAGTAAATATCTAGCAGAACTACAGTAAAAACTCTACTGTAATCGCAATAATCTTCTATTTCAATATTTTCATACTTAAAACTCACGTTATAAAAATCCGTGTGTAATGAGTATACCGTCGACATTTTATGGCTATTTATTGCGTATATCATGTCAACGCGCATGTTTTTAAAACGCCGCGCTATTTCGGCGCGCGCGCAGGTTTTATTGCGGTTTATGTTACTGGCTGGAGCGCGGTGTTTTAATTAGCTATATTTTTTTATGTGAAATTATGAATGTTTGTGGATTGGGAGTGATCATTAAACTATGGTTTTACAGTTGACTACAAAGAGATGTATCCACTTTTTCACCTTATTGCGTTGTAATAAGGCCCAAAAGTAGATACATCTCTTTATAATCGACTGTACTAGAACAACAGTTACATATTTAAAAAAATATCTACACCCATATCATAAACCCTCCATGATGCGTTCAAAAACCGCACGTTATGACCACCATAAAAATAGACTGTTTTGTTAGAAGTTAGAACAAATGTCTTATCTGTAACGATGTTATTATTATTAAATAATAATCAAAAATTCGATATCATTATGAAAATCCGGCCTGTTTCCCGATCGCCGGCACGCGCCCCGCCGACCGACACAATCGAGTTGGCCATGGCGATGGCGGTGCGATCCGTGCAATGGCAGTCATTCATTCATCATTTAGGGTTTATAATATGTGTGTAGATAAAGCAGTGTATGCAACTGTACGTAATTAGGCCTTAAAACACTCGTGTGATCTTATTATGAAAATCACTTCGTTCGTTTCATAAAACCACACTCGTGTTTTAAGGACCCCAGTTACATAAAGTACTATTTACTCCTTTGTTCATAAACGTCTCTCGCTCGGGCCACAATTACTTAATTATGTTTTGTCCTTATCTGTCTTTGAAAGTTGTGTTTGTTGGAAACAGAAAAAAAAGCAAGGCCTCCGGTGCCCAGGGCTGGGATCGAACAAGCGTCTTCTGCATTCGCGGCAGGAGGCCTAGGCCACTTTTTCCTTGGTACCTATATGATATCTATAAGTATAAGTTTAGGTACGTAGCTCTTCCAGTCACATAAACGCAATTATTTGACATTATGAACATTCCTAAAACCCCACATTAATCAAATTCAGTCTTTTATTAACTCTCATACATAAACAAACATTTGAACATAAACCAACAATTCCCATTAAACATTAAAATGATGAACAGCCTTTACAAAGTAAACCCGATAATTTATCTAGGTCTTAATGAAGATGTTATTTCTGGCAAATGCACTAGAATCCTGGATATTTAGGTCCAGCATCAATATTTCATGGTCTGTCACGTTTGTGAAGTATAAACAGTTTCATCAACTGTTATATTGAGGCAAGAGGCAGCTAAATGAATGGCATTCTAAAATGACAGTGTTGATAATTGTACGAAAAGCAATGCTCATTTTAAGTAGATTTCATGACATTGTAATATGAGTTATGGTCAGTGTTGTCTTATTAAAGGGACCTTACTTATTATATTATTTAAAGTAATGATGTGTAGTTTCAGTTTCCGAGAGGCAACCGGATGGCTCGCGGTATTTAAGCTCCCTACGTGTCGTGAAACCACCCTGTGCAACCTGAACCGACCCACGTTGGACTTTGTTTTTCGTCCTCCTCCCCTCAATTTCCAGTATCTCCATGTGATCAAAAACGATCCATCCGAGTTGGAAGCTGTCAGAAAAATGAGGGGAGAGGATGAAAAACGAAGTCCAACGTGGGTCCATTCGGGTTGCACAGGATGGTTCCACAACACGTAGGGAGCTTAAATATCGCGAACTGCGAATATCATCTCCCTCAAATCGGGCCTATAACCACTTCGTTCGTTCGATCGTTTCTTTGCGTCATTATTTTTTGATAAGTACGGCAGTCAAATATTATTGCTCTATAAGCCAATTGATTCAGAAATTTACAGACATGACCCCCCAAAACTAGTACACGCCAAATTGACCCCCGACCCTCTCAGAAATTAACATTGCTACCGTTCGTGGTAAAAAAAAACTATTGAGCTCTACGGCACTTCTCTGTTCGTACAGACTTCATGAGAGGTGAACGTCCTTGTTCTCGACATATCAATGCCCGATAGTTGACACTGTTGTCACCAATAATGACTGTAAAGTGGTGGAGCTTAAAGAATGCAAATACTTACCTTAAAAAAAACAAACCCTAGAGTTAAATTATACAAATAATTAGATCATATCATAGCCAGAAGTTTATTTTGGGGAAAGAATGACAAATGACGTATAATGCAATTTATAGTTAATCGCCTGCTGTTTTTGTTTCCACGATAAGACACAGTGTTTTTTGTTTTTATGTTGAAATATAGGCCCTGTTCTATATTAATGATACAACTTCGGCAATCTTTACCTATTTTGGTATTACTTTTTTCCAACTGAAAAACTTTGTTGGTCTGTCGCTATGATCTCCACCCATTAAAAGCTGCCAGATGCCCGGATCTAGTAATAAGGATGGTAAAGCAATCTCATATCCCTCATAGGTTTATTGCTCTTATTATTGTGTCATATCTGTCTTGGCCAGCTGTTAGATCATCATTGTAGTGACAAAAACCGCACTTTTGGCCTACTCTCCTAAAACATACGCGATTACGAGTGTATAATATAATATGTAAATGAATGTAATGAAACTAAATATGACTAGTAGATTGTACAATCTCTGGAAGCAGGTAAATGAAGGCGCAGATAGACGGGGCTATATCTTGCCAATCTGCTCCAGATTCCAGAATTAAAGCGGCCAAATTCATTTACGCAGTATTCTACATGGTACAGGATGTTTTGAAAGTGTAACGCTTTACAATTTCTTTATTTGATTATACAGAGGCACTACAGTACAAATATTAAACTAAATTAATAACTAGCTCAAATCTAAACTAGGCCCTTGTAGCATTGTACCAAGGATGCTGGCGGCATTTCCTCGTTGTATCGCAATGCTGATACGCTGTGCGAGGAAACCGCCAGCTCTATTTTATTTTATTTTTATAGGTCAAATTAGTTTGTCTAAGGGTGTTACTACACCACTATCAATATACATCGATCGATATTGAATCGATTTGGTTTTGTATGAGCCAAATCTGCACTCTAAGGTATAACTCTAAACAAAAAGTAAAGTTAAAAAATTAAGCTATTCATCTAAAGTAAATAATTGGCTTACTTAAATAGGTTTTTCGCTATCGCTATAACCAATTGAAAGAGCGAAACGCAGTATAACGTCTTGTCAGAATCATAGTAAATATGGCTTTTGGTTACTTGCACTTAGTTTCTCCAGTTTGTTCTTGTACTTATTGTAAGCGATAAGATTATTAGGTATTTGACCAATCATTTCACCCCAATAATGTTTCCATTTTTTTCTTCTATTTCAGATCCTGAATGGGTCTTATTCATATTGCACGTTATAATAATTATATGTACGATCTATTTAAACTTTTATTTAAATAGTTATTAAATAGGATGACAAAATGTAAAATTTTGAGAACCTGTTAGTCACCCATACATAGCTGCCAGACAAGCGTCACATTGTACAGTCGAATTCGTTAATATCGACGCGTCCAACTGAACAAAAATATGTGAACACGATCTTATACCTATACGATATTAACGAACTCGACTGTACATATTCATATGTTCACACATTTCATTAAAAAGAACTAACTGATGTCGTACATCAGAGATAAAAGCCGATCGCGCTAAATTGTTTGATTTAATGCTAACAACACTTAAGAGGCCTTTTGCAAAGATACCTGATGACATTTAATGTCATTATTATATACACAGGTATTAATATATATTTATGTCATCCTTTGAAGTCCACAAATGAGTAATAAACGTCGATTGCTAGAGTAGATTATGAAATAAAATGTATCCTGTGTCTTATTCTGGTGAGTACAAGTAAAACTTTGTATAATGCGTTCTGAGTTTTCAATCAGGTTTCCTTTTCTTCTGGATTCTTTTTTTTAACCGACTTCAAAAAGGAGGAGGTTCTCAATTCGACAGATTTTTTTTATCATAATTTTTTTTTATATTATTTTTTTGTATGTATATTACTCGATATCTCCGTGAATCGTGAACCGATTTTCTAGTTTTTTTTAATCGAACTGGTATAACCCCTAGATGGTCCCATTGTCACCAAGTCGGGGTCTGATGATGGGATCCTGGAGAAATCGAGGGAACTCTTCAACTATTATACTAGTAGGCACGCCTATAGTGATTGCACTATTTTTTACAGCAACTCGGCCACTTACTCTTGGAATAGCGGATCCTAAGTGAAGTCGGTTCTTTTTTGTTTAAAATTATTATCGGTTCCCTTTGTCAAAAAGTGTCATTTTTGTGGGCTGATTGTATTTCTGTGTATTAGACATATGAGTGTAATTTAGTCCAGCTAAAACTTCTCAAACGGATTTCATTAAAACGAAGTTTATTTATTTATTTATCGTATGACTACCTGAATATAAATAGATAGGCATTTCTACTCTCGGGTAGTAGTAGTCGAAAAGCAGATGATGAAGAAAATCCGGTGAGTACTGCGAGGTCCAGAAGGGACAGTGCAGCTTCCAAGTTTGTTACTCTTCTAGCACCTAAGGGATCACGTGTAGGGTTGTCTAAGGTTTTTCCTACAGACGCAGAGTAACATTGATCCCCAAACGAAGTAACGTTTTATTACAGTTTAGCTTTTTGAATAGTACGTGGAATGTGTATGTTAGCTAAATTCTCCATTTCATTAGCCATAACATTTCTTAATATTGGTAGATCAAAGTATGTGCTTTGATAATATTTATTTTAATGTAGTGCTAGCAGCAAATGTGATGTAGGTGTGTGGTTTATGGTTATATTCACTTATGGTTTAAAATGTGCTTTTGAAGATTTACTTATCCTTTCATGTCATAGACCAAGGGGGCGATTTTTGATATCCGAGCGCTCGAATTCAAGAAAATTAAGTTCTAAAATAATCGCACACAAAAGTTTGTCGCTATTATTTTCAATTTTTTTTAATGACTTCATTGTTTTATACAGTGTTTAAAATGTCAGATTCGAGCGCTGGAATCTCAAAAATCACCCCTCCCCCAACCTCTATACGTTGATTACCTTAGATAAGGCTGTTGGCATATTTTTCTCGTCACTTAAAATACATTGTTAGAACTGAACAACATCTATTCATCATTGGTCATCTTGCTGTTTGCTCTACTTTACATAGCATGACTATTTTAAGGCAGAACACAAGGACACCTGTATTTTATTAGACCACCGATGTGAACACTATGTTCTAGCAATAAATATTTCATATTTCAGGTTGACCCAGTAGGGTCAAACCCCGAATTGTCTATAGGTACCTTAAACATTCCATGTACTCACTCCTCAAGCTATGCCGAGTTGGCATCGGCCGGCGGCAGCTGCGGCGCCACGGAATTATAATTAAATGCGCTTATTTATTTTAATATGCGCGTACGTTTACCTAGTTCGAGTATTTTTATAGCTTTTGCCAATGCGTAAACAGACGTGTTGTTTACAAATTTTTGGAATGTCGTCGTTATTGCCCTTTATTTCTCCAGCACGTACTTTGAACAGTCGCCATTAAATATATCGGAGCGGTCAAGGTACTCAAAAATATCTGAACACTTTATTACGTTGACAATAGAGGCGTTGTCCAGATATTTGAGATAACTTTGACCGCTAAAATAAATCTGATAGCACTAGTGAATATGTCGTCATCATGGCATTTACGAGTAGGATAAATTCCATTTTATCTTGCACTTATAAACGTGGAAATAAAACAACCATCAAATCCATCAACCCATCACAATAAAAGTAAGAGAAAAAGAGTTATAAAAATATACAAATCTATAAATATTTGTGTATTTTGTTTAAACGGGTTCACTGCACTAGAACTAGAGAGTGCCGCCATTTTTTTTATCGTAAAGTTTATTTTCTCTGCTCTTAGCTAAACCACTGAACAAATATTAAAAGAGAAGTAGCAAGTGCCTTAATAGTATGAAACCTCGCGTGTCGGTTTCAAAATACTTAATTGATATGCATTTGGATAGCATAATGGTTTGTCTACATCTTCAAGCACTAAGAGTGCTAGTTGAACCAGTCCGTGACTCGCAGCTGTGAGTCGTGTTGCCGACTGCTTGAAGATGGAGACCTAGGCTCTCCGAAACATGTTGCGTGTATTGACTAAATAATCGTGACTGAAACCGTAAACTTTTATAGTTGACTAAACACAAGTGAGAGCAGCCGCATGTAGTGATAATACTTTTATAGTTATTAAACTATGTAGCATAATGCAATATGAGCACTTGATATTACTTTGATCTTTCCCAACAATTTGGTACCATGTCACACTAAATCCCACTATTTATGCAAAGCGGTTTGGGTGGCATTTGCTCGAGTTAATTTGACACGGTCCCAAAATATTCGCCTAATGAATTATCGCTCTAATCGTAGGGACTACGTAAAAATAAACTTTTCTGGTATATGTATTAATAAATTTTGTCAGATTGTCTAAATAGTGGTGTAAAATTGTGGTTTTGCTTTCGCATCTGACTGTGTGAGATATAATTATTTGCTGAAGTAGGGTTTCTCTTGAAAATATATTACACACAGTAGACCAAAAAAAATTTGCTTAGTTATTTTTATGCCAATAAAAGTTATTATTTTAACGCACATTCTAATTAACTAAATGCCTAAGTGCAATGTTACAAAAAATGACTGAATCTATGATTTTAGAGTCATACAGTCAGCAGTCACAATCTCATAAAGTAGCTAAGCGGCTACCCGCTTAACTACTTTATGACTGTTATTTAGGCAGGTAGGTACCTATACCCTACGGTAGGGTGTTCAAAATGAGCTGGACACGACTTTATTTTTAAGATAATAAAGTGGTGTCCAGCCCTACCCGGTTAGCTACTTCTGATGCTAACTGTACAAAAAATTCGCTCCCACATTTACTTATGAACATGAAAAACTAATTTGATGACTTTTGCGACTTTGGCCGGTAAATTAATGATAAATAAATGCCTCTACCGAAAAGGCCGTCAATAAGTCTGTACATATTGACAACGAATAAGTATGTCAAAAATTTAAAAATTAGATCGACAAAACCATCATAATCCAGTGTAGTGTAAGTTTCCCGAGAATCCATTGACAATAGACTGAACCCACTTAAAATCATAGATCTCTCGCTCTACAGCTGCCCGCATTCTTCCCTGTCACTCTGTCACGCTGTTCGTCATAATGTTAGCAACTAACAAAATAATGCGGATAATCGCCTCTAACCACCCATTTGTTTCAGTGAGAAATAGTGATTTCGTTTGTTGAGGTGATAAATAAAGAATACATTATCATTTTATTTTTGGCGTTGGAGAAAGATTTGATGGTTCAATATTTATTCTGCGAGTACTATACAAAGGCGTCACATATCAATAAAACATTTACAATGACTCCATAGCAACATGAACACAACACCGAAATACTTGGGTATCTATAGGCATAGAGTAACTTATATAATAGAGCAGAACAGCCTAAGAACTTTTTGAAGCTTATTACGCCATCTAGTTGAGAGCCACGTAAAGATACCCTGAATGTAAGAGGAAATATCACCTCCATCCAGTTACGATTAGCGTATTAGTCGTTACTAGATGGAGCTGATATTTCTTCTTACATTTTGGCTATCTTTAGGTCGCTCTCAACTAGATGGCGCTAAATACTTGGAGCCTCAAAAAGTTCGTCTATTATATCTTTTAAGTTTATTTTGTTGTTGTCTCAAGGCACTCCAGAGGCGCAGAGGGCCTTCATAAGCTTGCGCCACGCCTTCCTATCTTTAGCTACTCTAGAAGATGCTAGAATCTTCAATCCAGCTCAATCTAGCAGCTCATAGTTCATTGACCTTTACCATGTATTCACAGGGCTCCCGGAGCTAGGGCCGGGTGTTTGGGTCAATTTCGGTATGAATTTGGAATAGGTAAAAAGTCTTCGAATCGATCGAAGATAGCTAATTCTCAGAAATCAGCTTTCGTATTCTTGGAATTAAATAATTTTAACAGAAATATGTGTACATGACCTTATTGTTATGGGGTTAGGTTAAGTCCTGATACATATTTTTTTCCAAAAAAATTGTGCTTTTAGCGATGATACGATCTTTCGTGACCATGAATTAAGGGCCACTCTGTTAACAATCAAATAACATAAATGGAAAATATGAAATTATCATTGATGTTTTACTAGAAAACTACGAACTAACTATAACTCAACAAAACAGCAGCATTTCCAGTAACTCGACTTCAAGCCCGTCAAAACGTCATAAAACTAAAATGTGTACTATATCGTAAATTAATCCATCCTAGACATTTTGACAGAAAGATTAACAGCAGATCAAGTCGAATATAGTTCGGGACCTAATTTATTGCCGATTAATCGATTGCACGTCATATACTGAACAAGTATAGTTCTATTCAGTAGGAAAAGAGTTAATTTTAAACATCAAGACAAACTGTTGATTGAAAAGAGCGGCACTGTCAAGTAACTTTTTGAGGCTCAAGTCAATTGCGCCATCTGCCCGAAAGCTTCCTAAAGATACCGAAAATGTAAGAGGAAATGTCACCTGCACAGCTACTCCACCTAGTAGCTACTAGTGTACTACTAGTAGGTACGCTATTTGTTACTAGGTGGAGTAGCTGTGCAGGTGACATTTCCTCTTACATTTTCGGTATCTTTAGGAAGCTTTCGGACAAATGGCGAAATTGACTTGAGCTTCAAAAAGTTCTTAGGATGTGCCGCTCTATTAAATATACTAGCTTTTGCCCGCGACTTCGTCTGCGTGGAATTAGTAATCCCTCGTTAAGGAATGAATTCTGGATATCAACTACTCTATATCCTTCCCCAGAGCATCTCCAGCGTTCAACGGTTATTGATTCGCTATACAAACTTTCAACCCCTTTTTCACCCCTTCTAAGGTTGATTTTCGGGATGAAAACTATTCTGTGTCGTTTCCCGGGACTCAAATTATCTACATACTAATTTTCATCTTAATCGGTTCAGCGGTTAAAAATTCTCCATAAAAACTTTCAACCCCCCTTTCAGCCCCTCCAGGGTTGATTTTCGGGATGAAAACTATCCTATGTCCTTTCCCGGGACTCAAACTATCTCTATACAAAATTTCATCAAAATCCGTTCAGCCGTTTTCACGTGATGCGCGGTGAAATAAACAGACAAACAGATAAACAGACAAAAATTCTAAAAACTGTTGGAACGTGTTCTGTTATCGATTCTAAGTATCCCCAGCCAACTTTTTTTCGAATATCTTCCATGTACAGACTTTCGACCCTCTTCAGCTTTATCATATGTATAGAAAATTATACTCTTTGATTTAAAATATACAGACGAATTAGTTCACAGTTAGTTACCAAATAAAATATTGCCTAATCCCAAAGATGACATACTCGTATCTGTTGAAACTTTCTGACACTTTATTTATTACACATATCTTTCCATTAAATTTAGTCTTCATTTTTCTTCCTCTAAGCAAGAATTAATAAATATCCAACGGTTCGTGATAATCGTTCAAACATTAAATTGGACACTAATAAATGTTTAATGTCTTCCAGTAATTTTGTTTGATATTTTCATTTGGAAACATGGCACGGGGCTTTGAATGTCTGTCCAGTTTTTTAAATGCCGACGTCTTGGCTATCAATGAGACATATTTTACATAGGTACATTTTAAAAGATAAGTATATCTAAATAGTCAAATGCACATGCTATTTACAAATCGTGTACTGTCGCCATTAGATATATCGGAGCGACCAAGGTGGTCACAAATATGTGAACAACGCCTCTTATAAGGTGGTAAAGTGCATGTAGATATTTTTAAGAACCTTGTCAGCTCCGATATAATGATATTTGATGGCGATATACAGCCACGAACCCGGATTGTTGAGCCACTTGTCATTGTTTGTGATTTAGCCGTGTAATAAATGACCGATGTAGCTGACAGTTGACAGCTAGTCGGTAACATCTGTCATTCATAACACGGCTAAATTACGAACAATTGCAATTGGCTCAACAATTCGGGTTCGTGACTTACGGTATTTCAATTATAATATCTTAATTTTTTATGGACTTGTTTATGGAATAATTTTCTTATGTATTGACATTTAAACAAAGCAGTAATTTTGATATTCATATTTAATATGGATTTGAAAACAGTTCATAATGAGAAAACGGTGATCGAAATAAGCCAAACGGTCTCTGATTAATATCAACTTAAAGTCAAACCCTTAGAAAACAAAATCAATTCCAAAATTTTACCTTCCTACGTGAATTGACCACGGGTTTATATTTACATAGGATTGAAAAAATAGAATATGCGGAATGTGCCCCAAATACGTAATTCCAATTTTTTCAACGCCATATTTTATTTCGGCACTCCAAAACACAACGATATCTTTCTGGACGCATCACACACTGCGCAAACAAATCTTACAACGAACGGCCAAAGATCGCACTAAAAATACTAAAGGCAGTTTTGTTTTGATCGATTTAAAATATTGTAGTCAAAACAAAGTCGACGTTTTTGACGATCGAATTATAGTCGATTCGATTCTTGCATCAACATGACTCATAATCGATTAAAATAGGCAAATATAGTATGTCGTAAATCAAAAAAGATTTCGGTCGACTATTAAAAGTTATTGTAATGTTGTTGGATTATAATTTCTAACACAATGTTTACAGATAAACACATATTTTAACTGTTAATTTTGGGTGGATGCAGACTAACTCACCAGCCACAGGCAGCACGTCTTCACAAGTTCACCCCTGCATTCAGTGCCACAAGTCATTCTCATCAACCCGCGGCCTTCATATTCATATTGGAAAATGCCACAAGCCCTCAAACCCATGTATCGCCGCAACGTGCCCACCCGCGATAGGACTTCAACCCAGTTTAGCACCTCAAAACATAAATAACTTCCATCTTCACCTCAGCTATCTAAAAAATAACATACCAATAATCAAAAGAATACCACGAGGTGCTAGAATTGAAGTAGCTACTCGCCTCACGGAAGTAATAAACTCATGCATAGAAAACAATAGCTACGATTCTTGGAAAAATCTGCTTACTTTCTCATTCTCCACCCTTCACGCTCCTTCAGACAATAACGAAGTTACTCTAACTCAAAAAATAAAAAACAACTGTGTCAACCCTCTTGATCACCTCCCTTCCATTAATCATAAAAACAACCATTCTTCTCAACCTACTAACAGTAGTTTAAAAAAAACTGTAGAGGGAAAAGTCAGCGACGGTGACTTGAAAGGGGCTGCACGACTGCTTTTTTCTAACGACGTGCTGTCTGTAGACTCTACTGAAACTCTCTCGGCCTTACGCTCCAAACACCCCCCAGCTCCCGCAACGCCGTACTTTTTTGATCCGCCGACGGGTCCCGATGCCTGCCTGCACACTCAAGAAAAAGACACCGCAAATGCGATCCTTTCTTTTAAAACAGGTTCGGCATCGGGTCTTGACGGTATATCCCCACAACACCTTAAGGATTTAACCTCACACTGTGTCGGCGACATAGGCAAACGCCTTATTAATGCAATCACAAAATTAGTGAATCTTATGCTCTCTGGAAACGTCAACCCCCTTGTCATACCTATAATTTACGGCGCAAATCTTATCGCCCTCACAAAGAAAGATGGAGGAATCAGGCCCATTGCAGTTGGTTCAACGTTTCGACGCTTAGCATCCAAAATTTCCGTCCGACACATAGTTTCAAAACTTAAAAAGCAATTTGAACCTGTCCAGCTAGGATTCGGCACTAAAGGAGGCTGCGAAGCCGCCGTGCATGCCCTCAGGACCTGCCTTGTCAACGACCAGTGTGAGGTACTCCTCAAAATTGATGTCAAAAACGCCTTTAATTCTGTCAACAGGGACGCCCTGCTCTCAGAAATTCGCGACAACATTCCGGAACTTTATAATTATATGTTACACTGCTACTCCATACCTTCCAAATTAATGTACAAAAATCATGAACTTTCTTCAGAGGTCGGCTGCCAACAGGGCGACCCTCTCGGACCAGCCATTTTTAGTTTGGCGATTAATCCCATCATACAAAACCTAAATTCTAAATTCAATGTATGGTACCTCGATGACGGGACCCTAGGTGGTGATGTAGATACAGTACTTTCCGATCTGCTCGAAATCAAAAACAAATTTAATTTAATCGGCTTAGAATTAAACTTTAATAAGTGTGAATTATTTTTGAACAGTAACCAACCTGACATAGTCCAAAAATTCCAGGCCCTCTCCCCTAATATTAAAATAGTCAGAAAAAACTCTCTGAATCTCTTAGGGTCGCCAATATACGAGGAAGCCATACCTACTGTCATCACTAATGCTATAACCAAATTCCAAAATTGCACCGATCGGCTGCACGAGATTGATTCACATTTCGCTTTAACCATTTTAAAGTTTTGCCTTTTCGTCCCCAAATTCACCTACTTGCTACGCTGCTGTCCCTTTTGGAAACATACAAATTTATTATTACCGATTGACGCCATTATTAGATCTTCTCTCGAATCCATCCTAAATATACAGCTTAGCGAGGAATCTTGGTCCCAAGCGTCCCTACCCATCAGGTTTGGTGGGTTGGGGACACGCAAAATTTCCAGCGTTGCATTGCCAGCATTTTTATCGTCCGTCCATGGTACTTCTGCTCTCGTAGGTAAAATCCTAAGGGCCTGCCCCTTAAACTACGAGACGTCGTGCATGACGGAGGCCAAAAACGCCTGGCAGATGGCTTGTCCGAGTCAAAATTTGCCACAAAAATTATATATACAGCGGAGCTGGGATGACACTCTTTCTAAAATAGAATTTGACAAACTTGTAAATTCCAGTTTTGGCCACACACGCGCACGGCTGCTGGCGGCAGCCGAACGGGAAGCCGGCCAGTGGCTCCACGCCTATCCCTCTGTTCCCGTAGGTAATTATCTGGACCCTGAAACCATCAGACTAGCAGTAGGCCTGAGACTAGGTGTGAAGGTCTGTGCCCCCCACAAGTGCCCCTGCGGCACTTACGTTAATGAATTTGGACACCACGGTCTTTCGTGCCGTTTTAGTGCCGGCCGCCTCTCCCGACACGCTGCCTTAAACAACATCGTCCGCCGGACTCTTGCCACCGTCAATGTGCCAGCTATTTTGGAACCAAGCGGCGTCTCAAGAGACGATGGCAAGAGGCCGGACGGTATGACCCTGATCCCTTGGAAGATGGGACGCGTGCTTGTCTGGGACGCAACGTGCGTTGATACATTGGCACCGTCCCATCTACCAAGAACTTCGATCAGGGCTGGTGCGGCAGCGGAGGCGGCAGAAAGGAAAAAAGTTTCAAAATACCGGGGTCTCCGCCCCCAATACCACTTTTTGGCTTTCGGCGTCGAGACCCTGGGGCCGTGGGGTCCAAGCGCCCGATCTCTTGTTAAAGATCTTAGCAAAAGGCTAATTGAAACTACCGGAGATCAGAGGGCTGGCAGCTTCCTCTCACAGCGGCTCAGTATTGCTATACAGAGAGGAAATGCTGCCAGCCTCCTTGGCACGATGCCGCGGGGGCCATTTTTAGACATATTTTAGCTTAAGTTAGTTTTTTTTTTTATGCTGTACATATTTTTGTTAAGTTAGTTGTTATTTAATTGTATTTACCGATAATAATTATTGTGATTTAAGTTTAGTCATAAAATAATTGTATACATGTTTTGTTAATACATCTTAATTTTTTGTTACGCAGGCAGCGATCGAATACACGGTATTAATTTCATTCAAACGGTTCTTATATTTCTTTTATTTTGTCTGAACTTAAAATATAGAAACCATATCTGGTAAATTTTACAAATGTACGCTATTTCGAGTTTGGATTTTGCCGATAGCGATATCTGATTTACAATACAAAAATTACAGTTGAGCAAAATCCCGTACCAAAAGATCGCGATAACCTATATCTGTAGGATGTTACAAAATCCGGCTTCTCCAGAATACCAGCCAATGGCGATGCAGGCGGCCTTGATATCTCTAATTAACTCTAAAACTATGTAATTAGTTGGTATTTTTGGCAGTTCACAGCATTCTCCAACGAAGATGGCGATGGCAATGCATCTCGACTAGAAACGTGCAATAACACTGCTTTAAATTAAATTATCCATTAAAATGTATTGAGTCGTCGTTAATGTGTTTAGAACAGTTTTAATAGTAGGTAAATCATTGCTGATAAATGCGAATTGTCTCATGTAAGTGATAATTATACGGTAGACATTAGTATACGAAATTTAATGTCATGTCCAAAATGATTAAACACTTAGAAACGAAACACAATTGTGACGAATAAATTTGAAATACTGAATAGCGTAATTCCTAAATGCTTCTGCAGTATTTCATTGAAAGCTTGCAATAAAGAAATTTAATACCGAAAAAGGAAAGGTTGTAAGGGCAATTTAAACGATCCTGCATTATCCGCATGGAATGCTCGTGCTGATTGAATTCAGTACTAAAATATGGTACAATAGAAATTGAATCAAATATTTTGATTCAAAAGTTACATCTTACAAAAGCAAAGCTTTTTTGTTAAAACAAAGCACTGTCAGTACAAAGCATTTGTCATTTATATTAGCAAAAAGAGGCACAATGAAATTGGCGAGAGACAAATGATTTTCATGCAATATTTTACGCAAAATCGCAACCTAGGTTAACCATGTTGTAATAAAAAAACATGTTCTCCCATTAAATTAACAAGCTCGTTCATGTGTTCAGTCCGGAGAAATGAAAGTATAAAATACTGTGATGACGAGCATAAACGACAACGTAACACATAAAGTTCTCGTCAATACTGAGGTCGAGATAAATATGTCGCCGTCGACATGCATGACGTAATAGTAGCTAGAGCAAACTGTTCATATTATATTTTAAAATATTTTGAATTACCTATTATTATATAAACTCGGGAATGCGGCGGTTTTAGTAAGACTCATTTAGTTTCTTGGATCAAAGAGTTAATTGAGAGTGAGACTTATTCAACATTAAATATGTTTTAAGATTGTCTATCTATATTTTAGCAATATTAACAGCATTTGTACTATAAATTGACGATACCATAACGTATTTTATTTCTTTTAAAAAGCTTACAACTGTTTCATACATTAATTCAATTATAATTTAATCCTTTCAAACATCAAAGAGTGAGCAGTCTTCATCATTAAGCATGTTTTTGCCATTGCCATGGCAATATCGGAACGATTTATACTATACAATATTCGGCACAAGTATAATTATATTAAAATTTACATGTTTAAAAGTTTGATGCTGTCTGATACATAATAGTGACCCATTTAAGCTTTAAATAAGTAAGTAAAACGATGAAGAAATCTTCAAATCGTTAATAAAACTTGCAAATACAGATGAAAAACTCAACAATGACAATATAAACACACTACACAACACAATACACTCTAGTTTGGCAAATACAGCGCACAGCGTGATCAATGGCGTTTATGAGCGGGCTGTGGAACTCGATCGTCGGAGGAAACGAGAAAGAGGTGACCTGGGAGGAGATCTCGCAGTTCTACTTCGATAAAGGGAAGAAGTACTTCTCCGTCTCAGAGTGGGACAAGCAGGAGACGCCGGTGGTGTTCGCGGAGACGCATAAGATCGCGTTCAATAAGGAGAAGCTAGGGTTCACGCCTTTGAACTTTGTGTCTATCTACAATATTGATACTAGGAAAGGTTTGTATTGGATTAACACTATCTATGCTTCACGACTTTACAAGTATATGTGCACTCATGTTGCAAATTTGCATGGACACATAACAAATGACTTCATTAATAAGTTTCATGAAACTTTGGCTCTGTAGAAAATATTTAAGTAGGTATGTATTTTCTCAGTCATTTTTAATGATTTACTTTCTCTACAACAATGATATATAGGATTGACTTTGCAAATTATACAAAACTCATCAATTCCTGATACGGAGTTATCTGTTGAAATTGTTGTAAAAATATTGTTCTGGGTGTTAGCGGCAAATGACGCATTTTGTAATGAGCTTTACTTTTCCAAAAAGTCACATGACACAAAATTACATGATTTTATACAAATTTTAGAAGTACTATGTTTTAAGGTATCCAAATAAAAGAAAGACGTCACAATTTGATACCAAAGTACAAAAAAAAACCTAGTCTTGCGATAAAAAAATTCTCCCACCAACAATTTAAAACTGGAGTTCGATTTTTGAATCTCACCGGGTGACTTATTTCGTACTAAATAGTCATCGGCTGCATACAAAAAAAGGCACCGGTGAGATTCAAAAATCGAACTCCTGATTACTGTTCAAAGCTATCAGCTGTTCATCTAATGGATGTGACTGAAAGGCTCTTAACATGGCCACCTCAAGGCCCTGTTAAGGGAACCACAAGACAGGAAAGAAGAACTTAATGAGATTTTCCTGTTTTCAGCGGAAGTAAAGATGCCGAGTGGGCACGTGGACAAGCCAGCCATCGAGGACAATCGCGATGGCACCGTCAGCATCAAGTACGAGCCGCGCGAGGAGGGTGTCCACGAGCTGTACGTCAAGTACAACGGAGAGCACGTGCAAGGTCAGGATATGGGCAGACTATGGATGAGTTGCACCACGCACAATTAAAGGACTAATCAACGTTAAATATGGCGGCGTAGCTATAACCACAAAGAGAACTGTCAAACTTTTAATACAAGATTATTTTAACGTTGACGATGACGTTAATAGACGTGGTGCATTCGGCCTTATGGCTTGCTCTTTAAAAAAAGAAAAAAATATATACATTTCAGGGCTGATCTTTGCAATGCATTATGCACATGATTTCATTTCCTTGTTTGCTACCTAGTAACGTTACTGTTGTTTGTTTAGTGCTGATACTACAATTGAATGCAATACAATATTCTTTATTGTTTACTAGAATTAGACAATACAAAAAAATAATTAAAACATAGTTATAATATAATAAGACGGGTAGACAAAAGGCGCCACTACTACCAAGCTACATGCCTGATAAGCGTCTCATGTCTGAAGATGACAAATTTCAATAAGATTGACCTTTGATTCTAGGGTCTCCCTACAAGTTCCACGTAGACTCAATCCCGTCAGGCTATGTGACAGCCTACGGCCCTGGTCTGGTCGGCGGCGTTAGCGGAGAGCCCAGCCAGTTCACCATCAGCACCAAGGGTGCTGGCGCTGGTGGCTTGTCCATGGCTGTGGAGGGCCCTAGCAAGGCTGAGGTACGTTATCACTAGATAGTGTCCACGTGGACTTACTCAGAAAACGTGACAGCCTAAGGCCTGAGGTTGTAATTATCCAGGCTGCTGCAAGATCAACATGGTCCTTTTCAGGCTATATACATTCAGTTTAGGATGGAGAATCACGTTAAAGAAGATTTAAACAAACAACCAAAATTTTTCGAAAAATTGTAGATTGTTTAAATTAGCGGTGTAATATGACACACGATAGTAAGTGATAAATTTTGCGTATCTTAAATCATCCTTATTTCAACAGATCACATGCCACGACAACAAGGATGGCACCGTATCTGTCTCCTTCCTTCCCACCGCCCCTGGCGAGTACAAGGTCTCCGTCAGATTCGGAGACAAGCACATCAAGGGATCGCCCTTCACTGCCAAGGTAAGGACCGATGCATATGCTTACATACTAGTAGAAATAATATGTATAACATGAGGAATCAACCCATTAAATGAGAGCGGCTTTGGCGTAGCCATGATTTGTGCTGTGCATTTAAGCTTATAAATGAAGGTAAATTAAATGTTGGAATCACAGTGACTTAAATATATTGATGAGAACTTAATAAATAAACACTGTCTTTAAATTAAAAAGTAAGAAATTTTTCTCTTTCGTATCAACTTTTATTCCGCTCGCGTCCTAAGCTGAATACAGATTCAGAGGATCTTTTTTACGTTTTCGCATACGTATCGCCTAAGAAGTTAAAAATTGTTAAATTGATATGCCTTTATAACTTACGTTGACCTTACTTGTACTTTCCAGGTGACTGGCGAGGGTCGCAAGAGGAACCAGATCTCAGTGGGCAGCTGCAGTGAGGTCACATTGCCTGGGAAGATCACTGACAATGACATCCGCAGTCTCAACGCTTCTATACAGGTACCTTTTTGATGCTCTTTTCTTGAAATGGATTTGTGAAATAATTTATTGGATAAACTAGGTATATTTTTAATATTATTTAAATTGATTGTTTCTATTCATGGCAACAAGTATCTTGGAAGAACTTTAAGTAAGTGTTCAAGAAAACAAGAACACATTTACTTACCGGTAGCACTTTGAGCGTCAAGGTAGTTATTCTAAGCTGTTCTAAAGTTCTAATATGAACAGTGGTTTAACGGCCTCTAGCCTATTTGGTAGTAACAGCCTCGAAGCAGGAGGCCCCGGGTACAAATCCTGGTCAGGTCATTTATTTGTTTTTTTTTTCACTGATATTTTGTTCCTGGGTTACGGATGTTTTCTATGTATTTCAGTAATTATCTAAATTTATCTATTATACATATACCTACGTCTATTACCCACAACACACACTTTAATGAGCTATGTGGGACTAGGTCGTTTTGTTATTTATTTTTATCAGGCACCATCAGGCCTGGAAGAGCCCTGCTTCCTCAAGCGCCTGCCGTCCGGCAACATCGGCATCAGCTTCACGCCGCGCGAGTCTGGCCAGCACATCGTATCCGTCAAGAAGATGGGCGTCCACATTCAGAACTCGCCCTTCAACATCACTGTGCAGGACCAGGAGGTCGGAGATGCTAAGAAAGTTAAGGTGAGACTGGCACAGTTTTTATACTACGATGGTGGCAAGCGGGCAAACGGTTCGCCTGATGTTAAGCAATTACCTTAACCTACGGATGGACTCCTAACTCTAGAGAATTCACTAGCGTGTTGCTGATCCTTTAAGAACCATTCAAATGAAGAACGAGTGTATCTCGATGGTTTTCGCTTCTCGTTTCTTCAAACCTCTCTGTTTTATATATTTCTATGTAGGTACCGATGTAGTGTGAAAAATAAGATATTCAATATAAATGATCTAGAAGAATCAAAATACTGATCAAAATTTGATGAGATGTATCTATCTACCCATAAACTTTGTTTACTTACATTTAAATCTATGTATGCCTCTGGTTTCAGGTTTCTGGTACAGCACTGAAAGAAGGCAAGACTCACGGAGAGAACACCTTCTCCGTTGACACTAAGAATGCTGGTTACGGTGGTCTTTCTTTGTCTATTGAAGGTAAGCATTCCTTCCCATACCGTCTCATACAGTCAAGTCAGCATCAGAATTTGATAAGCAGGTGAGGTGTTCAGAATGAGCTTCTTAGATAGGGTTGTGTTCTTCTTTCAGGTCCTAGCAAGGCTGAGATCCAGTGCGCAGACAGCAAAGATGGCGTTTTAAACATCAGCTACAAGCCCACGGAGCCAGGGTACTACATCGTCAACCTGAAGTTCGCTGACCACCATGTGGAGGGCTCACCTTTCACTGTCAAGGTAAAATATTCAAATTATTCAATTGATGATCACACAAAATGCATACTTATGGGGAGTTCAAGCTGTCCCGTTCTCTCAGCAACTAATTCCAAGAATTGACGTAGTCACTAGATTTTACGAAAGCGATTGTTACCTGAGTTCCTAACCCAGAGGCAACTAAGATCATGATGCTTCTTGCATGATGAGGCAAAAAACAGTGGCATGGGTTTATATCCGCCACCTTCGGTTTGAAACTCGCTTATTACCGTTAGCTTACCTAAAGACAATAAGATACGATGAGCTCCCCGCATGCTGACAATAGATGGATAAAGATCTGCGCGATCTAGTTAAATTAATACATTTCCTCAGGTCACTGGTGAGGGCAGCAACAGACAGCGAGAGAAGATCCAGAGGCAGCGCGATCAGGCCCCTCTCACTGAGGTCGGCACCAACTGCAAACTGACCTTTAAGATGCCTGGTAAGTGACCTTAAAGTATTTAACGTCAAATATGTAAGGGCGGATTTGGAGCCTAGTGCCAATTTTTCTCGCCACATATTGACATATTTGCCTGGCAAAAGTAAGCATGTAACTTGCTCGATATTCCCTAGACCGTGCTGAATATAAACTGAACTGCCTCCTGAGGCGTTTAGTTTGCACATCGACATTCAAAAAGAAGGCAAAAAGGGATCTCTAAGTGACACATTAAGCACCTCTTTGTTAGAATGTTACTAAAACGCTGGTCTCAAAATCCAAGTACCTATCAGTGGCGGTGGAGGTTTTTTTCTTAGGCAAGCCGGAGCTTAATATGGCTTCTATTTTCTTGATCTGTAGAAAAGCTGCTCAGGTGTCTGAAAATTAGACAAGCCGGCCGGTATCGAATCTATGGACGCGTTGCCACTGGTATCTATAATCATATGCAAAGTTACAAGTGAATGTTTCTTGCAGGCATCACATCCTTCGACCTGGCTGCTACGGTGACCAGCCCCGGAGGGGTGTCGGAAGACGCTGAGATCCAGGAGGTGGAAGACGGACTGTATTCCGTGCTGTTCGTGCCCAAGGAGCTGGGCGTCCACACCGTGTCTGTCAAGTATAGGGAGATCCATATTCCTGGTGAGTCAAGTTACAGTCCAGGGCTACGGTAGTGTGTCGGAAGACGCTGAGATCCAGGAGGTGGAAGACGGACTGTATTCCGTGCTGTTCGTGCCCAAGGAATTGGGCGTCCACACTGTGTCTGTCAAGTACAGGGAGATCCATATTCCTGGTAAGTCATAGAGTTTAGGTACTGGTACAATGACCATAAACTTAAATGCCTAATAATCGAACGTGCGAGCATAGCGAAGTGGATTCTTACATTTAACTATACTGTCACTTGGCTAGCGGCAAGTTTCTACATATATGTTTTCGATTTTGGATAGTTTGTTCCATTGGTCAAAAAAAAAAAATGAGCAGGACCTAGTAAGGGGTTGTGGAAATGGATAGCCCAAAATCGATTACCGTAGGGGTCTTATTATACTGGTCAACTCGTTTGTCATATCAGCCATAGCGTTTTATTTTATAATTCGCAAGTTCTTTTTCGAGGCATGCTATACTAGTTATTTTTTTATTTGTTCCCATTTTCTCGTTTTTATATTGAGAAATACTTTCTTCCTCCCAGGCTCCCCCTTCCAGTTCACCGTCGGCCCCCTGCGCGACTCTGGCGCCCATCTCGTCAAGGCCGGCGGCGTCGGCCTCGAGCGGGGCGAGGCCGGCCGCTTCAACGAGTTCAACGTGTGGACTCGCGAGGCCGGCGCCGGCCAGCTCGCCATCTCGCTCGAGGGGCCGAGCAAGGCCGAGATCGACTTTAAGGACAGGAAGGATGGGTCGTGCGATGTGTCATACAAAGTTGATGAACCTGGTGAGTGAAGTTACATGCTTTTTTTAAACCTGACTTGGGCTTTATGCTCTTGAAGAGGTGGAGCTATAAGACGTTGTGGAAAGGTTGATGGGGGAAAATCCAGGTTTAACAAAATATTATATCGTCTAGGAGTTAACCGGCCACTTCATTTAATTGCTGCAAATAAATGGTAAAAACTTTTTAAGGTCAATTAAATTTATATTTATAGTTTATTCTTTCGTAGATTTTTCCTTATTTATATCTTTTATTTTGGGAAAAATTTGAATCAGTACATACATAGTATTAAAACAAAGTCGCTTCCTGCCGTCTGTCTGTATGTATGCTTAGATCTTTAAAACTACGCAACGGATTTTGATGCGGTTTTTTTTAATAGATAGAGTGATTCAAGAGGAAGGTTTATATGTATAATTGCGCCCGTGCGAAAGCCGGGGCGGGTCGCTAGTATAAAAATATATATAGGTGTGGACGGAAAACTAATAAATGTGGACGGAAACTAGCACAGTCACCCTACCCACAACATTATTGAGCTTATTTAGCTTTCTGAGGGATTAGATCATAACCTTCAATACTTTTAAATAATTTATATATACTTACGTCTATTTTGTAGCTTGATTAATACCATTTAATCAGAGATAATTACCTACTCTTCTCTTGAATAAACTGGTTCGCTAGGACGGTTGGGAAATAGGTAATGGTATCTATAATAATCCCCATAAACGAGCCACGCCAGGTGCAAAAAATGCCATAAAGACATAAAGATGCTTTTATAGAATTAACTACTTATGTACTTATATCCGTTAAGTTTATGAATATTACCGACATTATCGGAAAGTTATTGACAATTATTTTGAATTTGCCGCTTAAAATATTCAACAGCTGACAAAAACAGTTCCTATAAATACTTTTTAGGTTAATTTTTAATAGTATAGAAACGCCTACTCTTATGCTAAGCAAATAAACAAACCAATATCTAAAGTAATTTGTTCCAAGATACTCGTAAAAGGGCGTTTTCACAAAACGTTGTTGGTTTTCGTGTTTTTGAAATTTTAAGAATTTTTTGGATATTCCTCCTTAGAATCGAGAGTACTATTCATTCTGCTAGGAAATGAAAAGTGTCCCAAAATTTTCATACAATTTTTATGTTCCATTACGCTACTTTCATATAAGTGCCCATAGAAAAGTAGCGTAAGAGGAACAGGACACTTTTAATTTCATAGTGGAGTTGATAGTACTCACGATTCTGAGTAGGAATATGCAAAAAATTCTTAAAATTTCAAAAATGTGAAAAATAACAACTTTTTGTGAAAACGCTCAAAAGGAAAGATTGGGACGTTCATTTTGTTTTAACTACACAAGGCAAAGGTTTACATGTTTCAGCCGGACGTGTCGCACCACCGTGGTTTACACAAATAACTCACAGTGGTTTATCTTCCGCGCATCGCCATCACCAAGTCAAATGACCCCCGCCCCCAAGGTGCCATACAGAAACGTGCACCAAAAAACATTCAAAATGCACTTCATAAATAAATCGATGTTCCTTATTCGATTCACTACCACGCCCCCACCACAAACGGCCAATCGCAACGCTTCGCGCCAACGCAGGAAAATTTACGGCAAACCATTTTGACAGTTTGATTTTTTACACTTTGTTTTCTTTTTTCTACCGGCCAGTGCGTTTTTTTAACGTAATGGATGTCGCGATCTCGATGGCCAGTGCCGGCCGGTATTTACGATATTTGTTTTTGCTAATGAAAGTCATAATTTCGAGCGTGCGTACATCTGGATTCTTGCGTTTTTGCCGCGTTGTGGTAATATTGCTCGGATTTAAATTGGTTTTAAGTTGGTTGATTATACAAGAATTTCGTACGCATTTATTATTTATAAGAAAGTATTTGAAGAAAAAGACTTGACTAAGTTTCTTTTTTTAACGTATTCTTTCAGATAAATAAATAAATGCCCCATAGAATACATTTCGGAGCGGCGGCGGCTTTGACGTGGTTTTGATAGCATCCGAATTTTAAACATCTTTTTTCTTGTTTAGCCAATAAAAAGAAGACAAGAAGGTTAAATAGCTGACTTTCTTTATAATTCTTTTGAAATGAGGAAAAAAACGGAGTCAGCGGTAATTTAGAAATAACAGGACGAAGCGCTTGTTTCAACTTTTGTATCCGTCGAAATTAGAGATAAAAGAGTTTTAATGGTAAAGTTAATTATAAATTTATTCACTGCATAATATCATATTACTTAAATTAAATTCTAACAAGAGGTCTGAATTATGAAAAAACTGGGTTATCTAAACTTATTTCTCATATTTAGGAATTGAGGAGTCCAGGAATGAAAATAACCTAATTTAAGTATGCCTATTCTACACTGAAAGCGCCATATTTGTACAAACTGTGCCATAATAAAACGAATTTAAGAAATCGCAATTAAAAAAACATCATCAAAGATCCCCACGAAGAACTTTCGTTTTCGAAATATTGAAGTCGGTTAAAAGTTAAAAAGCGGGCTGGAGTTCGATTTTTGAATCTCACCGGGTGACTTATTTCGTACTAAATAGTCATCGGCTGCATACAAAAAAAGGCACCGGTGAGATTCAAAAATCGAACTCCTGGAAGCCATAGTTTATTTTCTGAATATCACGGATAGTGTGATTGATTAAAAACCTAAAACGGAGACTTCCGATCCGTCCGACTATGTTTATAAACATTTTTAAATGTCATTTACATTTAATTAGAAAATAAGATATCAATCGATCGCTTTCGACTAGCTGTTGCACCGAAATGCAACCCCATTTATGCAATCAAATCAAACATTTCATCTCCAGCGCTCCAAAAACCGGCCCCGGCGCATTCCGCCATAGCGCTTCGTCTGTCCTTTAAAGAATTTAAAAAACCTTTTTTACCGACGATTATTTTCAAGGCGGTCAATTAAAATGACTTCTAAACACCACGGGATCAAGTGGAATGTTCCTTCTGAATTTGTCTCTGCCCATTGTATTCTGAATCGCAAAAAAGTTGACCGACAAAGGAGGTTTTTCTATAGAAATGCTTCATTTCATAAATGTATCAAGCTTAGATGCCGAGTAATGACTTAAGTTTTGGATATAATTTGGAGGTGACAGTATTTGGTGATTGCGGGTTTTTCAGTGCGTTATGATTTTGTTAAGTTGGTGCTGTAATCTGGTTTAGAAGGATTTCAGGAATCTACTTGGGGTATAAATATTTTAAATTCCATGGGTTTCTCTGCTAAGTTTCGGTTTGTTGTGGCATTTCTTTTTTCAAGATTTAATTTAATTCAATTCATCACTTGGGCTCCCTCATTGAATTTAAACTTTCGTGAGACATTTTAACACTATTACACTGCAAACGGCTGTACTCACTTGTGTTTAGTCACTACACGCATAAATCTAAGCTCTCCGAAACATGTTGCGCGTAGTGACTAAACAAGTGAGTACAGCCGCATTCAGTGATGACAGGGCTCGGCTCCTTTATGTGGACTAAATAATGAAACCTAACCTAATTCCAAGCAGACGAAGTCGCGGCCAAAAGCTAGTATGATAAATAAACGCCAATGAAACTCCATTAAAACACAATTCTCATTAGAAACAGTTCGTCAGCTGCGAGTAAGTGCGGTTTGAGGGCGCATTTGCATCATGCAACTTGTACGGAATTCATTAAGTGGGGGCCGCTAAGTCCCTTTTGATGTCATAAAACTTTGGTTGATTGTGAAACGATGTCACCAAACATTCAATTGTTTAATTTAATGTGTAATAGAAGAATACGTACCGTCAAGTGTTACAGCACTGCCTACGATGCTTAACTTTGCCTGGCTTGAAAAACATGGTGTGCTTCCCCAAACCGCTATTTATAACTTATTCCTGAAATGAGAAAAAGGTGGCCATTATTAGGAATTAAATATATAAGTATATTCGGTAGGGATAGATGATATGAAAAGAAAGGATGTGAGTGATGAGATGTAGGGTGACAGAACTGTGTGAAAAAAAAAGACATGCTGAACCGACCCCATGTAAATGGGACAAGGGCAAGCGAACGATGATGATGATGATTCGGTAGGGATAGATAATCACTGTTTTTAAAGCCAGGCAAAGTTGAGCATTGTAGGCACAGTTGTGGCAGATCACGGTAGCTGTTCAAATAAATTAGACGTCTTGAACTTAAGAAAGATTAACAAAGTGACACAAACAAATCGGATCAAAACTGCCACAGGCCACAGTAAAAACATGGCAAGTTAATCCCAGCATTTGGCGATGACACTAGTTTTTACGAATAGCTCAACATATACGCACGGATTTGTCTATCGGATTAGTCTGGTGGACGCGTCCGAAGGACAAATCTGTCGATGTCTGAAATTGGGCACGGATGTGTGCGGATAGATCGGAATAGCGCCGTACATTAATGGATTTGTCCTTCGGACATGTCCACCACACAAATTCGGCGGCCACATCCATGCATATTTATATAACTACAACAAACTACAAGTATCTAAACCGAAAAGCGTCTGACCATTCAACTGAAAAGCGAAAACTATTTTATTTGTTGCCTATTAGATAGAAGCATACCTAACTGTTAAAATGATATAAATGTCGTAAAGAAAATACGAAATACTAACTAAACACTCCATTGCCTTAGGCTGGATTACAACCGGCGTCCTCAGCTTTTGCGTCTAACGCCATGAACCTCTGAGCCACTCGGTTACGGCGGCATCGGCACCAAAAAAAAAATTCCTGACGGCTTGCCAAATTCAAGCCTTTGAAATTCAGTGCAATTACTAATTGAATACTTGCAAGTTTATTTAGGACCATTATAAACAAAAACAAATAAATGTATAAAAATTAACTGCAACAGTTAAAAATCCATAAAGCACATTTTTAAACCAGAATACGTAACTTTCACAACGACAACAAAACTTTCCCACAAAAACCAGTACACCTGTTTTTATTAAATCTTTTTTTTAAATAAAAACTTTAATAAGAAGCAGGAAAGCGGGGCAGCGACCCGGGACACGTCAATACTACTGCTTTGCATAGCCTACATCATTATTTGGACCAATGGGGGGGCTGGTTGCACGGGAAAGTAACTATCGGTTAAGTAACATTGATAACGGCGAGCTTCTGTCTGCGTAAAGCTGCTCCGCTGCTCCTCTTCTGATGGGTCAGGGGCTGAAGTATCCGTATTTCTGCTTTGACTTGGGTGGCGGGTCGCTGTCTTCTCATCGTCTATTTGGGGACGATCTGGCATCTACCTCTGCGCAAAGCTCCAAGAATATTTCGAGTTTTTATTCGGGCGTCGAGGTGGCGTGTGGGTCATCGCCGTGAATTGCTCTGTCATTCTATCAATCCTTAGTTAATCGTTTAAAGCTTAAAGACATTTGGGTAATAAAAAATTGCGGAAGTAAGTTACATGACAGTAGTAGGTACCGAATTTGAAGAAATATTACCCTAGTGTGCAAGACGTTATTTAAATTGCAGTCATCAAACTTTACCCAAGTCAAACCCCCGTGTCACCGGCCCTCGTCTAATTTGCTGAAACAAAACCAAACCCAAAAGAAACCCAGTAAAAACAAGACATTTTTGTACAATCAGCAAAAACGTGGCCAAAAAACCCGCATTCGGATGTAAATAAATCTGCAAAACTGTATGACCACCAGCGCGAGCGCCGCGTCCCATACGAAAAAAACATTTATATGTAAAAATTCAAATTCAGAACGGCCTGGGAAGAAATATAGGTGCATCGTTATCCGTTATTCAGATTGAGTGACGTTTTCTGAGGTTTTTAGACCAATTTAAACGTTTTTTGCAGAATTTTGTCGGGTTTTTAGGGCGTGGAAATTTATTAGTGTATTTGTCGGATTGGAGGAATTAGAATTTCAAAGTGCCGCTTAATTGTGGACAGGTGGGGTTTATGTTAGTTGAAGACGGGTGAGACACTTTTACAGGTGCACTATTCCATCGGGGTAAAGTTATCTTATGCTCGGTTTAGACTAGATGAAATTTTTTGGAAGGATTGGACTATTTTCTTTGCTCTGACTTAAATATTTTTACGCAACTTAAATGCTAGGAGGATGATTATGTAAGTTAAAACAAAAGACACGTGATCTGATCCTAAGACAATTAATTTTACATAAGCAGAAGTCTGCTAGCGATACCATAATGTTTAGAAATAAAGGAATAGTAGGAAAATCCACTGCCTCATATTCTTTATAAAAAGAGGCATGTTACCTATATAGAGGATATGGTGGCAAAATTCGCAGTCATCAGGTACCTAAGTATTAATAGTTTACTTAGGTAAAGCGACGGGCATGTATCTCAGAGTCACTATTTGGAGTCTCGCCTATCATCATCAACGGCCTTTGAGTCTATTGCAGACTATTTAAACAGTGTCAGGAAGGGTGACAACGCCTTTCATGACTGTACAAGCCAATTAGTCTAGTTCCATTTTTCAAAAAATCCATGTCGAGAAGCAAACGATATTACTTTTGGGCAACCGGGCTTTTTACCTGATTTAGACCCTGCTGTGTCCGAATCGCCGGTTGCCTTCAAAGAAAATTTGTCCGGAAGTGAGATATTCAAGATGGCGGCCAAAAAAATTACCCATTTTTTACTTTTTCTTAAATAACTCGTAAACCGTGACCCCTACCAAAAAATGTTCTTTTACTTAAATAATTCACATAAAATTCTCTATAAAAAAGGTTCTATACAGTTTTTTGCTGGGATCAAAGTTTAATGAGATATCGAGGGTATAAGATAGACCTTAAAAATATAGACTAATTACCCTTTTCCCGCGACTTCGTCTGCGTGGGATTAACATTCGCTATAATACATTTATGAAACACCTTAGTGAAATCTTATAGCAAATATAAATTTAACGTACATACTTTTTTACGTCTACAGTGAGCAACAATTCCATACAAAGTTTCACCCCCCTTTTCACCCTTTCAAAAGATGATTTCTGAGATAAAAACTATTTCATGTCCTTTTCCATAACTCAAACTATCATCATGCCAAATTTAATCTAAATCGGTTCAGCGGTTTAAGCGTGAAGAGGTAACAGACACACTAACTGTTTAAAGATAAATTATATTTTAAATACTCTGGTTGAGGCTGCTAGGGGTTATTTGGTATCATTTCCGTATAAAACAGACATGCACAATTCATTTTTGATAGAAAAAAAATATAAATCTATATTTAAAAAAAGTTCTGCGAAGAGGGAAAACTCTCAAATCACATCAGAGGGGATTTTGACGTGAACGTCCAAAAATTTTACGGACCTCCAACAGTAAAAAATATTCATCGTGGGGCACTCTATCCATGGTCAAAAATTTAAAACTTTTTCTCAATGCGCACAATTTTTTCATACTAATATTATAAATGCGAAAGTGTGTCTGTTACCTCTTCACGCTTAAACCGCTGAACCGATTTAGATGAAATTTGGTATGATGATAGTTTGAGTTATGGAAAAGGACATAAAATAGTTTTTATCCCTGAAATCATCTTTTTAAGGGGTGAAAAGGGGGGTGAAACTTTGTATGCAATTGTTGCTCACTGTAGACGTAAAAAAGTATATACGTTAAATTTATATTTGCTATAAGATTTCACTAAGGTGTTTCATAAATTTATTATCGCGAATGTTAATCCCACGCAGACAAAGTCGCGGGAAAAAGCTAATTAGTCTATATGTTTAATGGCTGTCTTATACCCTCGATATCTCATTAAACTTTGATCCCAGCAAAAAACTGTATAGAACCTTTTTAATAGAAAATTTTATGTGGATTACTTAAGTAGCAGAACATTTTTTGGTAGGCGTCACGGTTTACGATTTATTTAAGAAACAGTAAAAAATGGGTATTTTTTTTGGCCGCCATCTTGAATATCTCACTTCCGGTCAAATTTTCTTTGAACGCAACCGGCAATTCGGATACAGCTAAGTCTAAACCAGGTAAAAAGCCCGGTTGCCCAAAAGTAATATCGTTTGCCTGTCGCATCGAAAAGGAGAGCGATTTTGAAATTTTGTGCCCTGTCTAAATGCGGGAGCGGCAAACACGACCGCAATGATGGCAGGTATAAGTTCCCGACGGCAAACTAGTCTCGCCTAAGGCAGTGGATATTTCTACGTTTACCTCTATTTCTAAACATTGTGATCCTAAGACCTTCAGTTTAAAAGCCTTAGGCTGCGTTTCCACCAGAGATGAGCGAGGATGCGTTGTGAGGGATGTGTTTGTTAAGAACCAATACTAGAGCTGCGTTATGCGAAGATAAAAAAACCGGCCAAGAGTATGTCGGGCCATGCTCAGTGTAGGGTTCCGTAAACTGAGACCATTCATTCAAAAGGTCGTTTCTTACGGGAAATTTGGCGGCGCGTACGTCATTTTTACTTACGTCCTTTCACTATGGGTTTTGAATGATAACTCAAAAACGGCTCAACCGATTTATTTCAATATAGTTTTCATTGAAGGTACTCATTAGGCCTGAGTTTCATGAATTTTTTCAAAATTTTAGACCCTAGACCTTAGACCCACGATTCAAAAGTAAGATGGGGGGGGGGGGGGGGGGCAGTTTTAAACTTGCGGAACTATTATTTCCGAGAGTATTAGTTATATCCAAAAACTGTTTTAGAAGACCCTAATTCTTTTTAAAAGACCTATCCAACGATACCCCACTCAACTTGGTTGGAACGAAAAAAAATTTCGTCCCCCCACTTCACGTGTACGGGAGGTACCCTAACAAAATATATTTTTCACGTTTTTATTCTACCGTTTTGTCGGCTTGGTTAATGCACATATTCAAACCAAATTTCAGCTTTCTAGTGCTAACGGTCACTGAGCTAGACCGCGGACGGTCGGACGGACGGACGGACGGACGGACGGACGGACGGACGGACATGGCGAAACTATAAGGGTTCCGTTTTTGCCATTTTGGCTACGGAACCCTAAAAAGAAGTGATTCTATTGGTTTTCAAAAACACATTACTCGCAACACATCCTCGCTCAGCTCTGGTGGAAACGCTCCCTTATACGCTTTACCCCATATCCCCGTTTATTTGAAGTATTTAGTGAGATCATTGTTGTTATTCCTCAGGCGAATACCGCGTCGGTCTCAAGTTCAACGAGCAGCACATCCCCGACTCCCCCTTCAAGGTGTACATCTCCCCTGCCATCGGAGACGCTCACCTGCTGGAGGTGGCCCAGTTCCCAGACGCGGCCCAGGTGGATAAGCCAGCCCAGTTCTACATCCGGCTCAATGGGGCTAAGGGAGACCTGGATGCTAGGGTAAGCTCCTGCTTCCACCTGTAAGATCTAAGTGCCAGTCATCTGCTGGAAGTTGTGCAGTTCCCGACTCAGCCCAGGCGGACAGGTCAGAGTATATAGTTCTATATCAGAAGCTTGATATTTCAGGTTCACAAGCTTGTCTCTTCGAGGTAGAGTCCGATAACGATAAGAAAACGAAAATCGCTAATAATGACATTATGCATATGAATTGCATTTGGTAAGATAGCTTGAAGTCTTGTTATTGCAAAAAAGTACTTTAGGTCGATATATATTAATATTTAATACCTTAAAACTCAATTCTTACAGAGCTTGTTTAGTGAAGACGTTGATCCATGCTATTTTGTCGTATGATTTTTAATTATTATTTGTTATGGACCCTAATATGTTTTGTACTATCTGAATAAAGCATGAAGTGAAGTTTATTTTTGTATTTCTGTATTTGTAAAATACTTTAATATCTTCCCAAAAATATCACCTAAACTTCGGCAATTTTTAGCAAAATTGCTCTAGCATAACATACTCTCACTTAAAAAAAATATATAAAAATGAAAAAAACTGTCACACTTATTCCTCAGACGACTCATTTTGCAATGTATTCATATATTTTACGTATTTGTATAACTTAATTTTCATCAATAAAAACCTTACTCTTTTCACCTCTCCAAGCAAAAATCGCAAAACATGTGTTAGATTAGGGTCAATTATTTATAAATGAAGCATAAAATCAAAAAATCGTTGTATTTATTCCATTCAAAAATAAGCGATGTTTCAGAACATGTATACAAAAGAATAGAAGTTAAGTTAGTTATTGCAAAATAGCATCAAAAAGTTGATCGAAATCGAAAAAAGTTTACCGGACTCTTAAACACCTAAAAAGCATTTTTAGACTATTTTGGACAGATCCTAAAGTAAAGGAAAAATATCTATGTTAGTGTCCCAATATTATTTGCTCTGAACAATTCATCATTTCCATTAACTGTAGGTACCTACATCTCATAATTGAACAATATAAATTTACCATCAATTACAAGTCTTGTATCTTATTTTGTGGAAATTACAGTTTATTGCATTTTTCCCTACCTTACTTTTAATATTTTATACATTTGTCCATGATTTGCGCCTTTGTATACAAAAATTAAGTAACTTTACCCTCGTTGCAAAAATACAATAGATCCGTTACAATAAGCCTCTATAAACTGTCCGTAAACCCCGGAATATCAAATAAAGTATGAATAATTGAGAAAACCCATGGTTCGCCGTAATATGCAAACCTCAGTTAAAGATTTACAAATCTCTGTGGATCATTGCTCGGAGTAGACAATATGTCTTCCAATAAAGACTCCGTACAGTCAGCCGCATTTTAAAAGACTTTTCTTTTTTGTTTATAAAAACTTCAATTCATAAATCAATAAAAAAAAATAGATATTTAGTTGCAATAATTTAAAAAAAAACATACAAAATAAATGAATGATGATGATGATTGGAAAAATTTGATTGTGAATTATTAAATTGGAGGTACTAGGTAATTTAGTTTATTTAATGAATTTCCGCTACCTAAAAGTTGTCTGGAAGAAATCGCTTTTTAGCGATAAGACCGCCTGTTGTTTACCTCTAGTTTAATTTTAAATATTTTCTGTACTGGTTTTGTTTTTGAGGTGTTCAATAAAGAGTATTTTTATTGTATTAATATTGTATTTTCAGAAAAAGTTGTGTCAAATATTATTTTTCTTCTAATGAATACCTACCAGTTTTCGCGTATAAGATGCATGCGAAATAGCACCAAAAATACTCTTTGCAAACTTTCACTGCCCAACGGACAATGCGCGGCGGACTGTACCGGGCCGGTGAGGGGTCAATTTGATTTATCGTGCGAACATGACGCCGACTGTACCCCGTATGAACAGATTTATGATAGATGGTGCGAACCGGACGGTACTTTAAGGAAATAAAAGAATTTCTGGGAACACGTAATCTTTATTTTCTTACCGATGTTAGTAAAAGTTTATGAGTTGATTTGCTTAGGTTTTACAAGCTTGTATTTAACTCACAAATCTCACAATGACAGGTTATTGATTAAATAGAACTTTGCAAGACAAACTTGAACCAGTTCTTGATGTTAAATTAAGCTGAAAATCTGCGTACTTGCATCTTGGATGACATTACAATATGTAACATCATATCATCGAGTTGGTCTGATGATTAACATTGAAGGTGGTCATAAGAACTGCGTGACAAAATAATGGAAGCTCATTTTCTTTGGATTTGGGTGACTTAGGTTTTTTTACAAGAAAAGTACAGTGGCGTTAAAAACTTGTATTTTTTTAACAAAAACTATTTAATTATTCAATTAAATTTTAGTTAGTTTATTTAGTTTTATTTTTATATCTAATTCTGCTAAATTGATATCGCTTTACTAAATTGTTCCCACCTACAAACAGCTCCTAAATAGGACCGATACGTCGCGCCATAACTTTAGGTAAGTGCCAAACTGGCATTACATTAGAGGGCAATAAATGTCGCCACCGAAGATCGTGAGTGCACGCCTTATCTCTGCTGGGCGTCGAATTGATGCGTTTATTAAATACCATAAACTTTGTTTTAATTTACGTTACAAGCTTCAGCCCGCGGCTTTGTACGCGTGGAAGTATTAAAAACAGGTTATAAATTCGACCTATTCTGATTCAGATTAATAATAATAATAATAAAATACTCTTTATTGCACACCTCGATACATGAATTTTGACAGAAAATTTACAAAAAAAAAAAAAACTAACACATTGTCTTTGACTAACAGATTGTCTTTGATTCTAGATCAATACGCTAAGCCAATTATTAGAGCGTCTCAAAGAGATGTTAGTTGAAATTTTATTAGCCTTAATTTAATAATCGATACTACCTACATTCATTTTTCAAGAAATAATTTAAAAAAATCTACATCCGTAAAATTATGACAACTGTCGAAACACTTTTAATATGTACCGATAAAGAGATATTTAAATAAAATCCCATTAATTTTACTAATAAATAATGTAAACAAAAATCATTTTTAACCGACTTCAAAAAAGGAGGAGGTTCTCAATTCGACTGAATTTTTTTTTTTTTTTTTTATCATATTTTTTTTTTTTTTTTTTGTATGTATGTTACTCCATATCTCCGTGAATCGTGAACCGATTTTCAAAATTTTTTTTAATCGAACAGGTATAACCCCTAGATGGTCCCATTGTCACCAAGTCGGGATCTGATGATGGGATCCTAGAGAAATCGAGGGAACTCTTCAACTATTATAGGCACACCTATAGTGATTTCACTATTTTTTACAGCAACTCGGCCACTTCCTCTTGGAATAGCGGATCCTAAGTGAAGTCGGTTCTTTTTTTGTTTAAAATTATATTATTCAAGTAACAAGATATTCTACAGCTAAAATAATAGCTCGATTTAACCAACTTAATCACTTTTTTAAACCAAGTTCGTTTTCACGAAACTAAAGTTGTCGGATATTGTTCCCCTACCCACACTCGTGCGCAAAAAATGTAATAAAACCTAGTGTCCGCGCGTGAGGCGCACAACGAATAAATCTCTTCTCCTTTCATATTTTATAAGGCAACGAAGACCTATGAACGCTGAAGGTATAGAAGTGTAATTATTAATTATTGGTATACTATACTAGTAGTCCGCCTCGAACTGAGAACTCGCGATTTACTTGGAAATGAGTTGACAAATATAACAAGACCCATATGAAGATATTGTTTCGCCTTCTAAGTCCACAACCCCTTATCGGTCCTGCTCAATACGAACTCGTACTCAATCGTCGGACAAACTCTCAAAATCAAAAAGCCAACGAAATGCCGAGAGGTGAGAGGTCCCAGTAGCCAGAATAGAACTCGCTTCGCTTACGCTCCCGTTCGTTCGAATATGTAATCTACTAGATGGGCTTTAAAAAAAAATTGTGCGCCATGTTTGGGCGGTTGATACTGTTGATAGCTGTCACTGAATCAAAGATGGCTCACACTTTTAGAGATTTTTCACTTTGACTTTTGGCGTAGGTAAAAATTTCTTAGGGATGTCATCTGTTACTCTCTCATACTTCTTTTCTAGTGGTTTCATCTTTTTTAGTGGTCCACCTACTCCACCTTACAGAAAACCACATTCAAATAGCATTAGTAGGGTCACCAGAAAGCTCAAAGAGGGTGCAATTTGTTGGCGACGGGGGACTCTTGTTGTCCTTATAGTTATAGCCCTCACCTCAGTGAATCCTCCTGTATATTAAAGGGTCGCCAACTCACATGTCTCTGGCTGGAGTCGCAAATCCAGTAGGCTACAGTAGCTGGATCATTCCACGAAAAGGTCAACTTTTGTCGGGGACGTAACGCATATGGCAGGTACCTTAAAGAGCTGCATAAATCTGTAGAATATAACGTCGAACTTAAAGCCGAGTTATCAAATGTTATCACGCTAAATATCAGCTTCTTCTCATTTCCAGAAGTACTAAAAATATAGCGTCACGTACCCGACACTTTCCGTGAAATGCACCAGCTGCTTACTATCAGACGGGCCGTATCCTTGTCTGTCACCGTGGTGGTTAAAAAAGTAATAAAATTAACTCTGGCATACTCCTAACTCTATGCCCCGCCAACGGGATGAATACGGGAAGTTTGCACGATGCGATATAAAAATTAATATGGGACTACCCACAAAAGAAAAGTTGGGATTAAACTGCACTTATGGCATGGGAAAATGTAGGTGGATTAATATCAAATTACTGTTATAGTGGCGTTTGTATTTGAGGCTAACTTGCGTAGTGTAAATTTGGCAATGTAGTATTTTAAATGTTTTCCGAGATTTAAGTTTTTCTTTTCTCTTTGCAACATAAAATTTAAGGTAATAAGCCCCGATATTTGTATATTATAGACGTATGAAATCCTCATTACTTTATTCCCTATTTATTATTTAAATGCACTGTAAGTTGTAAGTTACAACATTGAATATTTACCACAAAACCATATTTACAAACGTCAGCGCCATGGTATCGGTTTAAATAACTACTGCTTAATTGATTTTATGAATTAAAGGAGAAAGAGTCTATAAGTATTTTATAAATGAACGGTAATTATTTATCTTTGCTTGTGAAAGCTTCGCCTTCTAATCCAGCATTTGGGAGCATCCAGGGTAGTTTTCTAGTTAAAACACGCAGTACCTATATTTAACAATAAACGTATATTTCTCTTGGCAAAAATGAATATCAACCAACACAGTATACTTCGTATGACAATTATGACATCATTCACAGTGAACCACAGATAATGCAAACTAATCAAAACGCGCCAAAAGCTTATTTTAAACGGACTTAGACGATACTCAGCCATGATGCCTACTTTCAAGGGGTGGTAATGTTGATTCATAGGGTTTGCTATAATTATTATGATTAGACGTAATGAATACAATACAAACATATTTTAAAATTGCTAACACTTGATAAATTGAGTTTAAATCACTCAATATTGTAATTGACTTAGGAAATAGTCGATGAAAAAAATATTCACGACCTCTCTTTGAAAATGAATGAAAATGACTTATGAATGTAAAAAAAGCTACTTTCAAAGGTTAAATTGCTACAGCCGTGTCAGAAACTGTAACTTTTTAGGATTAACGAACAAACGACACGATCGACACGATTCAATATTTTGATTTGTTATTTTTAGTAAAAATTCTACTATCGACGGTGGCAAACAAGCATACAGCTCGCCTGATAGTAAGTTGCGACTGTAGCCTATAAACACCTACAATTGCAAAGGTTGCACATGTGCGTTGCCGACCCTTATTAAAAAGGAAGACCCACTGTGTTGACGGCTAAAGGGACAAAGGCGTATTCTACATATATTCGCGGCGTTCTGTTAATTCAACTTTATATTTCAGGTGATTGCCCCCTCAGGCAAGACCGACGATTGTTTTATCCAGAACATCGATGGAGACCAGTACAGCATCCGGTTCATGCCTCGAGAGAACGGCGTCCACAACATCAACGTCAAGTTCAACGGCGTGCATATCCCGGCGTCCCCGCTGAGGATCAAAGTGGGCAAGGATGATGCTGACCCGGCGGCGGTACATGCCCATGGCCCGGGGCTGGGACAGGTCAAGACTGGTAAGTCAAAGTCAAATTCAATATTGTCTTTATTCAAGTAGGCATAGCAACAAGCACTTTCGAATAAGTGATGATGCGAGGGCTGAGAGAGTTGACAGCATGGCCGAATGTTGAGCACTACCATTTATAGTTTGGCCAGAGTTTGTTCCACTTCAAGCATAGACAGGGAGAATCATACTGTCTTTTTCTAATGTTAGTACTCACACTACTAAAAAAGGGATGGGTATAGCATGTTACTCTGACTGTTACTGCGCTTTTGGTTTGCCAGACTATAGTTGATACGGTAAATTCAACGGCATGCATATCCCGCCATCGCCGCTAAGGATCAAAGTGGGCAAGGATGACGCTGACCCGGCTGCTCTCCCAAGCACATGGCCCGGGTCTGAGACAGGTCAAGACTGGTATTGTTACATGACTGACAAAAGAGACAGGGTGGCCAAATGTTAAGGCCATTCCTCGATTCAGACAAGCCACGCCCATCCGTTAGAGACACGTTTATGGCTCCCGTGCACGAAAGAAAGAGATGCAGCGCTCTTAAGGGTCTTTTTGAACAAACTACGATAAATAAGCGAATCTATAAAGTTTTGTCTAATTTTGCTTCTGTGACTTTTTAGATAAACTAAAATACCATATTTTTTACTTAGTTATATCGCTTAATCTCTTATAGTTTACGCAAGTTAAGAAAAATAAGGTGAAAAAGGACCCAACTTCGGATTTTTTTTCTATCGAGGCAACTTTCAGCAATCGTGTTTCGGCTTGTGCCAAAAACAAGAGTATATAGTATAATAATATATATTCGAAAATAAAATTCATTCCCTTTTCCCGTTTAGTCACAAGAGCGTTTGAAAAAACTTATAATTTTTCAAAGTAGCCCCTTAAGCATCAACACTTAGTTGAAATAATAAAGTTTAACTGTGTGGAGAAACATCAGCACTTAAGAGAAACTCACGGAGCACAGAGAGCGAATACCATCGCGAAAGTCGTGACAAAACCCGGTTTCAAGTTCGGTTTCAGCATCCTTAAATGGCGGACGCTACAATTATCAAAAGCCACAAATGCGAAGATACTAAAATCAGTTCGGTTAATAAAATAATAAAACTGAAGGAGCGTTTGCTTGCTTTCAGGTGTAAAGACGGACCTCATCATCGACACGTGCAACGCCGGCGCTGGCAACCTCGCCGTCAACATGGACGGGCCGTCCAGGGTCGCCATGGACTGCACGGAGGTCGAGGAGGGCTACAAGGTTTGTAACGACTTCTTATGCATGCAGTATGTAGTTATATACTTTTGCTTTGTGTACTTTATCAATTCAATTGTTTAAATATTACTTAGTTTAAATTAGGCTACGTAACTGGCTGGCTGCGTGGTTCGTCGTCTCATCTGGCGTAGGATCTGGTAATGAAATTGATATTTATGGAAGTAACTACGTTTTTAAAAATGAGAGCAGAAATTGGTTTATGTTAGCTACCTACTAGTAGTATATCAATTTGTAGTATTTTTTTATTAAATCGATTGGAGCCCCATTCAGGCGATTGATACTAAATGTATGTTCTTTAATCTTCGTATGGATGCTAATTATAAGCTTCATGAGCTTGCAGTCTTACCTGATCCGCTTTCTCATGTGTAGGTCCGCTACACTCCTCTGGCCCCCGGTTTCTACTACATGAGCATCAAGTACAACGGTCACCACATCGTCGGTTCTCCGTTCAAGATCGAGGCTACTGGTTAGTAGATTTTATTTTAGTTCATTTGGAGAGAACATTTTTTCTTCTTCCTCCTAGCGTTTATCCCGGCTTGGGGTCCGCTTGACAACCTAATCCCATGAATTGGCGTAGACACTAGTTTTTACGAAAGCGACTGCCATCTGACCTTTCAACCCAGAGGGGAAACTAGGCCTTTTTGGGATTAGGTCCGGTTTCCTTACGATGTTTTCCTGTAGCGAAAAGCGACTGGTAAATATCAAATGATATTCCGTACGTAAGTTCCGAAAAACTCAGTGGTACAAGCCGGGGTTTGAACCCGAGACCTCCGGATTGAAAGTCAGACGTCTTACCGCAAGGCTACCAGCGCTTTTTAGCTGGATACTCTTTGCTTGCAACATATTTCTTTGTCGTTTAATTAAACCATTACTGCTCCAAGCTCTTTCATAAATATATTTCACATACTTGTTTATACACTTTAAGGTGGAAACCTAGCCGAAGTCGGTGCCCAAGAAACGTCATCAGTCTCGGTGGAGACTGTCCAAAAGGTGGCCAAGGCTGGGCAGAAGCAGGGTCCAGTGCTGCCGCACTTTAAGTCAGACGCCTCCAAGGTCACCAGCAAGGGCATGGGGCTGAAGAAGGCGTATCTTAACAAGCACAATCAGTTCACGGTCACGTGCACTGATGCAGGTATGACAATTTGACTTTTTGGTTTTTGTATGTCTGTCTAATTGAAGTTTTGGAGCAAGTCGCCAAATTAGACCCCATTCTATAACAATAATTTGAGTACAATATCTCTTTTATAAAGTGTTACGAAAAAGTCGAAAATTAAAACATAAAGCTATCATGTAAGATTTTTTGTGAAAGTTTTACTTATCTAAAAAGGAAAAATTCGTTTTTTTCGACTTTCGGAGCAATTTAATCACAAAACTTTGTTATTTATAACAGTTGATGTAAAAGAGACATTTCGGGATTCATTTTAGGGAGTCATTATGTGAGATTTCATTTTTTACTTGACAATAATCTTTAATTACGTATTAGTGTCCCGTACTTTTCATTAAATTGTCAAAAAGGCCTCTACGCGTTGACCTCTGCTCTGCGTACGCCTTCCAAAGGTCCGGAATATCATTGCTTCGTGTACCGGATAGACATACAAAAAAATCTTCAGTTACCTATATTTATAGATATTCAGTTGCTTATATCTTACATACGAGTACTTACTCTTATCCACCAATACTTACTCAGGCAACAACATTCTGTACGTCGGCATCTACGGCCCCAAGGGTCCATGCGACGAGGTCCAGCTGAAGCACAAGGGCCGCCACAACTACGAGTGTTCCTATGTCGTCCGTGACCGCGGAGAGTACATCGTCATCGTTAAGTGGGGAGACGACCATATCCCCGGATCGCCGTATAAGGTTGACGTTTAGGTTGTGATGCTGACTGGGGGAATGATCATGATAATGTTCAATTGGAAAGAGCAGCAATAAAACAGTCTTTGAATCTGTCGTATATTATTTTAGGTGAAACTAGGTTAGGAAAATTACTGATTTATAAGTTGATGCTCCAAAAGAGAAAATATTTTCTAAGAGTAAATGTTTTTAATAAGGTATATTTGAAATAAGAAAACAGTTATAATGACTAAAAGCATTGACACATTATCAAGATCATTAAGAAATTCCCAACAGACGCTGATTTAAAGTGCGACAATGAATATTATATGAAGAACGTTTACATTTTGCTCATGTTTTGGATTTCTTGCTCGGTTTAAAATGATATCGAAAAGGTTTGAAAAAAAGGAAAAATGATCTCGGTGCATCACAAAAAAATATAAAACCTTTTCGTTATCTAGTTTTGTACTTATTTATATTTATTATCAAGTTTTCTACTTCCTTCTTCGTTATCTTATTTTATATCATTTTCTATATTTATAGCATTGTGAAGTTCTTATCTAACATGTTCAGGCTTTGAACACATTATTTATAAGTTTTTGTCAACCAGTGCTTTTGAGAAGTTTTATATGTTTCTCGTTTAGTATATAGGGCGACTAAATGACAATACATATAAAGTATTACTTGAAGTATTCCCTATATGTTTATAGTCTTTTGAGGATCATTTCGGGAATTCATACGTGAATTCGTTTTATCTAGTCTTAAATGTTTCGTAAACTTTTTTCCTAAAAAAGTTTTCCGAATGTTTATCATCTTTACTTCTCTCAGCATTATAGTTAAAGCGCCTACATTTTTCGTTACTAATAGTTTGAAGGATCATTAGAATTAGTAGTACTTTCCGATATAAAATTTGCAGTCTGCATTGTACTGCTGTTTCAGATTTATTTATTTATTCACTACTTACTAAGAAATACCAGTAAGAAAAATGTAGGTACCTATTTGGAGATTATATGAATTGTTCTCCGTTTTGCTGATGTAAGTGTTTTAGAATTTGCTTATGGATTCTAGATTGGGCTGCCAATAGACAACAGATTTGCTCGATCTCAATTCTCAAACTACTAACATTATTTTGAGAAATCTGACCTTTATTCTCAGCCTCTCGATCTTCTTTGGATCTTTTTTTTATTGTAAGTGATCATGTACTGCTTTGTAATACCGTATGATTTGTGCTGATTTGAATGAGCTGTTTTACCTACGTAGGTAGAATCCTTATGTAAATACCTATTTTAAGTATTTTAATATTTGCGACTGTTAACTAAATAAACGGAAAACCTCTCAAGTGTAGTTTAATTTTTGTGTTGTGTGTGTCATGCAGTTTCTGGTGAAAATTGTCTTAAATTTTAATAATTTGGGTTTAAATTACTCATCAGTTAGATAATTAACAAAAATGTATTTAAGACAATGTTCATCAAATTATTAAAAAGGGTCTCAATAAAACAGTTAGTTGATCTTGGCATAGTTGTAATTTTAATCGATTTTAAGTAACAAAAAAGATTTCGTTCACTTTCATCTATGATCTGAACCTAAAACGCTAGACAAAGCGAAACTATCGTAAAACGAAATTACTTACAAAAATATTCATTTAATCTAAATAATAAGTGTACACTTAACTAAAAAAATCAAATACAATATCACATTTCTACTTACAATAGAGAGATATTGGCGATCTTTAACTTCTTCTAATACCAAAGAAATTTGGATAAACTCTTGGTTTGTCATGATGAATATTATACATTTAATTCACGCACTAATATTGACATATAACACAACGATTGGGAAGATTCAAGTATTGCCGTACATGTTATTCTAAAGAAACAAGAACCATTTGTACAAGAACTTAAACATTAGCAACTGTACAGGCGGCGACAGGGGTCTTGAGCACTGATTTAGGTTGCCTTGTGCAGGAAGGAATAGAGGCTAAATTCGAAGATCTAAAACACCGATCAAAACTCGTGTCGCCGCATGTATGGTGAGCGGACAGACCGGCGCCCGCGACTAACCTAACCCGCGCATGAAGAACAAAGTGATTCCTCCAAAAATATTTCTTCGTCTTTTCCGATTTCTCCTATCACATACTTATACTCTTTAACTGCACAAATATGCAGAAAGACCAAATCAACAATTTTCGTATACTCCAAAACTTAGTCTAAATTAAGTTTTTAAATCAACAGATTGAAATGTCATTTCATTTTAAGTACGTTCTGAACCCGCCGGCCGAGGCCCACGGCTAATATAATTGAGCACAAGCTTTAGACTAAAATAATAAAAAACATGTCAATAAATTTCACGGTTTCAAAAAAGTTTCGTATATACAAAATATGTACAAAAAGTGTCATACCGAATCGTAAGCAAATTTGGCCACTCGAAAATTTCTATACAAAATGGAAATGCTTAAGTTATTTTTAGAAAATATATTCGACCTCCGGCGCGTTATTGAGACCAAAAGGAAGACGACATTTTCCATAAGGATAATACTTAATAAATCATAAGTGCCAACAGTAGATAAGTAACTAAATGAATATGAACTAAGTAGGAACTGAGTGCGAAAGTGATGTGTAGAGAGATCCGCGAGATACAACTAACGTATACAAAATGCAATACAAACCGAACATTGTGATTTCAAGACCATATACTGTTCTAAGTATAATTTTATCTGTCAGGAACTTTCAACTTTGTGTGTAACTCATACTGGGATATTGATAATTTAAAGCCTTAAATAAATACATTTTCCTATTCTTTGCATTGATACCAGATATATTAACACCAAGTCACTGGGATCGGAAGTCCGAAGGGAATATGTACAGAAAATAATATTATTACTTAACTTATAAGTGATTAGTTTTCTTTAAAGCAGTTTTAATTGTATCTAGTTTTTGATTCGCAGTCAAAATTAAATTCGTGTAACGAAGCATGTTCTATGTTCCATCAGAAATGGTTCACTAATTTTGCTACAGTTCAAAGATCCTCTTTCAGAAAACTAATCCAAATCTCTATCAGCGAATGATTCAAATCCTTGAAATCACATTTCATACCCAGTACATTTGTAATCTACTCACAAAAATTCAGAGTATTCAATACACGATATCAATTTTAGTCTAAAAACATGAATTTTCATAAACGACAAAAACGTTCGTATTTCATACATTCATAATACCACTGTCTTCGAGAGCGAGATTCTAAATATTATATATTTCATTAATTATACTAATAATACCATCGTAAGTACTAGAAGTATCTAGCTGCGAGTTACTGTTTATCTTTGTGCGAGAGCGCATGGGGGAGGATGTGTTCCGCTGGCAGCAGGCCGGCAGACGGCTGGTGCGCGTAGTTCCTGATCTGATGCAGGGAGATCAGCTGGTTAGGGAAACTGTTGGGCTGCTGCTTGCCCTGTTGGAAGTGTAGGGGGTCGTAGAGGTAAGGTCGGGATGGCAGCGCGCTGTGGTGCGACAACCCGTTCAAATGCGGCGCCATGGAGTTAATCGGCGTGAAAGCAGAATTCGCTGCAGACGAAACCGGTGGCTGCAAGGACCGCTCTTCCTGCGCCTCGTGCTGCGCGAACAGCGCTCGGTGCTGCTGTAGCTGCTGCTCGTGGTGCTCTTCCTCTCTTTGCTGATGATACCCACCATCATCAGACATATGCGCTGCTGAATCTGGGCTCACTTTAGGCCAGTAAGGATGGTCGCCGAACGGAGTCGCCGTTGGCGCCGCTGCGCCCAAAGATCTGTTCAATCCGCTCAGTCCTAAAGCGGAGATCGGAGGCCGCTTATCAGCTCTCTCAGCATGCTTATTCATGTGCTTACTTAGATACGTTTCTTGGGTGTAGCTCTTGCCGCAGTACTGGCAGATGTGAGTCTTCAAATGCTTGGACTCTTTGTGTTTGGGAATGTGTTCGAGCAGATCCTTCTCGTGGGTGAAGCATTTGTAGCAGGAATTGCACTTGAAAGGTTTGTCGGTTTGGTGGCAGCGGCTGTGGCTCTGGAGGTTGGAGAGCTGGGAGAAGGCCTTGGTGCACCCGATCTGGGTGCACCTGTACGGTTTGTCACCGGTATGCGTGCGTATGTGCTGCTGGAGATGGGACAGCTGGGTGAACTTGCGCTGGCAGATTTCGCAGCGATAGGGCTTGATGCCAAGGTGGATGCGGGAGTGCTGGGCGAGGTACGAGGAGTTGGCGAAGGCCTTGGGGCACTGGGTGCAGCGGTAGGGCTTGGCCTCGCGCAGGTGGATCTGCGTGTGCAGCTGCAGGTCTGCCTTGGAGCCGAACACCTGGAATGAAGAGAAACAAAACGTTAATTGTGTCGATTTTCAGCTTATATATAGAAAGGGTAGTCGGTCTTTACTATTTTATTTTATTTTTTGCCCACAAATATCCAATTTATAACTGGACATTGATTGACATTTGGCATTGTCTGATTTTATAAAAAAAAACAATGTCTGTCCAGTGGTATAGATATTTAATTCTTAATAGACGTTGTTAGTAGAATTTCATTCTTGTTGTGGCTTAGGATTTGACAGTTTGTTTTGTTTTAGGCAAGTGGGTTGACGCATATTGGAAAAGGTCGTTATAGAATGAATACATTATCATTTTGACACTTAGCAGTTAATAATGCATGAGTAATTACAAATGTACATTGATTCACATGCAACATAGATCACATAGAGACATACATAAATGCGAAATATTTAGAAAAAATAACAGTTTTTATGTATGAAGGTAATTTAGGTACTAAAAATAATAATAAATAAACAAAACTTGCAAAGAAGATGTTCAAATAAGGATCATTTAAAAATATGTTATTAAATTATGCTTAATTATTAAAAATATTTTTTAAACACAATCGGTGATCAAAGGACCTATTGACCTAGGACCTTTTTAAAGAAAACATCTTAACTAAATACATATAATAATTAATTACTAATAAAGAAGTAGGTACGTAAGTAGGTATATAGTTCTAGAGTGATCCTACGTTTTTGTCAGATCTATTAAGAGTAATCAAAGTATGATTATAAGCATCTAAAGTTATGGCAAATATTTATCTACTTAATATAAAACTCGTACCCAATACCAGCAAATGCAATCGACATCCAAACAGTCCAATATCGATTCTTTTCCTATTTTTATATTTCACAGACAATCATTAACTATTTTAGTCCTTAACCCTTTGTCTTAAGGTACACGAGTTGGTAAAAAGATAGCTGTTTAAAATTCATCATCAGAGCCGGCAGAAAGTGAATTCTGTCCTTGGACGACATCCGCAGCCGGAACGAATGACTGTTAAGTAAATAACTTGGCTTTTAGGGATCTGTCGCATAGTTTACCTTTTGTTTATTTAACTTACAATGGAGAAGTAATAATATTACTGTTTTGACAATCCATGCGCAATGTTAGTAGGTACTTATCGTTTTAATATGTACAACATTCCTTATGCGAACTGCTAAGGAGTGGAACGCCCTGCCCGAGTCTGTGTTTCCACATGAGTACGATTTGGGTCTCTTCAAAGCGAGAGTAAATAGGTATCTCATAGGTAAGCGTGCCCTACCGTAGACCGCATCATCACTTAGCATCAGGTGAGATCGTGGTCAAACGCCTGCCTATTATGCATGAAAAAAAAACTATACATGCACTAAGTCATTAACATCTTTATCAATTTATCGTGTTTTAATAAATCGAGGACTCGTAAATATTTGTGTTTTCGTTTCTTCTTTTGCATTAAATAAATATTTTCAATTGATAAAGTTTTGGGTCACTTTAATTACTGGATCTGATGAGTCATAACACTCATAACATTTCTTAACCGCTTGTTGTTGTATGCTATTATAGGGTGTGTAAGATTAAATTAAATAAAACAGCGTAGATATATTAAATTTGCCCTTACATAGTTCAAGTTTTAATGTACATGAAAATCGAGTCTATGAAAAGTTCGCACATTTGTTTCTAAATCGGCATTTTGATTTATTTTTTGTACTAAACAACTAAAGTTAGGTAGCATAATCTGGGTTACATACCTATAGAATATGTAGATTAAGATGGCGTAATTTATTTCGTATTATTGTTTGTCCCTTTATTAATCTACAAGAAATTTAACACGCAGGTAGAAAAGTAATTTATAACCTCCTTGCATGAGTGCGCGTCACACTTAAGCTGTAAGGAGCAGGACGCAGCATCATCACTGTGGTCATGACATTTTTCACGCCTCGACTGACTTCCCCTGATTACACACAATCACGGTAATGATGATGAACTTAGACGAAACTGAGCAAGGTGAACTCAAGGTTTTGGGAAGTACCTACGTTAATAAAAGTAATTTTGTTGAATTGTGAGTAAGTTTCTAAATTACTTTGGTGTAGCTGTAGGTAGGTAAGTAAATAATGCTACGTAAATTGTTGAGTAAGTATAAGTTTACGATGGAAATTTTACTAGTTTAAATTGAACCGAATGCGAATCTTATGATTATTTTGTGTTTAGTTTAAACTTTGCTGATTATCTTACGTTTAAAAAGATTTGATGTCTTGGCTGATACGATTAATCTGTTAATGTTTTTAGCTTACTGATAACGGTGATTGTGTCATTTTGTAATGATTATTTAAACATCAATACTTATAAGAAATATTAAAGTTGCTTGAGTCACCATAAAAGCATTTGACGAAGCCTTCTCGAGAATCAGATGCTGACGATCGCTTTGTGATTTAAATATTTATACCTAATAGTGAATCTAAACACGAATCAAGTACACGTGCCGCCATCGCCTTCGCACATTCAAAAGACTGTTTCGGTATAGCATTGGTCTTTGTTACATCCCAAATTAGTTTCATGAAACCCGCCAGTCATCCCGCCGCGTTTCCTCCACAATGCCGGCGACTATGCGAGCCACGACTCAATTTTAACGCAACAATCAAACCTTCTCAACCAAACCTCAATTATAACCCACATTACAAAGCCAATAAAGCTCAATTCGGCGCCATCAATAATGATGTAGCTAGAACCATTCTGGTTAACAATGAACGCGTTCTCAAAAATGAAACGGACGAACCTAAACTTTAAATCGAAAGCTATAAAGTTGATTTTGGAGAAATGTAAAGGAATCTGGATGTAGGATTCGGTAGCACGTCGGATGACTTGTAAGAAAATCTGAGACACGAACGCGATTGGTCACAGCCCGGAGATAATTAAAGTTTGGAGCTAATGGTATGAGGCTGCAATTCGAAGTGGTGGCTGACTTTTAATAGGCAAGGACCGATTCAGGAATCTACACGATAAATAACTTAACGTACCTAATTATAACAAAATCGAGACACGTATAGATGCAACAAAAAACATTGACAGTCCAGATGCTGACACAAGAAGCAGGAGACAATAGTAAATATTGCAATCTCTAAACAACAACTAAGATATCTAAAACATATGGTAACAGCGATGAAGACAGTCTTGAAGGACGCTAGATCTATTTTTAGGTGCTAAAACTAGTTCCGTCGACTTATATAATATGCTGTAAAAAATTCTATAACTCGAAACGAGTTTTTTGGCAGTGAATGCAAGAGTGTGAAGGTCTACTGTGTTCTTCAAGAATTTAAACCCAATTTTCTCACAATCGATTTACGTTATACAATTTTTACTCTAAGAAGAGAAGCAATGTGAGTTAAAAAAGTTTGTCCATTCAAGTTTGATCAAACCAGGTGAAGACATATTGTTAGAATTACTATTTGGCGCGCATTGGGAATTTATCACAGAAAACCATTTTACAACAGTTTAATTTTATTTTTTTATGTAAAAAAATATCAAAGCCTTTTTCCTCTAATAAAAACTTTTAGATCCATAGACTGTCTTCATGGTCTAATACCTCGTGGTCCGAGGCCTCCAGAAGACCCCACTCAGTGGGGTCACTTGCACCCCGCGGGACCCCATACTCCTCTGAAATGGTCTTTTTTCGCCCCCGTTTATCGCCACTGCTGGTCACCTGGTCAATTTGGGGCAATTTTGAATAATAAGCCAATTATGTATTAGATAGAAGAGGGGCAAAAATGCGACAGTAGTAAAACAGAGAAACTAAAAAGTGTAGATTGTGGAAGAGAGATAGCGAAAATAGCAGTAAGATAGACAAGAGAGGACACACATAATATGCTATACAAACACATTAAAGTTTTAATCAAATGCGTAATTTCTGCTTATCATAATCTTTATAATCATAATCTTTATGTGCATAGAATAAGTACAGAGGTAGTGTCAACAGGTGTAGTATAGACATTTGTGGCTTATTCTGCTATATGTATCAAATTATTTGTAAGAACACACACTATTTTAGTCTTTTTAATAATAATCAAGTCAGAGTTGATTTGCATATATAAATGTTGAACACGTAATATTTAAATTGAAATGCTGCTCCACATAATATTAATAAAACAAGTATGAAAGGAAAACACTTAAGAACTTCATATTAAAAATAGTGTCCTAAACGAAGGACAAAGCACTAAAAGGGTTAAAAGACGACCGTACAAATCTAACTAATAATGTCCACCTGCTGGACAAACATACGCATGTCAAATTGACACACAGGATTAGTCAACCCTTGCCCTGCGGCGGGAAAAATGTGGCAAATCTCCGAGAGGGTTAATCACGGTAATCTCAGGTCGACATCTGAGAACTCGCCTCCAGGCTGCCAAGGGTTAAGTGGTCACCATTTTGCTTGTCACGATATGCCATCTCTGAAATCTCTTAAAATGAACTAAATAATGTGTTATTATTTATCAAGGAATTTCAGTGTTACTTGCATTATTGCTGTTGTTATATTTCTTTACCTAATTCAGAGTCTCTGCCATTTTTTATTAATATATTTTTCGTGCGTTGTCTTTTCAGCAGTGTGGATAGCTATATTCGGTTCGGCAGGAGGCTCCTTCTACTAGTTTCGGTGGTCAAAATTTTGTTATGATTGCTTTAAATTCAGTTTTTAAAAAGCAGTTACAAGATTATATAATGTGCAAATTAAGGAAAACCACCATAACTAATTATAATAAAAAACCGCTTGTGTTAAATAAATACCGATAATCCCCGTACTACTTAGTAAATAAAATATAAATAATTTTAAACCAAAAAAGAACCGACTTCACTTAGGGTCCACTATTCCAAGAGGAAGTGGCCGAGTTGCTGTAAAAAATATTGAAATCACTATAGGTGTGCCTATAATAGTTGAAGAGTTCCCTCGATTTCTCCAGGATCCCATCAATAGACCCCAACTTAGTGCCAACGCGACCATCTAGGGTTTATACCTGTTCGATTAAAAAAAATTGAAAATCTGTTCACGATTCACGGAGATATCGTGTAACATACATTAAAAAAAAATGATAAAAATAATGTATTTTACTTTTGTAAATTATCATAAAAGAACCTAACCTAAGAAAGAAAAGAAATTAATACTTATAAAAAAAATGATAAAAAAATTCAGTCGAATTGAGAACCTCCTCCTTTTCCGCTATATTTGTCTAAAATGACATAACTGCATCATGAGAAACTATAGAAGATTTTTTTTTAAAACCGAATTAACGGAACTCTTAGAATAAGCACCAAATCTGAGATTCAACCAGACATCAAAACCAGACACAATAAAAAAACAATACCCAGTTGGTCGAATTGACACTTAATTGTCTACAATCAAACTGTGAATCGGAAGTCGATCTTTTCAATTCCTGATTGCTTTGTCCGTCGAATGATAGGCAAAGCAATCGATTTACGATCGATTGGACATTATTCACGAATTATCCGTCAAATGGATTGCTAATTAATCGATGATTGATTATGTTTATCGATTTGAGCAATTATACTTAAAACTACGCCTATCATTCACAATCATTAAATAATGAAAGTATTTTAACCATGACTCTAGTAATACATACATACATACATACATACAATCACGCCTATATCCCAAAAGGGGTAGGCAGAGATCACGGATTTCCATTTGCTACGATCAATGCAGCAAAACGGCCCTCCGTGATCCACTCACTCACTCACTCTAGTAATATGTAGTTATATTAATTACTAGCGTTTACCCGCGACTTCGTCTGCGTTGAATTATTGATTTCCTTACCAATATTGATTTCCTTACCAACTTACACCCCCCTTTTTACCCCCTTACAGGATGTTATTTGAGATGAAAACTATCCTATATCCTTCCCTGGAACTCAAAAATCTCCATACCAAATTTCATCTAAATCGGTCCCGTGGTTAAAACGTATTTAAAGAGGTAACAGATAGGCAGATAGACAACTTTCGCATTTATAATATTAGTATGGAAGTATGGATTAGTATGGAAGTATGGATTAGTATGGATTAATGAATTAAGTATGAAAGTATGCTAATGAGGTACAGTCCAATCCAAGTCCAAGGAGCAACCAAGGTAGTCACAAATATCTTAACAACGCCTTTATTGTCAAGGTGATAAGGTACTCGTTCAGATATTTTTGAGTACCGTGGCCGCTCCGATATATTTGATGGCGACTGTACTAACTAAAATATAGATAAAGTTATATAAAAAATGGCTTCAAACTTTTTTTATATAATATCTTATCTTATCTTTTGAGCTTATCGAACGAGCGGGAGCGTAAGCGAAGCGTTTTCTTACAAACAACTTCTGACTAATGGGACGTCATTTCAATGGCTTTTTGATTTTGAGAATTTGTTCGACAATAACTTTAGTAACATTTTTTCTGATCTTTATGAAATTTGTTGGGGTTGTAGCAGAGATACAAAAAAATTGAGAGTTCTGGACTTAGGTTGTGGACTTAGAAGGCAAAAAAACATATAGGTCTTGTTATATTGGTAAATCGCGAGTTCTCAGTTCGAGGCGGACTACTCGTACTAGTTGTTTAAATAATGTATTTAAATACCTCTATCTATAGTTACACAAGAATACTCGTAAAACAATGTTAAGAATCCTCTTTACCCCAGTCTCCTCTTAAAGCCACTAATCCAAGTATCAGAAAATGCTGAGGCGTATCTTAACATGTCAGATGTCTGAACGGTCAGTCTCCTCGTAGTTAGACAACTGACAGATTGATGTGGGTACATTTAAATTGTGTTCAAGGCCTTTTAATTACTAAATATGTGCTTATATTAAATATTAAGATTTGAATTTAAATAAAATGAAAAGTTTTTTGAAAATAAGATGTTACATAAAATAATTTTAAAGTGTCAATTTTACTCAGTCAAACGTGCATATATTAAACTATATTAACCTATCTACAGTATCTACTTAGAAATATGATTACCAATACATTTAAATAACATACACAATTTCCTAACTAAACGAAACAATTGTAGGCGTGACTGTACCAACCCACCGAAATGACAGGACTTATTACCATAATCAACCCAATGTCAAGCATTTGACATTTAAACAAAAATACGTCGAAAAAACCTACTAGTCTTCTTAGACCTTTAATGACGCAAGAGCTGAGTTTTCCTAATAAAATGTGCCCTTATAAGTGACTTAAAAAAGGCGTAAGTGCAATTCCTTGCTTATGATATACGACCTTCATAAGACAACAGCCTAAGGCCAACCCCTAGATAAGTCGGGATGTATGGGAACGATTAATAATAATTTTAGGGCAAAAACTGGCCGGTCCGTTTTTGCTCAGGCTCCCCTTTTTGCGACGGATTTTAAGAAAATTAGTTTACGCGGTGACGAATAAATCTTGGGGAGGCTGGGGACAAAGGTAAACATTTGCCTTTGTTTGTTTATTATTTGTTTTATTTGGATGTCCATTTTGTATTGTTTAAATTTAGTCAACTTGATTACAACAATACAATAGTTCACATAAAGTCAAAAATATATGATGGTCTGTACTTTAGAGACGACTTCTTTATGTTGAAGCCTGGCATAGTGCCCTGGATTTTTACCTTCCGTCAAGTGCTACAACTTTGCCTATGATGCATAGCTTAGCCTGACTTGAAAAACAACAACAGCTATGTATATCTTATTCCTGAGCGACCATATTATTCTTAGATAATTTAACCACCGGAAAATATATGACCAGTGGTCATATTTAATGTATGGACTGACGTTAATTTGACGTGGCTATTTGTACGTTACGTACGAATAGCCATTCATTTGACGTTCCGCTCCCCCGTAATAATCGACAGACTTTTTTGTATAGAAAAATACAGACATGGCCACTCTCGGGCTGAATGCTATTATGATATTATTATTACTCTTTATTCTATATTAGTAAACTTACACAACAATTGTATTTTTAAGCCTCGAAGGCTATTAAAACAAAAAAGAAAAAACACAATTGTGTTTCTTATGACTTACATTGCTGGCCATTTATAAACAGTAGTTATAAATATATTTTTAACTTATAATTGATTACTAATAGGTTCAGCTTATAATTGGTTCAAAAATGCATGGACAATTTATGAATGAATTCATTGATAATTTGCCCATGCAATTATGAACCCGATGGTGCATATTTCATACGCCCAAATAGTATCCATACATATTTATATAATTTACTAAAAATATTGCCAAAAAATTGGCAATACAAATCTAGTGTCATCCAGTCAAAACTAATTATCAGCGTCACCAACTCATTGAAATTGAAACGTCTTTATCCGAAGTTTTTCTTGGCGACCTTTTCCAAGATGGCGGCAAAAAGCGTCACTGGACCAATGTCACTGGCGACCATGCGTTACAGTTTGGCGCAACCGTTTGAAAAACCGCGTAATCTAGCTAAATAGCGAGAAATCGTTGCTACACCACCAATTTCAAGTATTGTAATCGATGGAATTGGAATAATTAGAATGGACAGATGAATTATTATTGGTAAGATTAAATGAAGCACAAAATTGCCATAAAAAAGTAAGGTTAACCATTAAAACTGCTATAGTTGCATGTCTAGGAACTGTATTTTTTTACACAATTTAAGTTAAGAAAAACAAAATGGTATACTGGCAAACAAAATTTGGCAGAAAAAGTAGAACATAAAACTATATTAACCCATTTTTATTACGTACATACCTATAGTAGGTACTATAGATTTAAGTGATAAACTACCTGACCTGACATAGTACGGATAGTACCTACTGAAGTAATTATTTAGTATCATTTTCAACCATCGTTTATTAAATTAATATTAACGCCATCCGATCGTTTCTATTTCCAAATTACGAAATAATTTTTAATCAAACGAAATTATAGTCAACTTAAACAAATATCGGGTAACGAAACGCAAAAGCATTCAAATTTCGAACCAGCAGGGGGCGGGCGCGTGCCGAGCGAAAAACGTTCAGTTATTGCTACCGTTTCCATGAAACACTCGGTACTAAGTTTAAAATTCAAATGCAAAATTAAACTCTTTTCCTTGGACATAAAAACCGGAAAGAAGCGTTTTTTGTAGTTTTTTTACTTGTCTTTTGTCACCCAGAGCGGCGGAAAAGATCGAAATCGTGCCCCTGAATATAAGATGTATGGAGCGAGCGGAGTGGTTACCGATGGGTTCCGTATGCAGATTAGATGAAGTTTGCAGTAGCAATTAGGTGCAATGTTCAAAGTTCCGGTTGTAAACTGCTTAAATTTATATTACTGTAATTTATCTCATCATCATCATCTCAGCCATAAGACGTCCACTGCTGAACATACGCCTCCCCTTTGGACCTCCATAAGTATTGGTCGAAAGCGACTTGCATCCAGCGTCTTCTTTTATCTCATAATCGGACGAAAAGGGAGCAAATCGTGGAAAAATCGGTAATAGATGAATTGAATTGAATGGAAATTATACAAAAGCTATGAACAGATCTGTAGGTAGTACAAAGTAGAAGACAGTCACAATCACGCCATATATTATTATAACATAAATACCACGTTTTTTACAGGAAGGAGTTTTTTTTTACTCTTTTTTCACCGGTTATTTAGCGATGTAACGAAATGGTAGTTTCTAAAAAGTTTATCTTACATTACCTAGCCAGTGCATGTAACAATAAAATGGTTCCCATAACGTAATTTAAACCCTAAAATCAGTTAATATTGTCATTGAACGGTTGTCGCAGATTTGCCGTGAAAATTCGAAATTCGAACAATTCGGCGCGAGCCTGTCTGTATTACCATTGCTTATAAGACCCTCTTCGAAACCAATATAACAAGACCTCGGGTTCTACAAACACGTATAATCGGACAGCGCACATATATACTGGTTATTATTATCCGATTCGCCCGAGACTCTCCAAGTGGTTAAAGTTATATTCATAGAATAAACGTCACGATCGAATGTAAAAAAACGTTAGACTGTCTTTTGTTGTGTTGATACATTTCACGGTGTTGAATTAATAGGTGGTTGGATTTTCCAGATCTATGCAGAAGAGGAAATTAAATTGAAATCTAGATAATACCTTCAACAAACTTTGCAACAATACAATGTTGTATTTTAGGCTTTTTAAGGTATTATCTTATCTACGTAAGTATGGGCAAAACAAGTATGAAGACTTTCACGTTGGTTTTTCATCGCGAAAACTGAATTTATTAATGTGAATATTTATCTATCATTACCGTTAGTACTCGTACGAAGCGCTGGTAGCCTTGAGGTAAGACGTCCGACTTTCAATCTGGAGGTCTCGGGTTCAAACCCCGGCTCGTACCACTGAGTTTTTCGGAACTTATGTAAATATCATTTGATATTTACCAGTCGCTTTTCGGTGAAGGAAAAACATCGTAAGGAAACCGGACCTAACCCAAAAAGGCCTAGTTTCCCCTCTGGGTTGGAAGGCCAGATGGCAGTCGCTTTCGTAAAAACTAGTGTCTACGCCAATTTATGGGATTAGGTTGTCAAGCGGACCCCAAGCCGGGATAAACGCTAGGAGGAAGAAGACCGTTAGTACTCGTACATCAAAATTTGTGTAATGGATTTGAATTTTTATAAATAAAATTGGTTTCACTTCAAAGTAAAACTTGGTTCCAATTAAATACTGTTAACATGTGGCCATATTATTCTTAATTTAGCATACCAACAAATTGCCAACCATTGTCAAATACAATTATATGAACACCTACTGAATACTATTGATCTTTCAATAAAGAAAAACAGAAAGTATCTTTAAGGTCTGGTTTCACCACAAGGAAATGCAAAAGGCAAGTCGTTCGGAAAAACTGGTACCTAAGACCATTTCGTTGGATTAGCTTGCTGAGCGGGCTCCATGCTTTCCTATAAGTCATGGCAAAACAGCCAGGACAAAACGCTATGATGATGATGACAGGTATTGGACAATATTTGACATGCACCTGGCAGCTACCGTGCGACCGCGACTCCTGCGCAACGCAAGTGCGCAGCCTGCGCAAATATGGCGGCGTAATGACATGCAGACATACGAACATTAAGAACTGCCAGTAATTAATATTCCAACCCTTAGCAATATTGCACGAGATGATTAGGTAGGGGTATGCCATACTGAACGACTTTTTCCAAGGGACCACCCCAAAAATAAAATGCCATTTAGCATTAAGTCCGACATTACAACATATTTTTAATTTGCGCAATAAAGATCAAGGGATTTACACAAAAAAAAATATTTTGTCTTTCTTTAAAAAAAGCGACTTCTGATCCGTCAAAATGTACGAAGCAGTCAAAAATGTTTTCATGATTTTTGTATGGAAGAACTCAATTTCCCAGCTAATACACAGTGAATTCTCCTGGAGTTGCACACGTCCATAAGCTACGGTACCTAGCTGCTTACCATCAGAGGGGTCGTATGGTTGTTTGCCAACATCGTGGTATAAAAAAATACACTACCATAGGTGATCTAAGTGAATTTTCAGTACGAAATAGGTACATATTAAAATATCGTTACTTTACGAAAAAGTAAACTAGCTTTGGCCAAAAACAAACATTGAGGCAAGATTTTATTGCAAACTGCAGTTTTCTTTAGTCAGCCATCCGTGAATGCATTTAATTTTAACTTATATTTTATTCTGTTTCATGCTGTGTTAGTTATGCAAGATATCGAGTTTAGACCAGGTTTGAATAAAATTAAATGAAATTATTTTATTCATATTGTGAATACCTACACATAAATTATCTTGTAATATAATTGACTAAGTACCTTGGTATCTTAAAAGTGTTTATTATACTTGTGTACTGTCTTCAAGAATAATAATAATTAATTGTTAAGCACGTAATTAATGCATATTTTAAATTACCGTGTATTTTATTTGTGGTTAATTTTTATGTTGGTACTTGGTTAAAATGTAATTTTTTGGCATAAGGTTTCTTTATTCGACATAACATGGAAGTTTATTTTAGGCTTTTGATTGAGCTCATGACATTTTTTAAATCAGATTCATCTAAATTTTTAGAGCAAAAGTATATAATTAAAAAGCTTCACAATAGTTATAATACACAACACCTTTAAAGTAACACATTTTGCCAAAAAAGTGGTCAATTTAACTAAATTAACTGTCTCTTTTACAAAAAATCCAATTCCTAAATTCAGGTCAAAGACAATATTAATTGTGTTGCTACCATTTTATTCGATCCACTAGGTATTTATCTGTCAATTACAAACGTCTTGACACTTAAACAAGCTATGAAATCAGTAATAAAAATTCTAATGATCTATAAAAAACCAACTCGAATGTAATAAACATTATTAACACTATGGATCCGATCGATGGATCCCATCGTTAGTACGCCTCGGGATCCATTAAGATTTCCGCCCGCCGAGATGCGCAGGAGCAACTTACGGTTACAACTACTTAACGGCTTAAGTAAGGAAGCTAATACAATCAAAATTCAACTTTATTTCAATAGTATAAGAGTAGATTTTTAAATAACATGAATAATCTTTATTGAAATACATTGTCAAATGATTTTATGTTCAAAAATAACTTAAATAAGGTTTATTTTCAGTTGAATCTCTTTATGAATGCAGCGTTTTTTTTATTTATTTTTATACAACGACGGTGGCAAACAAGCGTAAATCGAATGCGCTTGTAGTTATTGCAATTTGAGTATTATTTCTGTTGCATTAGGGGGTGTTTTTGAATGGGCGACGTAGATCGATTTGCGAAAAGTGATGTTGTTTGGTATCAGTCATTTTTATAGTGGTTTAAGATAATGGTATTGACTTACCGCTATACATGGGTTTGGCATGGGTTGGAGTTAACTGGTACAGTCACCGGCAATAGTATCTTCCTACACGAAGACCGCAAAAATATGTGACATGCTCGTATGGCCCTACCACAGACTACACAGACACCTCATCATTAAGCTTTTAGAGGGAGCACGAGGTCACCGCACATAAGCGCAATTTTATTCATACATTTCTACGATTCGAACAGCGCATCTCAATAGTATTGTACACCAATTTGTAGTATAACAATCCAGGATCACCATTGTAACCAGATTTTTGTGGTTATTTTGTAATTCACATGAGTAATGATCAACAACATTAACTGAACTGAAATAAGCGGTCGCGCTCTCATACAAAATTAGTACGGGAGCACCGATGTGTGGTGACGCCGAGTTGTACTTATGATCTATCTAGTGGTGAGGTTATCTGTGGGCCCTACAAATAAGAGTGTGTCACATATTTTTGCGGCCTTTTTATAGGAATACATTGTGTTTCTGTAATAGGAGCAATAAATTAATACGTAGATTCTACTCCTCAAACCAAGGAAACGTTTGTTCAGCGACTTTTAAAACTAACGTATGGTTTGATTTTTAGGACACTTTAAAGTTTTTTCGAACACGCAATGTATTCCGAAATTGACTATGTCTGTAGGGTGACAAGCAATGTCAATTAGACGGATTTTAACGTTAATTGAAAATACTATTTAGTTTGTATGAAAAAGAGACAATCTACAAAATACATATTTTTTTAAAGTTGTTGAACAAAAGTTTTGTAGTTTGAGGAGTAGAATATATGTTTTAATTTATTGCTCCTATTACAGAAACACACTGTATACTATTGCTGGGGACTGTACAGTCTGTAGGAAGAAGACAGGCGAGATATTCTAAATGAGCTGGATACGATTTTATTGTCATCAAAAAGAGCGTGTTAAGATGATGAATAGCTGGCTGTACAGCTGGAAATTTTTCAAAAAAATACCTACTTATTATAAACTAAAGAGGGCTCCGTTGTTTTTTTCTTTATTTTTATGTTGTATTAAGGTACGGAACCCTAACTTTGCGTGGTCTGTCACAGCCTTTTTTTAGTTTAATTTAATGATGTAGAACATAATGGAGTTCTTTGAATTTATCGGGATACGGAAATCTTCGGATGCCTAAAAGATGACTAGCACGTACATACATACTTAAATAAATGTTTTATATGTATACTTATACATATATTAATACAGACCTCTGTCCGCGACACGCGTAGAGGTCGATAAAAACTTTACTTCGTTTTTACTTCGTTGAATTATAAAATTAGATGATATTTGAAGGGTTGAAATATAAAACAGTATGACATTCCAAAATGTATGTATGTACGGTTTTGCATCTGCGTTTTACAGTCGTCAACAGATATATCGGAGCGGCCAAGGTGGTCACAAATATGTGATCAACGCCTCTAATGTCAAGGCGATAAAGTGGATGTTCAGATATTTTTGAGTACCGTGGCTGGATATATTTGATGGCGACTGTAGCGTTGTAGGTCAGGCTGTGGGTAACGCGATTTTTTACAGGGGTTCAACCCTGTGCCATATTGTGCTATTTAATTACTAATTAGGTAGGCCGTACTGCCGTACTAAACAACTTTTACTATGGGATTAACCTCAAAATAACCATCTATCGAGCCAGTTCAATAAATCTTCAAATCTAGAATAGTCAGCATAGACGCTTGTTGAATAGAAATAAGAATGATACGTGCCTGGTCGGGAGGAAGTTTTGTGTCTCACTCTTACAAATAGAAACAATATTGTAGTCTCTTTTTACTAAATGTGTTTCGGCAATACATGTTCACAATGCTAAAATATATGACCGTTTTGGATTATTGATATGGATTCAGAGTCAATGTTTTTATTTTTAATAGCTGGAAAACCTGTTATATACCATAAATAAATTAGTAAGTAATAGACAGATCATTCCATACATTATTATTATTAGCAACCCTACTTAATAATATGTAATAAGTCGTTTATGTCCGTAATCTATTCCAGGCAACGTTGATTGTAACTTCAGAGTTTTAGACAGTTTCAAACCAAATCACAAGACTAATTAAATTTGGCACTTACTCAGAATAAATTTAAAAATAATTGACGTAATAGCCAACCTAACAATGGCGGTAAGTGATTTAAAAATAAAGTTATAAAATAATAAGACACTCCCTATTTAAAGGGCTTGTCTTGTCCATCTAACAATAGGTTCTGAATAAAATGACAATACTATCAAACAATATCTCAAATATCTCAATACCTACCAGTTTCTCACAGTACTCAAGATTATCCCCTAAATAGATGCACATATTCAAAATCACAATAAAATCTAAATGTCAATAAATCTAATATGTCACTGGCACAATACTTGTGCAACGGAAATCGCACGCTGTTTAGAAAAAAAAAGTTTCCACAAATGCGTAAACTTTCGTTCCCACGAGGTCTATTAACTAAAAGTACACATAACTCTCTTTGAAAATTCAACCGTTTTTACCAAGAAATACGGTTGATTTTGATATGATAGGGGAGGACGGTAAACATAGCCATATGTGACGTCACCTGCGGGGTCTTAAGATCGCAACATCCCTCTCAAATCGAACATCCTGTTCGAATTTCAAACCTGCGCGTCCTGTTTTTAAATATCGAATGAATGGTGTCAACACGTTCCAAATTTGTATAAAGAATAGCCATTTCTTTTTATTTTATATCATCGATAAAATTATCACTATTATCAGTATTTAGTGAGCAGTTGATTGTATTAACCAGTTCTAATTTAACGACTTTTTAAATAAATTATCCGGTAATGTTTTTTAATGGCTCGGTCGTAAAACCAGTATTTCTATAATTACCTAAACAATATTGTCTGGTCTGGACACATGGCTAAATATTATTCATGTGGAACATCTTGCACCGATAAAGATCCGTATTAGCAAAAAAAAGTCAAATGTTATGAATTAGAAAACTATTCATACTTAGGAATTATTGTGTTGTCAATAGTCACGTATTTTAATTTTTGAGCCATTTACGGTACTTTCCTTTTTTTAGTACTCATTATAGTCATTATATGAAATGTCCAATTAGTGTCGTCCCTTTCAAATCAATCTTAAAAAAACGGGACGACACTACGATGTTGCCACTTTTTAATTTCTACCCTTTTTGGTGGCACTGTACCTAAGTGACTGAAAATCAGTTCATTTACTTACATCTCTCGAATTTAGATTCGAAGTCTTCAGAGATTTGCATTCAAAAATACGTCTGTATTTAACTATTTATATAACTGTCTATTGCAGATTATTCGTTTATATTTTGAGTTCTGAAATTTATAAAAATATAAAAATGGTACAATTGTTATTTTTCTGGTTAGAAAATAAAGTCTTTTTATGTACTTATATCTACCTAGATACTCGTATGTACTCCTTAAGTTTTGATCTTTACAAAAAGGTTTTTTAGAATCCTAATCGAAACAAGATCCACCGAATTTGTAAGACTTCACTTTCTGCGAAAATCAGGTCATATGGTCTTGGTCAGTGAGTGGGACCACCATAACTTGCGCAATTACATGGGAGAGTGCGTTAGGTTGGCAACAGTTGTTTTTTTAAACGCCTGATGGCACTGTCACCTGTAGTGCCAGACTGGTTTGACAGTTGCCGTATAATTATATGCAAAGGAGCTGGTTGAGAATTCTAGGGTTTTAAACTTCATGCTGGGCTTAGACATAGTTGTTTAACTCTTTAAAAGTTTATTAGGGATTAAATTATATACATTTGCGTCATGAATGAACTAATTTGTTAATTATTATTGTGGTCATTGAGGTTTAATATGATATTGGTCATTAATTAACATTAAAAATAATAAAATTGAATTGAGTAATCATTTGCATCAGTTTTTTTAATGTAAAGCTCAGTTACAAAATACACATAAAATCATAATGGAGTTACAACTTTGTTTATGTCCATAAACTTCAACATTGCGTTAAAGTGTTTTTTTTTTGTTTTAAATGATTTTAGGGTTGTACCTATACCTCCGAGGCTGAGCAGAGGCGTATTTAGAAATTTGGCGCCCCGGGCCAGAAAAAATTGCCGCCCCTGTTACTTTACCAAACAGACTATTAAAATTTTCTTGACACTTTCTGAACCCTTAGTGTACGGTCAAACGTTGAAAAAACATCTGCATAGCTGGATTGATACCGCGGTACAGCGCTACACGTTACGGCGCGTAACTTCAGCGGATCGAGAGCGAAACAAGTGCGAATTCGTGGGACGAGGTGTTGCAGTTTTGATTCCGTTCTTGATTCGCTGTCGACTCGCTCTGGTTTCATAAAACTTTATAGTCAAATATTTTCTTAATTTTTGTTTCCCGTCCCGTAGCCTATACTGTGTCCCACTGCTGGGTAAAGGCCTCCCCTCGCTTCGGCTACTCGTCACGGCCTAGTGCATACTATCGCCACTCTCTACAAAATGCGTCTAGATCGTTTCGCCATCTCCTTTTTCAATTGGTCTGCCTCTGCCCCGGCCGATTTGTGGAGTCGATCTAGTTGTTAATTTAGCCCATCGTTCCGGGTGCTTGCGGCAAACATGTCCAGCCCAATCCCACTTGAGCTTGGCGGTCTTGACTCTTGACACCCACATCACATCCCAGATAGGTACAGCGGAGTTCGGTGTTCCTTATCTGATCGGTTCTACGAACTCCTAGTATGCTGCGCTTCATGGCTCGCTGGCAAAATTTGAGTCGGGACTTTTCAGCCTTTGTTAATGACCATGTTTGTGCGCCGTAGGTTAGGAAAGGCAGTAATGGCAGGATACACAACACATGTCGACGAGTTTGTGCTTTAGTATCAGTGGATGGATTGATTACCCTTCATAAGCGCTGTCGTGGACCAGATTCGAAGCTCTTCCAGGTGTTCTCGATGCGTCGATCGATTTCGTTGGTCTGCCTTATATCCAAGGATGCTATCTGGCCCAAATAGGTGTATTGACCCTACGCTTCAAGCCGCTGCATGGACATTAATTTAGTTTTGTCCCTGTTCATTGTGTGTCCGACATCAAAACTTGCAGAGAAGGTCTTGCAGCATTTGCTCTAGATGGGATGCAGTTACAATAGTTACTTGTATGAAGTGCACCCTTAAAAATGTTCTTAAAACAATTCTTGTGGTCCAATTAATGGCGAGTTATAAAAACCACTCACATACCAAATTTGATTAATGTAGGGCCGTAAATTTCAGATACAGACGGAAAAAGCACCTCTAAAATTGCACCACTAAAAGTGTCCGAAAACGGAACGGACCAGGGTGCCGGCTGTCCGCCCAAACATATTGGAAGAGCATCACTTTAGCTATCAAATGAGTTTGGTTTCATTCTGCTACTCGATGAGGTAAAAAACACCCCGAAAATGGCAGCATTAAAAGTGTCCGAAAACGGACCGCACCAGGCTGAGGGCTGTGTCCGACCAAGTGATTTAATGACCTATTAAACGTTCCAAACAGCTCCTCGATGAGGTGGCCGCCCCGTCCAATAGGCTTGTAGTCGTAGCCTATACATCTTTCCCAACCATTACCCATACCGAAACTATCATTCCCAGTAACTTGACGACTGAGTTTCTGGAGGGTGCAAACTTTATTTTGCGCTAAAAAAATTGTTGGCCCTCATCTGCAATTAAAAGCAAGAGCATTCTCGGAGTTCGGTTTTCGGTCTCTTCGCGAACTCCAAAATTAAACCCCGCAAGGCAAAACAAATATATAGAGTATTGGCGCCTTTGCCGAGATCCTGTCGAGACGTTGTTTTCGTTATCCTATCACCATTTTTGGGCACTACCAACCTTGCCTGCAAGTCTGTGCACTTGCTGTATAACGAACGAGGCACTGCTGGTAAGGGCCCCTTCCCTTTTGTAAAATGAAAAGTAAGACCGCAGATAGGTACAAGGTTCCAGAAAAAAAGACAAGGGATGTGACGCCGTCACAAAACGGCATTCAGGAGCCCCGCCCAACATCTGTTAATGTGAGTCAATGAGCTTTCTAAATAGTATTGGTTTTATATCAAAACTAATAGTAAGTGGTGACACCTAGTGACACATATCAGTAAACCTAATGTATCTGTATAACTTATCTGTGGTTTTAAAAAACAAATAAAAATTAGTCTGTTGTGAATCTCAAAACGGTCGTTTCATTTTAATAGGTTATGGTCCAGCTTATGGCCTTTAGACTACTAAATCGCGAAAATATAAGTAATTACAGTGTAAAAGCAATTGCAGAATTATATTTCGCAGTAGGATTAGCTAGTTAGTCGGGCAGCAGTTTCAATTCTGTGCATAGAATTGGTCAGTGACTGTGCAAAAAATATGGCCGCGAATTACATTGTTAATGTGCCGAAACTTAAAGGAAGAGAGAACTACGACGAATGGGTATTTGCGGCAGAAAATTTCCTAGTTCTGGAGGGAATGATGAAGTGCATCAAGCCAGAAAGGAATGCGGACGGTGTTGAAGTAGCCGTTTCGGCCGCAGATGATGCCAAGACAAAGGCAAAGTTGATTCTCACCATCGATTCGTCATTGTACGTTCATATTAAGACCGTAGCTTCGACAAAAGAGCTGTGGGAAAAGCTCAAGTCTCTTTTCGACGATTCCGGCTTTACGAGAAGAATAAGTCTTTTAAGAAATTTAATTTCGATCCGATTGGACAATTGCAGTTCCATGACATCGTACGTTACTCAGATTATCGAGACGGGGCAAAAATTGTGTGGAACAGGATTTGCAATTAATGATGAGTGGATCGGCTCGTTGCTCCTAGCTGGATTACCGGAGAAGTTCTCACCCATGATTATGGCCATAGAACATTCGGGCATTCAAGTGACAGCGGACGCCATTAAAAGCAAACTTCTTGACATGGAAACCGGAACTTGTGTCGAAGGCACTGAAGGGGATAGCGCGTTTGCAGTATCTAAGAACTGGCAACACAAAAACAGACATATGGCTGCCGGTAGCAAAGATGGAGCTAAGTCAACAAATGTCAAAGTCAAAGCTGTCAGATGCTTCAGATGTCAACAAGATGGACACTACCGCACGCAGTGCCCAAATAAAACTAATAACAATAAGAATGCACAACGTAAACAAATAAATGCGTTCTCGGCTGTGTTCTTAAGTGGAAATTTTAGTAAAAACGACTACTATGTGGACTCGGGTGCGAGTGTTCATTTGACACCAAACCGAGACTGGATAACATCCAACTACCGTGAAACAAACGACGAAATAGTTGTTGCAAACGAACAAACTGCTTCGGTAACGTGTGCCGGCGATATACAGATAGTAACTTCTGTGAATGATCGTGAATACGAGATAAACATCGAGGATGTCCATTGTGTACCAAGTTTGACAACTAACCTCATTTCTGTTAGTAAATTGTATGAAAAGGGAAACAGAGTGGAATTTACAAAAACAGGTTGTCATATTTTCAACAAATACAATGATTTGATAGCTACTGCGATGTTGATAAACGGTGTTTATAAGTTAAACGTAAATACTAAACGACTAGCCGCTGCGGTGACTACTTCAGCTGAGAGCTGGCATCGCAAATTAGGCCATGCACACAGTGATTGTTTAATGAAGACAAAGAATGCAGTAAAAGGTATGGATTTGAATGAAAAAGTTAATATCAGCAAATCTTCCTGCAGAACTTGCTGTGAAGGCAAGCAATGTCGACTTCCTTTTAAGCATGAAGGTACTAGAAGCAGTGACTTGTTGGATCGGGTACATACTGACCTGTGTGGCCCAATGGAGGCAGCTTCACTAGGTGGTTCAGTATATTTCCAGTTATTTGTAGACGATTTTAGCCGGATGACATTCATACATTTTTTAAAGCACAAGAATGAAGCCTTGAAGTGTTTTAAAGAATTTAAAGCTATGGCCGAAAATCAAACAAATAGAAAGATAAAAATTCTTCGCAGTGATAACGGAAAAGAATTTTGTAACTCAAGTTTTGAGTCCTATTTAAAGGAGGCAGGAATTGTGCACCAAAGAAGTAATCCATACACGCCTGAGCAAAATTCCTTATGTGAACGTCAGAATAGGTCCGTGGTAGAGAAAGCCAGGTGTATGTTGTTTGACGCCAAGCTTGACAAAAAGTTTTGGGCAGAAGCCTGCCATACCGCTGTTTATCTACACAACCGCACAGTGTCATCGGTCTCTAATGGTAAAACTCCATATGAGCTATGGACCGGGGTGAAACCAGATTTAAGCAACTTAAGAATATTTGGTTCTCCTGTAATGGTACACATAGAGAAACAGAAAAGGACCAAGTGGGACAAGAAGTCTCGTGAATGTATATTACTTGGATATCCTGACAATGTAAAAGGATATAGGATATATGATCCTGAAACCAATAAAATCTCTACAAGCAGAGATATCATAGTAATGGAAAGGCCTTCTGAATCTGAATATTGCATGATGGAGGTTGCCGAAGACATGAATAAACACACAGATGAAGTAGAATCAAAAGATGACGTGCTGCAGGATTCAGTGGGGGAAGAAAACACAGAATCGACACTGACAGAGGGATCATCATCAGATTCATCAAGCGAGTATGTTCCCAGTGAGTACGAAGACACAATTGATACCACTAACAATGAAGATACTACAAAGATGACATCCAGACCCGTCAGAGAGCGTCGAGCACCTGAAAGATATGGTTTTGAAGGTGTGTTTCTTGCCCAGAATAATATTATGGACAGCACAATCGAACTGACTTTAGAAGAAGCTTTGAAAGGACCTGAGAGAGACCAATGGTTACAGGCAGTCAAGGAAGAATTAAAGTGCTTTGAAGAAAATTGTGCGTGGGAAGTGGTAGATGTTCCTAAAAGTGGTACCATAGTGCAGTGCAAGTGGGTGCTAAAGAAAAAAATTGGACCTGACAATGTTGTGCGTTATCGTGCTAGATTAGTGGCGAAAGGGTTTACACAGCAGCCCGGTGTGGACTATGTGGAAACTTTTTCGCCTGTAGTGAGACATAGTACCCTAAGGTTACTTTTTGCTTTGTCTGTTAAACTAAAATTAGACATAACTCATCTGGATGTTACTACCGCATTCTTGAACGGGGAGCTAAATGAAAACATTTTCATGCAAAAACCAGATTGTTTTCACTGTAGTGACAGTGGTAAAGTTCTAAAATTAAAAAAGGCTATATATGGCTTAAAACAAGCGTCAAGAATGTGGTATCAGAAAGTGGATGAGTGTCTTACTAAAAATGGATATGAAAAATCCAAATATGAGCCATGTCTGTATATAAAAAATAAAAGCACAATAGTGGCGTTATATGTGGATGATTTCTTTGTCTTTTCAAGTGATAAAAAAGAAACCAGTAATTTAAAAGCAATTTTGGGATCTCAGTTCAAAATAAAAGACTTAGGTCAAGTAAGACAGTGCCTTGGAATGTCAGTTTTCTATGATAAAGAGAAAAGTGTATTAACCTTAAGTCAAAGTGAATATATACAGCAACTGTTATTAAAATTCAATATGACTGATTGTCATACTATAGACACTCCAATGGAGAGTGGATTAAAATTAACTAAGCATGAACATTGTAACAAAAACTTGCCATATCAGCAATTGATAGGCTGCTTAATGTATTTAGCTATACTTACTCGCCCTGATATAGCTTACTCAGTTGGTTATCTTAGCCAATTTAACAATTGTTACGATAAAGAGCATTGGAATCACTGCAAACGTATACTCAGATATCTTAAGAAAACTAAACATTATTGTATAACATATAGAGACATGGGTAACAAAGAAATTGTGGGTTTCGTAGACGCGGACTGGGGTAGTAACGCTATAGACAGGAAATCATACACGGGGTATTGTTTTAACTTGTCAGGGGGTGTAATATCTTGGGGTAGTAAAAAACAAAAAAATGTAAGTCTTTCCTCTACGGAGGCAGAATATGTTGGAATATCAGAAAGTTGTAAAGAGGCAATTTACTTAAGAAATTTGTATCAAGAGGTTACAGGTGAAATATATTGTATTGATATTTTTAATGATAATCAAAGTGCACATAAACTTTTGCACAACCCGGTCTTTCATAATAGAACCAAACATATTGATATCAAGTATCATTTTTGCCGGGAGTGTGTCAATAACAATATAGTTCAGGTCAAGTACTTGTCAACAAACAATATGGTTGCTGATTTGTTAACAAAAGCTTTAAGCTCTGTAAAGCATTACACCTTTGTAAAATTGATGGGAATGCAACCATAATTTTATGTAACTAATAATTTACTGCACGTAATGTAACAATTTGAATGTGTCCCTTGTTTTGATATAGTGGGGGTATTGGTTTTATATCAAAACTAATAGTAAGTGGTGACACCTAGTGACACATATCAGTAAACCTAATGTATCTGTATAACTTATCTGTGGTTTTAAAAAACAAATAAAAATTAGTCTGTTGTGAATCTCAAAACGGTCGTTTCATTTTAATAAATAGGATGCCGAAACCGGTGCGAAGTGGATGAGAAAATATACTAGATCGGCCCCTAGGCTTCGATACAGTACTTAAGGATGCAACCAAGATAAACGCTAAGATCAGGAAAGATTATAGACCCTCAACGATCTCTGGATTCTCAACGATCAGCTTTTACTGACTTAATTAAGTTTACTGACTGAAAACGGGAGCTTAGTTGAATAATCAGGCATGGTTATATCGTCCTCCCTTTTAGGAAACATTGCAGTTTACTTTATGTGATGTGATAAGTACCTACATGGTGTTAACGCATCTTCGGAAGCCGTCGCCGACGCAGCGCATGGTGCGGGGCGAGGCTTCCGAAGATGCCCGAACAAAGACGAGGCGTTAACACATGGTAATGGCAGATATGGAAAGGCGGCATAAGTACAAAAAAACGCCCTTCATTTTTACTATTTACAAAACCAGATCGTGGCGTTTCGAAATTGTTACTCTTTCTTAGGCCTTATGGGCCGATACCTAACTGAAGTTCAGCATCGAAAAAGGGGCCCAGAACCAGGGGGGTACAACTCAAAGTAAATCTGTCAAAAAGTTTGACACGACGTATCCGATACGTTTGCATAAGTGCGAAAAAGAACTTGTCATGTTAAGTGACATTACAGAGGTCTCTCTGTATTATACTATTATTTACTCTGTGCCAGAACCAAGCATACGGAGCGGCTCGCGCCGCCCCTGGCAGCCTGCCGCCCCGGGCCATGGCCCTCTTGGCCATAGGGTAAATACGCCTCTGAGGCTGAGACTAAGATAATTCAGACATCCATATTTATACAAACAACTAAATCCTTATTAAAAGCCATACAATGCCAGGTACCATAATAAATTAGCAGCAAAATGCAAGATAAGCGTCTTGGCCGCCCGAATCTGTTATCTATGCTAATCGGCGGCCTAATTTATCTGTGGCCGGTTTTGGCGGGAACTAATCGTTACTATTTTGTCTATGACGCGGGGTGGGGTTGTTGGCAGCAGTGGGACAAATGGCGGTAGATGTAATTGACCGAACATGATATGAGTATGTACTTATTCTATTATTAGATTTATAACCGGCTATCACGTACGATGTTCAGTATATCTTTTGATGCGTCTCTGATTTGGTTAAATACGTGAAAGGGAAATTCGTTGTTAATTATTTTATTTTATATATTTTATTTTATTTATTTCGTTAAACTATAGGACTTATCAAAAAAATAACGTAACGTAAGCATTACAAAATATTTGTACTTAAAAACATGACATGTAGGTATGCTTGTTTCAAAACTTTCTAGGTCCAGCAGGGTAAATTTAATCTAAATAGTTATCAAACAAATTTTTTGTAGTTTTAGTTTTACATCTTAGCTTTCAGACGAGTTGTTGGTATTGTTACTTGATTGAACTTTCAAAGCCTTTTTTAGTAACTTGGAACTTTAAAAGAGTTTTTCTAAAATACAGAAACGGTTTTCTCGAGACGTCGACGTTTATTACTTACTAGCTGTACCCGCGCGGCTTCGCTCGCGTGCGTTGCAGTAGGTTCTGTCACTTTTCGTTACCCTCAACAGTCCATTGCTAAACGCTTTCTACATGTCATATTTCATACAGTATGTTTAGCAGTTTAGCTAAAATTGACTTCTTGCATATAACTTCGACATCCCAAAAGATCGACTGAAAGCGTCTGAGATTTGACTGTGTCAGCCATGGCAAATTAGCAATAGTACAGTGTGTTTTTTGTTTATGCGGGGAGCTCCGCCCCCCGAGCCCCCGTTTTTTGCCGCCCATCACGTGATTAACTCTAGCAAAACTCTTCTTCTCCCATTTCAAATATTCACCGTAACAATTTTTGGTATAGTTAACAATAGTACAGTGTGTTTTTTGTTTATGCGGGGGGCTCTGCCCCCCGAGCGCCCCTTTCTTTACAGCCCATCACGTGGTAAACTCTATCAAAACTCTTTTTCTCCCATTTCAAATGTTCAACGTATCAGTTTTTGGTATAATTTGCAGTATTTTATTTGCCCCCCGTTCTTTACCGCCCATCACCTAGTAAACTCTCTCAAAACTCTTCTTCTCCCATCTCAAATGTCCAACCTAGAAATTTTTGGTATGATAAGCAATATTGCGTTGTGTTTTTTCTTTCTTGGCCCCCCTTTCTATCCCGCCCATCACATGGTAATCTTTATCAAAACTCTTTTTCTCCCATCTCAAATGTCTAACCTAACAATTTTTGGTATAATAAGCAATAGTACGGTGTGTTTCTTCTGTAGGCGGGGGGAGGAGCCCCCTGAGCCCCCTACTTTTTGCCGCCCATAACGTGGTTAACTCTATCAAAACTCTTTTTCTCCCATTTCAAATGTTCAACGTAACAATTTTTGGTATAATAAGCAAAAGTACGGTGTGTTTTTTCTTTATGCGGGGGGCTCAGCCCCCGAGCCCCCCTTTCTTTGCGGCCCATCACGTAGTAAATTCTATCAAAGCTCTTTTTCTCCCATCTCAAATGTTCGACGTAACCATTTTTGGTATAATAAGCAACAGTGCGGTGTGTTTTTTCTTTATGCGGGGGGCTCCGCCCCCCGAGCCCCCTTTCTTTGCGGCCCATCACGTAGTAAACTCTATCAAACTCTTTTTCTCCCATCTCAAATGTTCGACGTAACAATTTTTGGTATAATAAGCAATAGTACAGTGTGTTTTATCTTTATGCGGGGGGCTCCGCTCCCCGAGCCCCCCTTTCTTTGCGGCCCGTCACGCGGAAAACTCTATCAAAACTCTTTTTCTCCCATCTCAAATATTTGACGTAACAATTTTTGGTATAATAAGCAATAGTACGGTGTGTTTTTTCTTTATGCGGGGGGCTCCGCCCCCCGAGCCCCCCTTTCTTTACGGCCCGTCACGTAGTAAACTCTATCAAAACTCTTTTTCCCCCATCTCAAATGTTCGACGTAACAATTTTTGGTATAATAAGCAATAGTACGGTGTGTTTTTTCTTTATGCGGGGGGCTCCGCCCCCCGAACCCCCCTTTCTTTGCGGCCCATCACGTAGTAAATTCTATCAAAGCTCTTTTTCTCCCATCTCAAATGTTCGACGTAACCATTTTTGGTATAATAAGCAACAGTGCGGTGTGTTTTTTCTTTATGCGGGGGGCTCCGCCCCCCGAGCCCCCCTTTCTTTGCGGCCCATCACGTAGTAAACTCTATCAAACTCTTTTTCTCCCATCTCAAATGTTCGACGTAACAATTTTTGGTATAATAAGCAATAGTACAGTGTGTTTTATCTTTATGCGGGGGGCTCCGCCCCCCGAGCCCCCCTTTCTTTGCGGCCCGTCACGCGGAAAACTCTATCAAAACTCTTTTTCTCCCATCTCAAATATTTGACGTAACAATTTTTGGTATAATAAGCAATAGTACGGTGTGTTTTTTCTTTATGCGGGGGGCTCCGCCCCCCGAGCCCCCCTTTCTTTACGGCCCGTCACGTAGTAAATTCTATCAAAGCTCTTTTTCTCCCATCTCAAATGTTCGACGTAACCATTTTTGGTATAATAAGCAACAGTGCGGTGTGTTTTTTCTTTATGCGGGGGGCTCCGCCCCCCGAGCCCCCCTTTCTTTGCGGCCCATCACGTAGTAAACTCTATCAAACTCTTTTTCTCCCATCTCAAATGTTCGACGTAACAATTTTTGGTATAATAAGCAATAGTACATTGTGTTTTTTCTTTATGCGGGGGGCTCCGCCCCCCGAGCCCCCCTTTCCTTGCGGCCCATCACGTAGTTAACTCTATCAAACTCTTTTTCTCCCATCTCAAATGTTCGACGTAACAATTTTTGGTATAATAAGCAAGAGTACAGTGTGTTTTTTCTTTATGCGGGGGGCTCCGCCCCCCGAGCCCCCCTTTCTTTGCGGCCCGTCACACGGCAAACTCTATCAAAACTCTTTTTCTCCCATCTCAAATGTTTGACGTAACAATTTTTGGTATAATAAGCAATAGTACTGTGTGTTTTTTCTTTATGCGGGGGGCTCCGCCCCCCGAGCCCCCTTTTTTTGCGGCCCATCACGTAGTAAACTGTATCAAACTCTTTTTCTCCCATCTCAAATGTTCGACGTAACAATTTTTGGTATAATAAGCAATAGTACAGTGTGTTTTTTCTTTATGCGGGGGGCTCCGCCCCCCGAGCCCCCCTTTCTTTGCGGCCCGTCACGCGGCAAACTCTATCAAAACTCTTTTTCTCCCATCTCAAATGTTTGACGTAACAATTTTTGGTATAATAAGCAATAGTACGGTGTGTTTTTTCTTTATGCGGGGGGCTCCGCCCCCCGAGCCCCCCTTTCTTTGCGGCCCATCACGTAGTGAACTCTATCAAAACTCTTTTTCTCCCATCTCAAATGTTCAACGTAACAATTTTCGGTATATTTAGCTATAGTGTGGTGTCTTTTTTTCTTTTTGCGCCCCCCTCTCTTTGACGCCCATCACGCGGTGAACTCTATCTAAACTCTTTTTCGGTAGGGTGTGCCGGTACTTTTCGATTTCCGTGTTTCACTATGTTCCATTGGTTTTTTTTATAGTTAGTTAATTTAACTTTTATTCTTGCACCTTTTGTACATGTCTGTTGTATAGACCCAATGGTTGACTGGTGGAAAATACCATTTGGTATGATGTCCGCCGTTTGGTCTCACAGTTTTGTATTTCGTGCAATATAGTGTAAATAAAAAAAGATTCTTATAGGGAGGCAACGCGCACATAAAACCTCTGGATTTACAGGCGTCCATTGGCTACCCTAAGTGCTTACCATCAGGCGGGTCGTATGATTGTTTGCCATCGCCGTGGTTTAAAAAATGTATAGTTGAAATACAAATGCATAAGTATTTATTTACCATATAAAGGCATTTCCCATACAAAGTTTAAACCCCCCTTAAACCCCCTTAAATCCAAAAAGTTCGTATTTTTTATAGCCTATGTCCTGACCAGAGGTCTGTAGAACCTGCTAGTGAAGTTTTTATCGAAATCGGTTCAGGCGTTTTGACGCCAACTCTCCCCATCCAAACAGACAAACAGACAAACAGACAAACAGACAAAAATTCTAAAAATCGCCGAAACGTGTTCTGTTATCGATTCTAAGAGCTACTAACTCATTTTTTTGCTAATATCTCCAATGTACAGATTTTTGACCCTCTTCACCTTTATTATATGTATAGATAGATAGATTATTAACCTCAACGAATGCGTACATTAGGATACTGGGGTTTCTTTATACCACAAGGATGGCAAACAAACAACCCGCGGTAAGCAGCTACCGTAGCTTATGGACAACTGCAACTCCAGAGGCGTTACCGATCCTTTATAAAAATGAGGCTTCTTTGAGTTGACAGCTTCAGAGACAAGAGGGTCGTCCTATCCTTAACGTACTGCATCCACTTTTATTTAGCTCTATGGTAACCTGGTTGGTAGGTACGTTGATAAGGAACAAGTAGATAATAAAATAATACCTAAATCCTAAAATATAACATAAATAACAAAGGCAGAATGACACTTGACTCTTGGCTCCCGCTAGAATGACTGGCTTTTCCGTAAATTCTATAATGACCACTTTAAACGGCTGTTCTTGCTAGTTTCGCCACAATTATTAATTACTTTGGGGCAAGGGTTTAATGAGAACAGGAACTATTGTTGGCTTAAAAATATTAGGGAGGTTTTAACCCTAAATTTAGCTTTGTAACGTGTGATATGCAAATTTGCAGCTTTGATATTTTTGGAGTAATTATTTGATATTATCATTTTTAGACTAATCACTTCAATATTTCGTATACTACTGTTATCACAAATAAATAAATAATAATTCATCATAGTTCAAAACCCATATGATAATAATATCAAGTAATCAATAAAAAATATTACAAATTTTACGTTTTTAAAGCTAACGTAAATGTATAAAAATATGTGTAATTTGAGAAAATTTAAAACACAATTTATCTATTTTTTAATGTCGCGACATGATACTTGGGGAACTTTTTTCTGATGCGGTTTCTAAAAATTGATTTTATAACGTAGATAACGCCATCAAACGCAAAGTTTGTACTCTAAACGACTCTTCTCAAGTAAGAGGCCTATTCGACAAATATGAATTGTATCATTTTGATTTTAATTTGATATATAAACGGTTAGACTGGTTGTTTATTATCAAATCCGTATCAAATCATGGTTTTATAAATATCATTCCACACTAGGGTGGTATTGGATAAAGTTGGTAACCGAAATGTCACATGTTATATTGAATTACACGTTGCGGTCGGAGGGACTGCATTGTTTGGATATCAACGACATTGTGGCTTAAGTGTTGCTATTGAAGCTAAAAGGTTATATAAGAAAAGAAAGCCAAACGCTGATAGGACATTTCGAGTAATCCGCGACATGTTTGTTGTATTATAATAGAGTTTAAAACTACATATTTATAAAACTTCTCTCGCTCTTTATCAGAAATACTTTTTCAAAATGGCGGAATAGACAATTGACGATCTTCATTATAAATATTATGGGACAATCTTACACAAATCAACCTAGTCCCACAGTAAGCTCAATAAGGCTTGTGTTGTGGGTACTAGGCGACGTTATATATAATATATAGATATAGATAAATACTTAAACACATAGAAAACATCCATAACTCAGGAACAAATATCCGTGATAAATAAATAAATAAATGCCCTGACCAGGGTTCGAACCCGGGACCTCCTGCTTCATAGGCAGGGTCACTACTGACTAGGCTAGGAGGCCGTTTATTATAGTTACATTAAACTATATATTAACCTTTTGACCGCCATCGTCTGATATATGAGACAAATTGACAACGTGAATGACACCTTCATAAATTACGACAGAGTTCAGAATCGAAAGTTAAGATTTTTACGTAAGACGGTTATTGTTAGTACTGAGTTTAATCAACACGTGTATTTTGTTTGAAAATTAAGACATTTTCAGATTTTATAATCTGTCTGTTTAAAAGACTTAAGGCTGCCTCTACATGAAGGGCCATCGTAGGGACGCAGCTATACAACAGAACGAGATGGCAATATCGTTAGCTCCCTCTAACGCATAGCGGCGTCCCTATGATGGCCCACCATGTAGAGGAGCCATAAAAAGACGAAAACTTGACATAAAAACTTACAATGTAACAGAAAGGTCACTTTACCTTAAAATATTTAAAGCTCAAGATTAATGTATCTGTCTAACACCCAATTAGCAGCCTTCAAACAAGTTTGATGAATATCTATATTATTCATATTTTAAAACATACTTTTGACTACATAATTATTTTTAAACATATAACTCTCCGTATTAATTTAGACATTTAAGACATTTATAATGCTTAATAATATCCTTCAATTGGATAAGTCAATATTTATTTTCATAATTTTACAAAATTACGCAAACAAGAAATTGTGCTCTCTGTTGTATGACTAAAACCCACAACTATAAGCGGTATAATATAAAATATATGTTAAAACGTATTAAACTTAAATATGCACATTTTTTTCAATAAGAATCGACATGAGTATATACGTCATTCATATAAAATATTACAACAAAAAATGTGTTTTATTTTAAGAAACGTTCGGCTACTACCTTTTACCTTTAAACGTGTTAATATGTAAATAAATGTATCTGATAATGTAATCAGAATGCTTGAATGTTAAAATGTCAGTAATTCTATTAATGCAAAGTGTCAATTCGTTTTTTCATTTAGGGTATATCGTTTTTATAGCTTAATATATTCTACCATTTCAAACTTAGTTTAAAACCGCAGTCAGTTCAGAATTTAATTTTTAATTTTAATTTTTACTAATTTACACCAGAAGCTTATAAGTAATTAGCATTGTAGTATTGGTGAAATATATCGGAGCGGCCATGGTACTCAAAAATATCTGAACATACACTTTATCGCCTTGACAATAGAGGCGTTGTTCAGATACTTGTGACCACCTTGGCCGCTCCAATATATCCGATGGCGACTGTACATTACTATTGTAAATAAAAATATTTATAAAAAAAAACCGTTTCATGAATTACTGAAAGAGGTGTGTCAGCATCCTGATCGTAGCCAACCGAAGTATATTTAAAGATTCACCGACGCTGTCACCAATCGCAGTGACGTGTCTGTAATGAGCTGTGACGTCACGCGCGCATTTAGGCGACCTTGTTGCGCCGACGCAGGTGCCTCAGACATATCAGTATTTTAAGGATTCACGGTAAAGTTAGCAAAAGCAGTCGAGCGGACAAAGTGTTAACTTTATTGCCAAGATTACAAGCGCGTGTTAAGATCAATTTGAACACCTCGCTTGCTTAAACGCTTTTGCTGACTGTACACTCGGAAATCGCGAAAAGAATTTCGGCTAAATACAGGGTGTTAATAACGCGATTATCACACTGGCGACGGATCCGCATGCGGCGCCGGCGCGCGAGCGAGATAGCGCTATACACATGCAGAGCGCTGTCTCGCTCGCGCACCGGCGCCGCATGCGGATCCGTAGCAGTGTGATAACCGCCTTAGCCATATTGTACAAAACAACTTTTACCATGGGACCAACATCGAAATCAGAAATTTTTTTGGCTGTTTCATACATTTCGGCCGATCATACGTCGACGTTTTGTATGGGGAAGTCAATTTTTTGGGATTTCGAGGTTGGTCCCATAGAAAAAGTCGTTCAGTATGACGTACCTAATCACCTCTTACAATATGGCTAGTTCAATAACTATTTTTTTCAATAAAAAACACACGTATGACATACATTATGGTTTATGGTCGATCAGATGACAAGGTTTGTGGGTTGGCAACTGTCAAAGTGACATCTTCAAAATTGGTCCCTAGAAAAGCTAAATTTGTATGGCGCGAAGTAGTTTTTATTTATTTTCGCGAAAATGACTCAATGTTTTGTCTTGAATTGCTCCGAAATTGAAATCCATCCGTTTTTGGAATACACTAAAATTAAAATGATGTAGATTAACGCCATAGGGAAGGTTTTTGCCTAAGAAAAGCTTTATGCCTGCGTACAAGTTAGGGACCATTTCATCGTCTGTTTCTTTCTATCATTGTTTGTATCTCTTTCTCTTATTGTATGGAATCTGGAACAGCGCCCTCTGCAAAAGTTTTCACCGGCCAACCCCATTACGTGATTTCGTCTAGTTCAATATGACTAAGAATTAAAAAAAAAACTTCTAAAGTAACCTTTAGATATTTTATCTTATCTGCGCTTGTCAATGGCGCGTTTATGTCGTTTATTGCTATGAAAAAAAATGTCTTCCAAATATGTAATTATACAATATTTTATAATTATACCAACTGGTATTGTAATATTGTTATTATACTCGTTACTAAATAAGTATCATGTTTTATATCACGCAGTCTTGTAACTATAGTCACGGCATCGAATAAGTATAAGATTATGTTATCAGTTTTATAAAATTAGACCTTATATCGATGTAGTAAGGATTTTATTTAAAGCTTTTTTCTATGGTAATATAAGAATACGTCGATTGTATTGCAACAAAGAGTTCATTAATGTGGTATTAATATTGCTTTGTTTTGATCCCTTTGTAAAAAAGTACTTATGTTAGACCCTTCTGTTTCCATTGTTTTATACATATTACATCCTTAGAGAGATAATAAAAAAGAAAGCTGTAATAATGCGTTAATCGTCTACCTGTTATTTGTTCATAATAACAAATTATCCGTTTTAGTTCAAATTAATGAATAAAAATTTGAACGTGATAATTAGGCTCGAAATTTCTTGGAAAAACAAAATATATTTCTTTTATAAGTCTTTTTCCTCCTAGCGATTGTCCCTTGGGGTCCGCTTGACAACCTAATCCCATAAATTGGTGTAGGCACTAGTTTTTACGAAAGCGATTGCCATCTGACCTTCCAACCCAGAGAAAGTAGACCTTATCGGGATTAGTTTCGGTTTCCTTACTGGTACTGGACTGGTAAATGTCAAATGATATTCAGTACATAAGTTCCGAAAAACTCTGTGGCACGAGCCGGGGTTTGAACCCGAGACCTCCGGATTGAAAGTCGAACGGCTTACCGCCTTCTTCTATAAGAAGCCATTTAATTTTAAAGGGGTCTTACAGGGACCGTTTATTAAATTATATCTACATAAAGAATGTGGTAATTACTAAATGTGCTATGATTATAATTTTTTATCAAATTAATACCCTATGGTCATGCAGTAAGTATTATAAGGGCGGCCACCGACTATCAGTCCGCCTGCAGTCCATCTGACGATATCGGCCTATCAGTTGTTCGGAGCCGGCAAATTTTTGTTCTAACTGAACTGACAGGCCGAGATCGTCAGACGTACTGATAGTCGGTGGCCGCCTTAAGCACAACTATGAAAACATTACAAATAAAAAAATACCTAATAATACGGAAAATCACTTAAAACACAGTACCAAAACTCAGCCATACAAAGTGTATCTTAACTCAAGGTCACAGAATATATATTATTTTGGTGTACTCCGGAATAATGCAGTTACGTAGTCGATATCGCCATTGTTTTTGGGTTCAATTTAACTCGATTCAGCGTTAGACGGTTGGCTGAGGTTTTGAAGGAAGTAATACAAGATATGTGCTTATTATAAGTAACCAAGAGTTGAGAACGTGCTAGTGTAGGGTGACCATCATTTTAGAAGTACTTTAAAACAGATTTATTGTATATTTTTCATAATTGAGAAGAATTTAGGGTGTTTGTAACCTTAATACTGGTAGGTAGGTTTAAATTTAAACTGAACTCTATGAAAAATGAAATTAAATGATAAATATATGGATTAGGTTGATTTGTGTAAGATTGTCCTAATATTTATTTATTATGTATTTATTATTATATAGATAAATATATACTTAGATACATATAAAACAACCATAGCTGAGGGACCAATATTCGTGATAAGCACACAAAATAATGCCCTTCCCAGGATTAGAACCTGGGACTTCCTGCATCGTAGGCAGGGTTACTACTCACTACCAACACTGGGCTAGGAGGCCGTTATAATTATTACATTTTCATCGGTATCTGGTTATTCAAGAATGTAAACAAACAAAGCTCCCTTAAGTATGGAGGTGTTCAAAGCTTAGCTGACTAAAGTATCTGAACACTATTGGCATTCTAATAAAACCATATATGTCGAATTAATTTTCTTTCCTAAAATTTTTACAATCTAAAATCTGATACAAGGTATTTTGTTATATTATAGCATTATCTTATTCTTATGTCACAATAGAAAATGGAAATAAGACTAAAAACTACTTCAAAATTAATAAAAAGAACCATGGTCACCCTATGGAATGCCCATAGCCGGCGGCCAAATTATATCACCCGAGATAAAGATAGCCGAATCGCGTGTCGGCGCGGGCGCAGCTATTACACAAATTTCGGTACTGACTCATAACTTCACTCCCAAAACAACTTATCCACCATAGCATTGGTTTAGGCTTACGTCGATTTAAAACTGAGGGATATTTTATATACCTTATTTATAAAATGACTTATGTATATATAAAGTTGTAAGGATATAAGACCTTTTAAAACTAAGTAAAAAGTACCTTTTCCTAGCCTATTAACTCTATGCTATTGCTAGTACATAAACAAAATTTGAGTCCATAAGTGAACGAGCGTTTTGGAGTAGTTCTCAAACCGAAGGGCATAGCAGCGAACTCGTAGTGTCCTAGACACGCAATAAAGGACGCCTCAATTTTTTTAAATTATTTTGGTGGCCTAATTAAGTGGTCACCACATCTTGTAAATCTTGTAAATATTTCAAATACGTTAGGCTTACCCGCTATATTAGAAATAAGTATTACTGAAAGTCGGGTCTTAGAATTAGTACTACTTATACAAAAGAAATAAGCAAGTAGGTATTTCACAGATAATATAACAAAAAGTAAAGAGTAACTAATTGATTGATTTGTTGCTAAGTATGAGAGGCTTCATCGCCTGTTGTAGAAGCAACTCATAAAAGCTGAGCAATGCTGACATGAACCACAAAAAACGCTATAGCAACAAACTAACACGCTATTACCAACTTAACGAAAACAGTGGCATGATTAGCATGATCTATATCACAGCTTGCCGTGGGGTGCCCGGCCTTAGAATTGTCCCCCACCATATCGTCCCGTGGTTGCAGTAGGAGTCTGCCAAGAGAACATACCGGGAGATGGGCAGCAGCATCTTCCGAAAGCTTAAACAACAAAAAACAAAAACGCCAAGCGTGGCGCGTATGGCAAACCCCCCCTTTAAAGGGGAGGCCTATGCTCAGCAATGGACGTCTTATGGCTGAGATGATGATGATGATGATATCACAGCTACCAGTTAAAGAACATGCTATTGATTATTTATAATTTTAAGTAAGAAGTAAGTAATTTCAGCTCAAGATTTTACTGGTTTTAATTTTAGGAGAAAATAGTCGTTTTAGATCGATACTTTGAAAATATAAGTGATGAACAACTACTTAAATAAGTCTCGCCGAGTTTCTTATGCCAAATACGAATCTTTTCTGGGCCGAAGATTTTCTTTAGTGGTCGGGACCGGTTCGAGTTTTTTTGATATTCTGTGATTGTAATATGTGTAAACAGGGAAGTCAACAGTCACCGCAATTGTCGATTGCATATGTCACAAAAAAAGGCCATCGTCAAAATCGTCATCTACAATTTTCGCCGACATTGCTCAAAGACGATCTTTGACACTGACTTTGACTTTGAAAAGTAAAATATGATATTAATACCGGGATGCCGAGACTATTATTATATATCCCGCCATGCTAGCCACTAGCATGTAGTTATAATGGTGACGCAATACATACGCTCGTAATGGTCGGTGTCAATCAAAATTACACGCTAACAAATTCAAACGCTCTTCCTAAAACCGCCGCAAGCAAAAATAGACTCTAAACCAAATTATTGTAAGAACCTTAATTGTTTTACATATTTTATTAGTCCTTGGGGGTTCTGAGAAATCTAGCCGCTATAAATACTTTTTGGGTAACGTTTTAGTAATTCGAATTTAAAGTTTTAATACGATACATGTTGATAATGGTTTCTGAATATTGTTAAGTTGGAAGATTGTCGGAGGAGATAATTTTTGTGTAAAGTCGATCCCTACAAGTATATATACGGGGTTTTATGTTCAAAATGATCTTGGCGTTACTTTATTTTGAAAAAGGCGAAAATATCATTTCTAGTATCTTCATTATCACCAACCAGCATAGCTATTTTTGCTACTCACACTATACTATAAAATACCTACGAAATCAAGAAAAAAAGTGTTGAATAGGTAAGTACCTTGAGTATACTACCGTGATGGCAAATAATGGAACATAGCCCTCAGTTGATGATGAAACACTTCATGGTGACAAAAATAAAAATCGAAGATCAGACGATAATAACAAACAAAAATAAACTGACAGTTAAATTAGTTTCAAACAAACTGCTGCAAATTCTTAATAAATAGAAAGAGGCTATGTCGTCAGCGAGTCTAAATAAAAAAAATGGCAAAGAAGCGAGAAGCCAAAGAAAACACATCAGTCATCGTGCGGGCGACATTGACAATGGAAGGAGCCGGAATGTGGCCTTGAGTCGATTTCGGACGGACGCATTTGCGCTGGATACGATCGATATTTCTAATCGATTATACGCACACGATTATGTTGGTAGCATTGTAATTGATAATTTGTTTATGGCCAGTTAGCACACGTTCTTTGAAAATCGACCTTGTTTGAGGAAAGTTAAAGATTGATTTCGGGGAATTGGTAAAATATTTGATAATTTTGTGTGTTCCTTTTAAATTAGACTTTGTTTAAAACACTTAAGGTTTGTTTTCAAATATAAAGTAGGTATAAAATTAAGCTTTGGTAGGTACTTTGTGAGCTTTTGTGTGAATACTTTAGTTTCATTTATATCGTTTTAATGCTGTAGTTTTTAACTTTGTTGTTATGTGTCAAACTCCAAATTCGATTTTTTTTCGTGATTTTATAAGATATTTAGGTACCTATACAGATATCATTCAAAAAGGTAAACAGTAGGTTGCATAGGTATTTACCTGCAAGGGGGTTTCTGGGTTGGACAAGTTATGTCACTTGTTATGATCCAGCAAGTCATTCGCACGTATTTTTCAACTGGTATTTTCTCAGGAAGAGGCAGTTAAGAGGCTGACAACACCTGATGTTGTTCAAATTGACTTTACTTAAATAAATAATATTTTAGCTATAACTACTTGATTTCGTAAAAAAAAATGTATGTTAATATTCATTATATTTGTAAGAACTTTTGTTAATTTTGCGGATACACGATTGAACGAAATCGGCTCGACAGAAAAAAAATCCAAAGTTACCTATTACATTTAGCTTTAAACAGTTGTTTAATATTTAAGATATTGTTGAGGCACCCAATAAATCGTAAATTTAAATTCAGAATTTTTTTCGTCGCAAACTCATAAGATTCAAATTTGTGACAATCATATATACGACAATTTGAAGGTTATGGTTTTAAAAGTCAGATTTTGGGATAAAAACGCTGTTTTGGGTCAGACAGGGCGAACAAACAGACACAAAAATGACACTTTACATATGACCTTGATATTGGAACGCGAAAAACCTGGAAAAACATGGAATAATTGAAAATATTGAACAATTACGTAATATGGCATAATGTAGAGTAGTCTCGATTCGTCTAACATGAATATGTAAATCGTCGCGAAGGTAGACAATTTCTTTGAAACGTGATAATTAGTAAAGAAGCTAGAAGCCCTTTTCATGCTCACCTATTTTGAGTTCAAGCCCATAAGAAAATATCGCTGTTAAAGTTGTTACTGTAATGTTTGCCTAATATGCCAGTAGATGGCGCTGAACTATCCGCTACAACGCGTTATCGAGATTTCTGTACGCCACATATATAGGTTCAATAGAACATCGAATAAATGAGGATTAAGTTGTGAAGTGAAGTGTTGTATAACAAATAGTAGTAAGTTCAGTCGCAATCATACATAGTTCAAGTTCAAGTTCATTTATTTGGCCAAGTAACAAAGTACGTTACATTTAGCAAGTCATAATACATGCAATATCTATAGTATTATTATATAATAAAATAAATAACAAAATTCTCTTAGCATAGTAAAAACGTACATAAGTTATGCATATAGTGGGTACATAAACAATTATTTGATTGATAAGAGAAAATCATTTTGCTTCATTTTTTCTGTAAATTCCTCAATTGAGTAAAATGGGTTACATTGGAAGATTTTTTTTAGTTTATTCTTAAATTCTAGATATGTTAAATTTCTGATGTGAGCCGGTAGTAGGTTGTACAACGTTATTTTTAAAGAGATGCCTTGCTTAAATGTTTTGACTAGATTTGTTTCTGGATTGCATAGTTTATCTTTATTGCGTGTATTGTAATTATGAATGTCTTTCCTTGCTTTAAAATTATTTTTACTATTGTGGATTTCTACTAAACTGTTAAATATAAATAATGATACAACCGTCATAATTTTACTTTTAATGAAGTATTCTCTGACTGAAGTTCCTTTACGTCGACTGTATATGGTTCTAATAACATCTTTTTGCGATATCAGTACTCTTTTTATGCCCACAGCATTGCCCCAAGTAGTCAGTGCATAATTAAGATGAGCATGAACAAATGCATAATAAGCCATAATAAGTGTTTTTCTATCGATTAGGGGTCTAAGTTTAAGAAGTGCGTAGTTACCAGAAGCAATTTTGTTACAAATTTTGTCGGTGTGAAATGAGTGGGTTATTTTATTGTCAATGTGATATCCTAGAAATACTGTGTCAGTTGCCTTAATTAATACATGCGGAGGTGGTTTAAACATTTTGGATTTAAATAGACTTAGAAACAGTCTTGATTTTTAATTATTAATTAACTAGCAAAAACTTCGTTTATCGGAGAAGATGAAAATAAAAAAATGTTTTTAAATAGTAGTAAGTTCAGTCGCAATCATACATACAGCCTTGGCCAGAAGTGTTGAGCATAGGTGTTTTTTGTTTACAATTTTGATGTTAAGCATTTCCCTATCCTAACAATGAACGGTAACGGTAAATGTTATATTTTATTAATAAATATAGAAAACTTCATTTAATAACACTTTCAAGGTACTTAAAAAATATGAAAACAGAAGGTACCAAAAATGAAAATTTAAGTCGGTGCGACATATTGCAAATATTCTATGCAGTTACTACTAACTTCAACAAAACATGCCTATTAGTTTAAATTAATTGACAAAATAACTTAAACAAAGATGGAAACGATGGACTAAACTTTTCCATTTTTGTATGAAAATCGCATTGGTGCTCAACACTTCTGGCCAAGGCTGTACATGCGGAGGTGGTTTAAACGTTTTGGATTTAAATAGACTTAGAAACAGTCTTGATTTTTAATTATTAATTAACTAGCAAAAACTTCGTTTATCGGAGAAGATGAAAAAAATTAATGTTTTTTAAAGGTGAAGTGCGTATTTATCTGTCTTAAAGGTGAAGTGCGTATTTATCTGTCTTAAAGGTCGCAAACTCCTAAACATCAAACTGGTTGAGAATGTCGCGACAGTGCCTAAAAATATCGATGTTATATTTAAAATGCCTACTAATAAGGTATAACCCATTTATATTAAGATATGCGACCTTGGTAATCATTTCCTCGCCACAGATAACGGATCAAAGCGAATTCGTATGTATTTCTTGTATAAACATTAAACACTGATAGAATGTGATGCAACTGATAAACTAGTGTACGCACGTACGTGTTTCACATAGTTATTAATGTTAATTCTAACGTTAAAAAGTTCAAAAACAAAAAATATTTTTTTTATTCATGTCAATAAAATACAAAACAATAATAAGTAACTATAATTAAGTATAAATTCTTAAGACTAGCTTAAGCCTAGTTAAATAGTCCCCCCCGAGTTGTCGCTGCAAAGGTACCCATCACACTAGCTGCATTACCACATTGAATAGCGATGCACCAGCTACGAACCCGCGCAGGCGTCAGATACCTTTGCCGAATTAGACCAATTCGACGTCATCGTTACGCAGACCAGACCCACTTCCCTAATGAAGGCAATAGCCACCGACCCCCAGAACCCACCCAGTAATGTCGAAAGCAAGGGGTACAAAATATTGCCGCCCAGCAGCAAAAATAAATTCTCATAAGTCAGCATCATCATCTCAGCCATAAGACGTCCACTGCTGAACATAGGCCTCCCCTTTGTAAAGGGGGGGTTTGCCATACGCGCCACGCTTAGCAGGCGGGTTGGCGCGCGCAGTTTTTTTGTCTATTGATTGTAGGCTTTCGGAAGATGCTGCTGCCCATCTCCCGGTATATTCCCTTAGCGGACTCCTACTGCAACCACGGGACGATATGGTGGGGGACCATTTTAAGGCCGGGTACCTACCCCACGGCACCGGCTTATAATAAGTATGTATTAGGTAAATCTTCTTTTATGATTTTTTTTACATCTTATAAGATGTATTACGTAAAATCCCAATAAGGTCGTATTTAAAAGAAATTAGATCGTCCAAACGGACAACTTTTATGTTCCCATTCCTATTAACTTTTATTAAATAAGAACGTCTCAGTATCATCGCTGCTTTAGTTAACTGACGATTCGTACTCCTTAATGCTACAAAATAAGGTATATTTTTGTACAGTTCAGTTGCAGTTCTATACCTCATTTTTCCAGAGGTTTCTTTTGACGTGTATGGTAAGAAAACAGCTAGGGAACAGATGGCTTATGATGGCCTTTGTTTACATGATAAAGCATCTGCCTTTTACGCACTTACGCTTTGTGGACTTAACGCTTTTGCTTCTATGAAACTATTGTAGCCATAAGACCCTTATGGTTCTAAAATCCGATAATTTACCTGTGGTAAAAAAAATAGAAACTATTTCTATGATGATAGCCAAGGTTATATGTTTGAATGTATTAGTAAAAAATAGTATTTCGGTATGCGAAATTTTGATGGGTTCCGACAAATATTTAGTAGCAGTGGATACACAGCACTATATTCGCATTATCAATATACCTAAAAGTTGGGTTTTATCAATACACGAGGGGACCTTATCGGGACCTTCGAATTCTACCGGGTCACTCTTATCAACTGTGTCGATTTCTTGGATATTGAAAGAAAAAATGGTAACAGTAATATTATTATTAACTATTTCAAGTTTCGATATACTCATCAGAAATTCAGACTAATTTCTGTACAAGGATGAGAGTTTCTGATTTAAAATTTTGAGGTTGTATTTCCTAGGTTGGAATGGGATTGGGTATTAGAAAAAAATCTTAATGGAATATTTAATTTAAAACATTTGTATCTTGTCACCTAGTTAGAAAAAAAACTTGTAGATGCTGTGGAGATTTTTTTAACGAAAGCTCAGCACATACCTAATGTTCAAAATACCTATGGAGTTTCAAAGTTATATCGTTATACATTATCTATGCAATCAATAATCCATATTTACGCAGATATTACACGTGAATGATGTTAAGACACATGCGAGCGATAAAGTCAAGGCCAAACTCAACAAGCACCCCGCGCATCAACTAGCGCCAAAACCCGAAATTAAATCAAAGATCCCAATCTCCCGGAACAAAATCCAAACAAAATTCATTATCTATGTAATTGAATTTGTTAAAAAAAACCCACAGACAATAGGTATCGTCCTATACAACCTCTGCGCGACCCGGGGACCTTGGCTCGCTCAAGGCACATCCGTACTCATCAGACACTAATGACTGCCGTCACTTTAAGGCTTTCATTCCGACAATTGTCGAATTAAACAATTAGGATGATTTGCTTTGCGGCAACGATGATTTTGAGACTGATGAAGAAGTAGCATTATAATTGGGCGAAGAAATGCATGTTCAACAAGCGTAATTGATAAAGTAATTTACAAATTATTCAAGTTTATGAACGACGGCGTCTAATGTAGACTAGCAGATAATACAACAGGAAACTCACTATTTACCATAATGACAATTCTTGGCGTGGAACTGTTGTTGCATAAGATGACAAGGAAATCAATAAAATCATTGGATTAAAAGTGCTTGTAAGACGAATTGAAAAAAATTGCTCTGAACAAACCTTTGATGAATAATTTATTAAACATGATAAGCAATTGATCATGTGAATATTCAAATCATACTCAAGTTTATATAAGGAGTAATTTATTAAATTTTGAATTAAAAAGAGGAAGAAGTCGTTTTGCCTCTAATAAGACATTAAAACTTATTGGAAAGGTCGGAGAGTAAGAAAAATGGCATATCAGAGTATTTCCCAATTGGTCACTTCAAAGCACTTTTGATGGAAATAAATATTTCTACGGAATTATGCTAATAAGGTAATAAGTATGATACGCGTCATGGCTTTTGGAGTTAAAAGGAAATAAATCTATGTAAAAATGGCACTTGAAGATTTTGAAAGACACCTTTAAAATTTACCACATGAACAGGGAACTGCCGAGAATGGCTGAGCAAACATCTTGACGAATAGGTGTACTTAGAAACCCAAATACGAATTGAAGATTTATTTATTTAAGAGCTCTTCAACAAGAACACATTAAACTTGCCCCTGCGCATATTCGAGGCGCGGTTGTCAGAATAAATAATTATATACAATTAAGATACAGAGTTAAAGATAATGCTCACGTTGATTTAGTTGAAAATCCGTATACGTCTTAGCGTGGAAATAAAATTAGGCAGATAAAGCTAAGAGATCAAACCGCCAAAGGCACGATAACTCAAATTAAAGCTTAATTTGATGAGCGTAAGAATCATCTCGAGATTTATCGCTACGCGGAACAAACTCGTGCATCGTGATTCTATATAATGATCCCCGAACAATGTGTTAAACCACCGAATATTACCAGCGTCATGACGTCAGGTAACGTTGAAGACTTCCGAAGCCTTCAAGGATGCTGATCAAATCGTTATTAAAGCAAAAACTCTGACCTTTTCCTCCTGGATGCTATGGCCGCCGTTTTCGGAAAGGGGGGTGGAGGGTGCGCTGTATCCTTTAGGTCCATCGTCGTGCGGCGTCATCTGTCGTTGCACCTCGTTCTCTTGATCGTTGTGTATCCTTATGTCTTGCAAACCACTTTTAAATTCGGATAGTCTTAAAACGGACGGCTTGATTTCAGGCATTTCGTCGGGATGTTCGTATCGCCTCAAATCTGTGAGGTTTGTGGCGAGATGGCGGTGCGGGTCTAAAGGTGGAGGAACTCCTATGGACCTCAGGTGTTCTATGCTTCTGTGTATATGGGAGTAGTTGTCCATGGGTATCTCTGCCATGAGAGGCGAGTTGTGGTAGTCCAGACCACCCCCATCCGGCCTGTAGTCGATAGTCCTTCCTTCCATCATCTTGGCAATTAAAAATGTCTATCTAAATATAAAGTATAATATCGTATCGATCGTTCGATCGAGTGGTTATTTGGCACTATCTTACAAAAATATACGGTTTTTGTCTTCGTATTCTACGCTTTGATTTGGGTGTCATGGAATATTTCGAGATCCTCCGTTGAGATTTGGCTGCAAGAACAAATAAACCAAAATGTAAAAGAATGCTAATTTCTAAAATCTGAAATGTTGTCTTTGAATAAACATCGTTGGCCAATTGGGCATGAATTCATCAATTGCTCTTTAAGCTCGCTCATTGAAAACTAGATTTGACGAGTGAAAAAAGCCGGCTTTTTTTGTGGCAAGCAGGTGACGAGAGCCAGCGTGTAGGCTGTGTCAATGATCTAGCCCCTAGCCCACATGCCGGATCGAATAAGGCTTCGATAATCATGCGGCGTACAGGCGCGCTTACAATCAACTACCATTTGTATCTCATCTGTCTTTAAACGCAACGCATCTGAAATTTAAATTAGGTTCGCCTGGAATTTTAATTTTTATTCTAAAAGGTATGTAACTAATCGATGTTAAAATACCAGATCGAAACGATTTTTAAATCTTTGGTAACATAGAAGCTGAAGTAAAGATTCAGAACGGTACAAATGTTAAAACAGATTAAGCCAATTTTAACAATTCGGTAGTACGTCTAATTACACTTGTGCCGGCAAGTGTACGTGTAGAGACCGGCATACACGGCTGTCAAAGATATAATTGCGCGTACAAAGAACAAGATCATGTTGCTGTTGATGCTACCAATGTTCAAGCTAAATTCAACCTTGTTGCTGGGGCACTAGGAGCTGATGAAGAATTTGCTGAAGTTAAGTTTGTATAGGGCCCCACGGTTGATCGACTTCAAGATTCGTAATCATAATACTCGTTCGGACCAAGGAAGTGGTTCGGCCAGTAATTAGGTTTTTGTTAACTATCCGAACTCGCTCTAACACCGGCCGCGCTTTGGAGCGTTTTAGAGAGATGACAGTTTCGATGGTGATGCTACTTTTTGAATTTTTGATAGATTTTTATAAAAAGCGATTTTTGTATCATTAAACGTAAAATTTGTCAGAAAAAATACGAAACCAGTTTTTTTTGTATGATTTTCATAAAATTAAAGTGACTCAATTTTTATGTATATCTTAAATTAGAGATTTGATTTATTTTTAATAAATACAAAACACAACAACTAAGCATTTGTTATTTAAGCTTTTTTATAGGATAGGTAATTTATATTTTATATCGAGGCATTTATGAATCAAAGCCACACCCAATAAATCTTTAAATTGGAGCATTTTTTTCAAATAACTTCGTGGTCGTGTCAAGAGCATTTTTTTGTTAAAAACTGTGTTATACGCACTTTTTGTGCCTGTTGGTGACACTTCATAACTGGCTTACGAAGTGGATATTTCATAGCTAGTGGACCGTGCAATACAAGGTTAGGTGGCAAAAACTTTTGCCATGGCGCGATTTGTATTGCGTAAAAAAACTAATTCTCTATGGGCACTTTAAGATTCATTTGAAAAAAGACAACATTTCAGATAAACACATTGTATAAAAAGAATACAGAGGTGGATTCCTTGTTATGTATGAAACAACAATTAATAAACTAAACATAAACAAAACTTCCTATCGTTAAGCTTCATAGTGCAATAAAAGTTAATTTAAAAATAACATCTCGGCACACTGTCCAAAAATGTTTCCGTATTTATAGTCGGGCATCCAAGGTCGTCTGCCAGCGAGGGATCTTACGTAAAGTTACCCTCTTACCCTCCCAGGGGGAGCCGCCAACAAGGGAGTCCACCCCCCTTTAATTAAAAAAGAAAAATCCATACCTGTCACTGTCCAAGTCTTCATACACCAATTATCACCATTTTAAAATCACAGTTTGTTCCTATCTAAATGTCACTTATATTATATCACATAATAAAGGTAAACACTATGTCACAACACGGCAAGGCAGTCCAAGGCTTCGTCGCCAAAAATTCTCAAAAAATCCACACAAAACATTAAAAATAAAATTCGAAAAAAATGCCGGCCGAAAAAACGTGCCGTGCTCTTGACCCTGCGGCACAATTATGAATGCGGCGTCGTTACTAGGATCAAAATTACCAGATTTTTTGTGCTCAATATTTTAGTGTGCTATAGGTGTATAGTTGTGGAGTCCACATGTGGTGAGGGCGTCCCTCTCGCACTCAGGGATTCGCGTGTGCTTCGGACATGTGCTCGGGCTGAGCTTGAGATGCAGGCCAGTGCCAGCACTCGACGACGAATGCAACTCGCCGCCTCAAACCAGCGCGGCAAAAACGAGACTGAAATTCAGATCTATAGTAGAAAAAGTGAACTACCGCGCGAGGGGTACACTAACACATAAAATGAAAAAAATCACACGGACGCTAACAACGAAAGAAGCGAGCTTAAAAAAAATGGAGTGGGGATCGGCCGCGCCGCTCGCCGCGCTAGTGCCGTCCCGCTCGCCGGCGTGAGCCGCACGCACACACCGACGCCGCGGTTTAAGCGAAAAAAATGTGTACACATTTTTTTATTATTCACCATTTTTATGTGTGTAAGTGGGCCCAGTGGAAGAAGGACGGGGCGACGCTCGCGGGGTGCGATGCACAAGAGGGAGCGAGACGCGGCGCTCGCCACGTGCTCCCCTGGTATTAAATAATAATTAAAATGGCTACAAGATACGAGATGCCCGGTAGACGATTTTTTGGCCGAGCTTTTGGGTTTTTTGCGTGGCTTTTTGCGAAATCGTAAATTCGTGAATAAACGCCGATTGACACATATCGAGGTGCGCGAGGAGGATCGCGCCGAGGAAAAAAACGAAGGCCGCCGCGAAAAAGAAGTTATTGATTAAAGCGGGGTGTCCAGGGCGCAAATGAGGGAGTCTAATTGTATGCAAGGGAACCGGTGTCGGGAATTTGCAAGTGAAATCGCTTCTACGAGCTTTGGATCGAACCAATATCGACAGCGGATGACGAATTGAAAAATGCTGATGAAGATATCTTATAGTTAACTTAACAGCCTACAATAAAAACAAAAGAAAAGCCAAATACCTATTTGAATTATAAGTCTTAAAACTTTTGTATCCTATATCACAATCATACAATTCTATCTACCAATCGTTTTTCATAATTAAAAAGACAAATGAACGAAAAAACGACCATACAAAAACAACCAAAAATTACTTAAAAGCTCTTTTTCTTAAAATAATTTTAAGTTTAGCTTAAGTCTAAGTTATCTGTTAAAGTCGTATAAGAGTGCGCATAAGAATTATGCTTAAAAATTGATTAAGTAATTATAACGGATACCCAATAGGTTTAACTTAATCTAATCAAAATTCAAATATTAATTTGTTATTATTTTTTGTGACAATCCAATTGTTTATATAAATTAAATAAATTAACTAACAACAACCAATAAAAATATAAAATAATGCCCAACGGCCATGCACTATCCTATCACAAAAAAATCTAAACTCCAAAAAAAACGCACCACAGACCGTGATAATTTTAATCCCAATAAACATAAACCAATTTAAATATTCATAGAAATCATTAAAACCCGCAATAGAAGCTAATAAGGGCAGTGACACAAACACAATCGATGGAGCTCATTGTATTATGAACGATGTATGTATGGATGTACTTATGTATGTATGTATGGAGGGAGCCGGCAGATGTTCCAGTGACCGTGGTCAGGGATCCAGCGGACATCGGAGATTAAACAACCCTAAAAAGGGAATATATTTCGTATCAGCATATTCATGTTGCAAATCATTTGGCCAAAGTTATGTTAGGTGTGAAAAAAAATTGAGAGAACATTTTGTTTTTTTTCACAATTATTGCACAATGCAAGTATGTAAGTAAAATAAAACGGGTATATAATATTTACTTAAACAATAGTAATTCAAAATCAAGTTGTAAGATGTATTGAGTTTACTAATTGGTTTTGTTATGAGCATACATAAATATTTAAAAAATGCATTAAATAAATAAATAAATTAAATATGTTAAAAGGTAATATGTTGATAACTACAACATGAAAACAAAAATAGCATGATTAAAAAAAAAATTAGGTTTCACAAGATTTACCATTTATTTACCACGAGTTAAAACTAGTGGTAAAACCTGGAATTTAAGAAAATGATGATCAATGTGGTGTTTTTTTTTTCACTTTAAATAGTATCTAGCTGGAGCTACAATGTCTACAATACTGACAAGGAGTAATAAAATGAACTTGTAAAACGCCGACATTAACCGTCTCTTACAAATCGGTTAATCAGAAAAGACAAACATACAAAAGAAAAGATAGCGATTCCTTTTTTTTATTGCACTAGTAATAAACTTTGATAACGAACTTTCGATTTTACCCGAAGCAAAAATTACATGCTTTAAATTTTTTTGTTGTTATTTTTAACAAAATACTTCATTAGAAACAAGAAGCTATTGCACACCAATTTCTTATGCACAAGTTTAACTTTTTTTTCACACTTTTATTTTCTAAAATTAGGGTTGCGTCAAATGAATAAGAAATGTCCTTGAAGCTATGATTTTTTACTCCTTTAAAACATGTTGATGTTTTTTCTTTGCGCAAGGGTTTGACAACAATTGAATGAATAGATTTTTTTGATGCCAATTCACCTGCTTAGGGACGGAAGTCGGATGTAAGTACGATAAGACTGTGTTTTATCAAATATAATTCATTATTTTTATTCAAATTGTGCATGATCAAGTGTTCCCACAGGTGTTGTGTTAGGAACTCGATCCTTTATCATTATCATTTATATTAGGTGAAAAAGTTCATGGATAATTTTTTGTACTTTTAACCTTTCTTAGAGGTCAGAAAGGTTAGAAATGAAAAATATTTCTTGAAAATTAAAAAAATTGATAGGTAGTGGTATTTTACAAGTAAGTAAATTTCTGCCTTGTCAAGTAACGATAAAATAAAACCGAAGCTACAAATTGTTATAACATGAGCTAGCAACTGACGTGTGCAACTAATTTCCTACGTGTTCCATCATCACAAAACCTGTATTTTGGGAGTCCGCCATTTTGATCTACACGATCTATAGCTCGTCACTATAATCATAATTTAAAATTTCCTTCAACGTTCTCAACCCAAGAATCTTCATCATTGCTGGCTTGTCAGCGCTCCTAGCTTCCTATGACCGTGCAAAGGCATCGATGGATAAGTACGAATGGTAATATTATCGGTGAAGTTGCTGCGAGGGGGTGAGGTGGTACGAAGGGAGGAGCGTGCGAGTGGTCGGTGATCCATCACGCAAATGTTCTGAACCGGATTCGGGACGGGTTCTACAGAGTAAGACGATTTTTCAAATTGTCTCTTGAAAATGTTTAAGTTCGCCGGTGAAGTCATGTTTATTACCGTTTGTAATTAGTTTGATGTTTTTTGGTTTAAGACTAGTAGTAAGCAAGCTATTACATCCTATTTGTTAAGAAAATGTACCTGAGGCTGTACATACATCAATTGCATGTTCATCTTATCTACACTCAAGAATAATGAGGAGTTACTTTGTACTTGTAGGATATTTCTATGCAATATGACCGCTTTAAATTGCCTTTGACTATGTTTGTTGCTATGCCGTGGGGTGCCCGGCCTTAGAATTGCCCCCACCATATTATCCCGTGGTTGCAGTAGGAGTCTGCTAAGGGAATATACCGGGAGATGGGCAGCAGCACCTTCCAAAAGCCTAAACAACAATAAACAAAAAAAAACTGCGCGCGCCAACCCGCCTGCCAAGCGTGGCGCGTATGGCAAACCCCTCTTAAAGAGGAGGCCTATGTTCAGCAATGGACGTCTTATGGCTGTGATGATAATGACGGTGATGTTTGTTTTTGTTATTGGTGTAAGAATATCTTAGAATCATCAGTCTGTACTTCTTCTACTGCTGGCAAGTAGGCATCTCCTAGCTGTAATATTATTTATAACGGGTTATAGTTATCACGCTAGCCTAATCAAGTTGGAGGAAGTCAATAAAATCTCTTGTAGATGTTTACAAGTTTGCTAACGATTTTTTCTGTCTCCCAGAAGTGGCTGCTAAGAGTGCTAAGCTTTTAAGAAATTAATTGGCAACAGCCCTAGCTCAAACGCACCCTTACGTAGATCTCGTAGTTTCGAGAACTCGCGAGATCGAGGTTGCTTTCCCTAATGCTGTATGCGTTTCCGATTGTGGACAGTCGCCATCAAATATATTGGAGCGGCCAGGGTACTCAAAAATATCTGAACAAGCACTTAATCGCTTTGACAATAGAGGCGTTGTTCAGAAATTTGTGACTACCTTGGCCGCTCGGTTCCCCTATCTTTGGCATAATTTTTTTTGTTATAATTCTGTGATGCATAACAACTATAAGCATAAATTACTATTAGCATATACTCTTTTGGCATAGCCAAGTTCCGCATATGTACTCTACGCATAAATTTCATCACACGAAGTAACGTTTGGCATAAAGTTAATGTCCGAATTGACGCATGGCATCTTTTTATTTCGCATAATTTTCTCCGTAATAATTCAACATTGCATAAATTACTTTAAGCATAAATTACTACAAGCATATAATTTTATGGCATAATGAAGTTTCGCATACTTCTATTACGCAAATATATTAATATATTAGTCACCGAATAATCTATAAGTACATTTAAAGAAAGACGCACGGGTTGGTTGTTTAGGGTCACAGTATACTTAGTCACTGTTCTAACCTAATCCAACCCACGTTTTTGCAGCCGTTTGGGTTGGTTGAGGGTCACAGTTTTAACCTTACCTACCTAACCCACTTTTTAAGCAACCATTTGATTTGGTTAAGGTTCACAGTTCTAACCTAACCTAACCCACTTTTTTGCAGGCGTTTGGGTTGGTTGAGGGTCACAGTTCTAACCTTACCCACTTTTTGAGCAGCCGTTTGATTTGGTTAAGGATCACAGTTCTAACCTAACCTAACCCACTTTTTTGCAGCCGTTTGAGTTGGTTGAGGGTCACAGTTCTAACCTAACCTAACCCACTTTTTTGCAGCCGTTTGGGTTGGTTGAGGGTCACAGTTCTAACCTAACCTAACCCACTTTTTGTGCAGCCGTTTGATTTGGTTAAAGGTCACAGTTCTAACCAAAGCTAACCCATTTTTTAATTACAGCACAACCAATAAACCTGCTCATTGAAATTTATGCATAATTTATTTTCTGCAAAGTAAACATTCGCCTAAAGCCTATTATGCTAAACAGATTATGCTGATTATTATTTTCGGACAGTTGAATATAATGCAAAACAAAATTATTCTTATCAAAAAGCGGCCGTGTGAATATTAGCCGATTTCAAATTCGGATACGCAAACATTTAGCCAATTGTAAATTATGCGAACCGATGATTTCTGCAATGTTAATATTCTTCGAAAAACAATTATGCCAAATATGTTATGCCAGATGCGTTTCTGGCCAAAGAAGTTATGCCAAATGGATGGAACCCTGGCCGCTCCGATACTAGTATATTTGATGGCCACTGTACTAATTCAGAGTACCATTTTGTACCTTTTGGAGTTGAAACTCTAGGTCCATGGGGTCCCAGGTCCCAGCGCACACAAGTTTTTTGCAGAAATCGCAAAGCGTCTGGTTGATGTAACTGGTGACCGAAGAGCTGGCGGTTTCCTCGCACAGCGTATCAGCATTGCGATACAACGAGGAAATGCCGCCAGCATCCTTGGTACAATGCCGCAAGGGCCTAGTTTAGATTTGAGCTAGTTATTAATTTAGTTTAGTATTTGTACTGTAGTACCTCTGTAAATTTAGTTATGTAAATAAAAATAATAATTATTCAAATATACATAAATACGTCCAAACCCTAACGTAGGTCTGCACGTAAATAATTAATACTATTTTAAAAGTTTACTTGTACAATTTTTGAAAAGATACTAAATAAAATAATGCCTATAATAAAACATAAAACAGGGCATCAGGAAGCCGACATTAATTTTATAACTCCGTTCCTAGCAAACAAAAAGTGAAACTTTCACTTTTAAAATTACATTTTTTTACACTACAACAAAAAGTCTTTTAGCTACCGACCAAAAAACATGGGTGGTCAAAAAACTCATTTTTTGCATTCAAAAGGGGTTTTCATACAACTTTTATTACTAAGCAAACAATAGTATGGGCAGTAAAAAACAAAGCTTCTTGTCTATGCACCTGGTTTATTTTTTATTTTGAATCAACCTAATGTTTATTATAATCAAATAAGTTCCTTTTCCTGTCGGAAGATGTGGGCGCCTGTTTTTTTCTTAATTTCCATTTTATAAACACTTGAATTGAAACCTTAGGAAGCGGTTATAAAGTTGAAAGTATTTTTTGTATTTTTTAGGCTTTATTATGGCAATGTGTTTCGATGAAGATCTATTCGGCCAGTATTTATTCAGAATAGATTGTTTTATGCAGATGTTTTGTGTTAAAATTTGACTGATTCTTTCTTTTACAAATAATGGCAGGTTATAAAAAGTGTAGAAAAAAGATTTATATGCTGTATACGTAAAAATGTGAATGTGAAATAGCTTATAGCAAAAAGAAATAGGTAGCTACATAACACTAAATTGCTTAGAATTTTTTTATTTTTTTTTATTTTGCGGTTAAGCTTCCAATTTATGAGTCAAAGTTAGACTCGTTATATCTCTCCTAAAATCAATGCAACTGGTCATATCTAATTAACTGTCTCGTCATTTCTGAAATCTTGAGTAGAATCTAAAACTGCATCCGCCAACGTCGGTTCCCAGCATGACGCCGACACCATCTTTTGTATCATAGACCCTTATTTTTTTCATCCCTCAAAATGTTCAAATTTCTCTACCTGCCAGCATCCCTTATCTTCGTCCTGTACTAAATCACTTTACACAATCATTCCATCTTCAACCTTATCATCTGGTACTGAAGTTTCTTTTTCATTATTAATAAAGCTACTTGTTTCGTTTTGCGTTGTATTATCAAAAGCAACATCTTGACAAGCATCCCTTAAATCTTAATACTTAATGCGTCGTAATTAGCTATTCCATTTTAATTTCTTTGCCTTTTGGTTAAGATTGACTTTTGCTTAGCATTTTCGGAGTTTATAGCAATCATTTTGTGATTAAGGGCTCTAGAGAATTTTGCTATGGCGTATACGAAAAATGTGCGTTTCCCGTAGTTTTGGAATTTATTAGAATTAGTGATCCCGTGGCGCCGACCATAGTTTTAAAGATTTTAAACTTTAACAAAAGACGTTTAATGTAGTGCAGATGTTCTGGCTGTTCTGAGATCAAGTTAAAATTTATGCCTTTACTTTGCACTGCTTTTAACTTAGATTTGTGTTTAAGTTTATTCTCCGAAAATCCATGCATGCCTACGGGTTATTTTTTAAATTATACATTTGTGTTTAACGATTTGTAAATAAAATAATGTTCATTTACTCACCGCATGATTTATATTTAAAAGTATGTAGGTTTAGACTATTATCGTACCACAGCAATATAAGACTGTACGCTAACGTTTTTAAGATTTATTCTTACCTATTTGGAATTTCCTAAACTAAGACTTAAGCAGAACCGGATTTTAGTCCTACCTAATCATTCCTAATCATTAAACCCACAAAAATCATACTTAATAATATAAATCATAAAGAACAAGTCATGGCAATTTCCTCCAACCGCCGTAATTATTTCAAGTAACGCAATTTATTTTAAAAAATTGAAAAGATCGATTCCCGTGCCATATTTTATGGCTAAAATCTGTGCTATTCATGCGAGCCACCTGAGCCACTACAAAGAAAAAACCTCCCCTTTTAGAGTAAAAAGAGAAGTTTTATTGACAAAAAAAGTCTCCCACGATGTAGTAATGCAGTTTTTTAGGGTTCGTTTTGAAACGGAAATTTTGGTGGTAGTTTTTGGATGATTTAATGCCAATTGCGGAATAGTACCAAGGTTAAAACTGTCTGTAAGTACTGTTGATGCCAACTAGATTTTTCATGTCGATACATTTCGACTTCATATGTCACGTTAGTGGCCGTAAATACAGTGTCAACCTTTCTGGTGCTTTCATATACATATATGTAATTTATTCTGAAAATATTAATCTTAAAAAAAACGATGGAATCTATTTATCTGTTTCGTTTAGTATATTTCACAAAGGGCTTAAATAAAACCCTTAATAATAATATTTGAATTAAGCCATAATAATATAAATTAAAAATTACAATTTTCTTTATTTCATAAAAGCGTACATTGGTTATGATACAGGGGATGTCTGTTAACAATTCCACAATGTTAAGAAGTAAAGGAAAAATTTAAAATGTACCAACTGTCTTAGGCTAGACGTTTATTAATTTTACCGTAGGTTGACATAATAGACTATGCGTATAGTTTAAACCAAAATTTACGTATTGAATTCTACTTGTGCCACTTATGTAATTAAGAACAAACAATCCCATATTCTTTAGAATAATCCATCTTTATGTCACCAAAAGATATGTCCATGAGCCCATCGTTACGAATTTGGGGTATTTTTATAAAAAAAATATTAAAAAACGCCCTTCATTGTCACGGAACCCTAGGAGCCCACCTTGTTTCTCCAACACATCACCGATTGTCCGTCTGTCTGCAGCATTTTTATTGCTTCGATCTACTTCATTGTCAAACGCATTGTGCGAATAAGAGATTTAAGCTTTCAGATTACCTTTTTGTACAAAATTGTATTTTTTAGTATTTTTACTAGGTCAGAATACAATTTTAAAATCAGCAACGTATTGTGTTTTTTTGAAAGTTTTCATTTGACTTTGACGTCTTCTGAGGTACAATGTAAATTTGGCTTCATTTGTAGTTGATGTAGTCTTTTCAAATTATTATTTTCTGTCACTACTGTGACGTAATAGTTCTTCGTCTTTAATCGTGGCGAATAAAACTCATAATTTTAAAATGGTATCAGTTAGTTGTTCATTGTTTTGTAAATACTATGTAGCATCTGCTGTCTCCAGCCAGGGCATTTATTTATATTATATTGTTGTTGTCCTTATATTATATTACTCGTATAAAATATTAATTCCTGATAAGTGGATGTAGGTACGGTGCTATCAATATCAGTTAAAGTAAATGTGGAAGTGGGATAACTTCGGAATTCATTTTTTCAACTATATATACTACAGTTGCAAGTGAGCTGTCTAAGGTATCAACTATTCCTTTACCCCTTAGCCGCCCAGAGACCTATAAAAAGGTCTCCCATTTCATTGTGTTTCGAATCTTTATTTGACAAATCTTAATTGCATATGTCTTGGCTTTTGGGCAGCTAGTTGTTATATAACTTCACTACTTTCGTAATTATATTGTGTTTGAATAACATTAAACTTTATACCGTCGTCTTGTATAAACCTTCCGTATTTAAGACTTCTGTGTAATCTCTCTTATATTTCACGTCTTATACAACATTTATGCGTAATTCCTCAATAAAATCAAGTTCTTTGTCTTACCAAATTGCTTAATCAATCTCAAAAATGACAAATGTTCAAATTTTATCATTGCCAGCCGTAATAACTTTAATTACGCCCTTAAAATAACACCTCACCACGGCCACTGATTTGGTTCCCAATGCTGACTATTCATCACCCTTATTGTATTGCAATAAGGTTGACCAATGGTCATTTTGCTGTCAGTACTTGTTGACCTTGGTTGTATGATTCACTAGAGTTTTTGCTTCCCATACATTATCAGTTGGCCGTCTGTGTTATTATCTTACACGATACGATCAGCGTTAGATTCGTTGCTTCCTTAAAAGGTTGGATACTGAATTGGGATGTTTTGTTGTACTAAATGGTAAGTTAAGCTGGCTAAAAGGCTGGTGAAATACAGTTTCTATAACGCCTCTTCCGCTTCTCCTCTTTAAAATACTTTAAATCGCATCAGTGTTGTGTTCCTGCTGGTGAGTAAGGTCACCAGAGCTTAAAGAAAATGCAGTGTGCTGATGACCCTCTTCTCCCTTTAGCCGTCAATACAGTGAATCCTCCTTCATACTTACAAGAAAATGCAGTGTGCTGATGACCATCTTCTCCCTTTAGCCGTCAATACAGTGAATCCTCCTTCATACTTACAAGAAAATGCAGTGTGCTGATGACCATCTTCTCCCTTTAGCCGTCAATACAGTGAATCCTCCTTCATACTTACAAGAAAATGCAGTGTGCTGATGACCATCTTCTCCCTTTAGCCGTCAATACAGTGAATCCTCCTTCATACTTACAAGAAAATGCAGTGTGCTGATGACCATCTTCTCCCTTTAGCCGTCAATACAGTGAATCCTCCTTCATACTTACAAGAAAATGCAGTGTGCTGATGACCCTCTTCTCCCTTTAGCCGTCAATACAGTGAATCCTCTTTCATACTAAAGGGTCGGCAATGCGCTTGTGACACCTCTGGAGTTGCTAAGATACGGTATAAGCTACGGTAGCTCCTTACAATGAGATGGTCCATATGGTTGTTTCACTTGTTTGCCACTCAAATATGGCCATCAATACCTACCACATACCATCAGCGCAGTTGCAATCACATTGTGTGTACCTCATCAAAATATATTTGGCCGTTTTTACGTGGAAGAAGAATATATATATCTAAATTCTAAATATCTATACAGGATATTGGTGTGATATGATTGCAGCCGTTTTTGTCGGTGCCTCATTACTGAGGATCGTGACCACCAATTGCAACCACCTATTTGAGTTAGGTATGGTAGGAAACTCGCCTAAGATAACTGCGACGCAATTATAAGCTGTATGTGAAGTCACCTACACGTATTGGGCATTAGGACTATAGTCCGATTCCTGTAGTGCCACAGATAACCTCAAACACTAGATAGATCGTAAGTACAACTCGGGGTCACCACACATAGGTGCTCCCGTACTAATTTTGTATGAGAGCGCGACAGCTTATTTCAGTTGAGTTACCGTGTTTGATCATTACTCATGTGAATTAAAAATATCCACAAAAATCAAGTTACAAGGGTGATCCTGGATTGTTATACTACAAATTGGTGTAGAATGCTATTGAGATGTGCTGTTCGAATCGTAGAAATTTACGAATAAAATTGCGCTTATGTGTGGTGACCTCGTGCTCCCTGTAAAAGCTTAATGATGAGGTGTCTGCGTAGTCTGTGTGTAGTGCATTAGAGGAGGCCTGTGCTTAACATATACATAACTATACATAATCATAACTCGGAAGGCTGTCAAGTTAAAGTACTGGTTTGGTCATGTGGTATGACGAATGAGTTGTGAGCTAAGATTACTACTGAGTGGCAACCCGATAGCTCAAATAGGATCCGACAGGCCCCGTCGGCGAGTGGAGCTTGCTTTCTTTCTGAAAGCATGACCAGAGATCGCTCAGAAGACCTACCGCGAATTTCGAAATTTCAAGAAAAAAGTAAGTGCGATTTAAGATGTTCGCGATAGGCCCGCAGGATAGGAAGGAATGAAAAAAGTGGGGGAGACCTTTGCCCAGTAGTGGGACACTATAAGCGCTCAATAATAACAATAAAATATGGACATATACCACAAATTTGAAAACAAATGCCAATTAGAAAAAAACACTGAAGAACTCTGGAACATGACGGGATTCGAACCCGTGGCATTTGGATTGCCGACCATAACAACAACTACGATTGATCAACAAGTATAGGTATGCGCCTGAGTATTAGTTCGGTCGCTAATACGCATGCTGCTATTAGGCAATGACCGTGACTTTCGTGTGGCCGCGGCCGCGAAACGAGTTTGTCTGTGCCTCTCGATTGCTATAGCCGGCTCACAATTTAGGGACACCTTATTTTATTTAATTAACCTTTATTGTATAAGAAAACTTAACGTAGAAAAGACGGACTGAGTGCCACCAGGCAATTTCTAATTTCTTTATGTCAACCTTTCAGTATTTTTGCGTTCAATGGGGCATTCCACGAGCTGTCCCGTACAAACGCATCTGTATCTCTGTCATTAGAGTTATCTTAGCAATTTTAATAGGAATATTATAATTCTGACCACAATTTGACTCTTTTGACGCAGATAAAGGATCTACAAAACCTACCAATTTTCTGAAAATTCGTGTTCGTACGGGACAACGGTGGACTTTTCCTTGGAATGCTCCAATGTATGCGAACGAACTATGAATACGCCTCTCGATTAAGATCGTTATTTGCGTTGTGTCAAATAATTAACGAATCTTAACAGTTTCAATTTCTCGTCATCATCGTCACAAGCCTATATAACCTATATGTAATGATTTACGTAAGGTTTGAGCAAAAGTTTCCACGCTAGTTCAAAGAGAATTGGCAATTTCGTTCACACATCTTTATATGCAGGTATATTTATTTATCCGCATATACTCTTACGTAACTATAAATTTCATGACTTGGTTACGCTTTACCGAAAAGCAACTTACGTCAAAAAATTGGTAAATTTTAAATAGTGATATAAATAAATTTAGATCCGAGACTAGTCAGGCAGGGGGTTACAAGACTTTGAATGACATAAGATAACAGTCCTGGTCTCACAAGCGTTTATGACTGTTTTCCTTGGCTAGTGCTTTGGCTTGTAATTCCAGCAGCGAGATAAAATCACGCAATGCGCAGCGCCTTTCTGACGGCACTTTTTGTTGAGGGGCTATCCTCGTTTGTGGATGCTGAATATGAATTCCAAGTGCTAATTATGAATTTAAATGTAAAAATGTATGCGGAGCCGAGTATTGCTGTGGTGGTAGTTAGGTAAGTCACGTGATTTAACTGCCCCCCGCTGGTAGGTACCTAACCCCGCGGGCGCCTATTAGAGTACGCGATACTTTTAAGAATCAACAAAATGACGCGTTGCACCGAGCACCGCAAAGTTCCTCAATTCTTGTACCGCGTCACCGTTAAATCGCTCTGTGCGAGTCGTTACAGACATTACATTATATATAATGTTAATGTAACACTTGCCACTGCTATTGGGTGTTATTCAAGTTATACAACCGCTGTTTTACGCCAAAACGTCGTATGTTTATAGGATGCTTTATGCACATACGTGTTTTTAGTAACAAGGAAGAATACAGCAAGTAGATAAACACTTATAGTTGTTTGATTATTAGAAAATATTTTGATCATTTTAGCCGACTTCAATTACATAGATTTTAGTAGTTCTGATTTATTCACACCGTTTGATCATTGGTGTGATTCAGTCGAGTCTTAAGCCTCTAATCTTAGTTGGTTATTTCATTTCCGGCTCTCGGACTCAGTTGAAGCTTTGAGTGTGGCAAAGTATATTCGAAATTTTAATTGCTTAACCAGTAACATTATACAAATAATTTAAACAAACAAACCGCTCCCTGCCGTTCCCGGTGCAAAGGTGCCCATAATGCTTGCTGCATTTCCACGCTGGATTACTATGGACAGCCTTTGCACCAAGAACGACTCGGAGCGGGGATCCTCCCCCTTTTGCCGGAGTCGACGGCCCAGTTCGTGAACAAACCGCTTAGCGTCTACCCCCCAGCAGCCCGAGGTTTCAACTGCGAGAGGGACGAAGATGTAGCTGGATCCTAATGGGGCATATATTCGAAATAAGTGGGTATCTAGTGTAGGTTCCGGCAATAAGAAGATACAATATATATGTATGCTTCAATACAGGCACATTATACATAGGTATTTTCTTTAAAACACTTATAGTTTTCGTTTATTTCTTTGTCCATCAGCAATTTGACTCAGATACACTTATGCCAGAAGGCCTCCAGATTGATACGGTTATATATGTTAATGATTATTAAGTTTATTTTTACGTAAACGTTTTTAAAATAAGCAGGGAAAAGGGACGTGTAAGTGTAATAGGGCCTAATTATTAGCCCTACACCATTACACACGTACCTACTTACTATGAAGTGCATTTTAATGTATTCCACGAATGGAATCTAAATTCATAAAAGTTGACCTTATATTAAGTTAGCAAAGAAATAAAATAGGTGTTGAAGTTGGCTAGATATTTTCTTAATGATTCAATTCAGCTCTTCGTAACATCAAAACGATTGTTATTATGGAGTTACCCTATTTTTTCTATATTTAAGGTACTCTATCGTCCCATTTCGCACTGAAATCTACTAAATTCTAGGTATTTACTTGGTAGAATTAATAACATCTCGGTTCGATTCGAAAGCATCTATGCCAAGAGAATACTTTAAAATCAGGGATAAAGTTCTTAGTATGTAGTATTCGTAATAAATAGGTAATTATTTAGTAAAATACAATTATGTACTTTGGATGTCACAGTGGCCATCAGTTGCAACGTATTATATAAATGTAAAACATGTGGACGTGCTTGCCAGTCCCGTATTGGTTTGTACAGCCACCAAAGAAAGTGTCTAAGTAAATTTTGGACATTGTATCTAATGTATCTATCGTCTATCGTCTGCCCTGCTGCCATAGACGCTACAGGCCAATGATGATGACATTGGACAAAACGTTACTGTTTTATTTATTTATCGTATGGCTACACGTCACTGGATATAGAGAGGCATTTCTTCTTTCAGGTGGTAATAGTAGTGGGAAAGTAGATGGTGACTAAATTCCAGTGAGTGCTGCGAGGTCCAGATATAGGACAGTGCAGCTGCCAAGTTTGTTACTCTTTTAGCACGTTGTCTAAGATGTTTTCTGCGCAGAGTAACATGAACCCCGAAGACAAAACGTTGAAATTGATTTACATCTAAAAACTTCCAGTTGCCTACTAGACAACAGTGCCTTCAAAACATCACGGGCTTCGCTATGCCATGCGAAGGGTCTAAAATCTCGCAAGTCGCCACATTGTTGGCGATAAATCTTGTGCGCGAGTGTGCGTGCGCGGGAGTGCGGGCGGGCGCACCCCCAAGCGCTGCAACACCCTTGATACTTGCAAAAGATGTATTAAGTTTTATAGATAATGAAGTAGACTAGAGAAATAACAGGAGTAAATTAGCCCGTCAGAGGGAATGCAACCGGTAATTTCTATGAGAATTACCGATAATTTCTGTATATTTTAATGACGTCATGACCTTACCGGATTCCAAATCGATTTGACAGTTTTACGTGAATTATAAATAATATGTCGTGGGGTGGGGTTAATACTTATAAGTAAATACTTTCAAATTTGTAAGTAGTCTTTACAAACGTTAACGTTATTCTATGAGTAAAGTTACAATATTTAATGCACAAAAAGAAACAAAAACCTCACACCCTCTCATCAATTACATACAATACAACATAGTAAAGGGAAATGTACTCGATAGTGATAATTGCAAGATTTTTAAGTAACTACCTACGACTTTATGATCTTCTACGATAGGGATCAATATTTTAGGGATCCAGGCTTTCGAGTATGTACAAGTACACCGATTTGTATGGTTTGAAAAAAAGTGCAAATATAAATCAAAATTCCAAGTATCAAGACTTTGAATCCTAGAGAAGCGTAGGCGCAAGGGTCGCACAAAACCATTTTTTCTTCACATCCACCAAACATTTTTTCTACCTGCGCCGAGTTTTTACCTGCCCCGTGCGCCGGCGCAGATTCCTGGCTCGCTCCGTGGATTTAGAAAAAAGTCGAATCGCAAGTGAATTTTAGGGGTGGTTTTTCTGGGATTTTTTTGAAATTTCACTTGCTTTTGGAAAGTTTTTGTAATGTTTACAGTTTTTACAGAGGTGCGAATTTGGTTTAGGGTTGATTTCAATATTAGGGTTATGATAATTATGACTTAAAGAAAAAAACATGTACCTAATTATTATTATTTCTGTGCATCCTCACATGAATACAAGCAAAATATAATTTAATAAAATAATGGATACAACCAATAGATACAACTTTTTAATAAAGTCATGTAAAGTAATTAATTGCTGAAAAAGTAGCTTTTCGACTGGTTATGGCAAATATCATTGAATAAAATTATGTTTTTTTTCCTAAGAAATTCAAAGTCATGAATTCTTCTTCTTCGTCGCAATATTTATTTTGAGACAAGTACTATCTGAATTTAATAAAATAACCAAAAATAATGTTTTTATTTGTTAATATTTAATCTTCTTATCAACGTGGAAATGACATCACCAAAAAAAAATCATATAATGCAAAATGTTTGCCATCCTCAACTTTTATGTTTGCAGGTAAAATCAACTCCGTCAAACATGTCATACATTTAATATGGTTTGACGTAGTTTAAAACCATTTTCAAAACAGAAAAACCTGTAGACACCCAACAATGCTTCCACATCCCCTAGAATAGCAAAATTTTCTAACGGAGTCCGTTGTGGTCAACAATTGGGTACTGCGAATGTCATCTCGCTCAAATCTGGAGCAGACCCCGACTGGGGAAGTTACCTCCACCTTACAGAAAACCACAGCCAAATAGCACTAGACCCTACCTACTTATAGTGTTGTGTTCCTGCTGGTGAGTAAGGTCGCCAAAGAGCTCAAAGAGGACCCAGTGTGTTGACAACGAGGGCCCTCTTGTTCCTTTAGCCGTCAACACAGTGAATCCAACTTTGTAAAGGGTCGGCAACGCGCATGTGACACATCTGGAGTTGCAGGCGTCCATAGGTTAAGGTAGCTGCTTACCATTAGGCGGCCGTATTCTAATATAAATAAATATGCCCGTACCATGGTTCAAACCCGGGACTTCCAGCTATGAAGCTGATTGCTAGTCAATAACGAATAGACTACAGAAGCCAACAACATGTACAGTTCGTGAGCTTTACAGCAGCCTGAAACACAGGATTTCCTAGTTCAGGCATATATGAACCTCAGCTCTGTAATAATAATGCATAGTTCTAAGAATTATCTGTACAATTATTTTTGAATAAATTATTTATTTAATTTATTTATTTTATTTATTTAAGAAGAACCTTCGGGAATTGGCGATGACACACGAAGGTAATATTGCTGATCTGCTTTTTCACGTGTCACTGTTGATTGATACCCGACGTCTCTTTCTAAAACCCGAAGGTTCTTCTGAGAGCTCACAGACTGTAAGTAGTTTTAGCCTATTTTGGTCACTGAATCGGTAATACATGAATGAAACTATGATTTATACGAGAGGATCTTCACCCCCAATAAAAACTCAAATCTAAGAACAAACCAAATAAACTAAATAAAAACCCTGAATGACTCCACATTCCCGTGGTACAAAAACTTATAACGGGGTCCGTAGTACCCGAAAATTCTTTTTTTAAGGGGCAAAAAGGAGAACAAAAAGTGTACAATGTCTTGTTTTTGCAAATACTTTTTCTCTGTTAGCACGCGTTACATTTTTTGTTTTTGTTGGGTTAGGTCGTTGGTCGGATTTGCATTTTTCTAAAAATGGCCACCGTTTTTGTGGACGACCTTTAAAATGTACGCGATGCTCGTATGATCATGTGTTTTGTTTGTTGATTTTCTATTGTTGTGATATCTTCTTACCATTTTACTAAACTACAGGAAATCTAAAGAATCTGAGATGACTAAATTACACTCGAGAGCAAAAGTTTCGGGTCACTAGCATTTTCTTGAATATCTCAAAAGATTTAAGTATGTTACTGACCCGAAATTTTTGCTCTCGAGTGTAGATGACTTCAAAATAGATTACGAAATTGTGGGTATGCTCTAAGTACTTAAAGTATTTAAGGGTTCGATTCTAAAAATCACGGAATGAAAGTCAAATCACGTCACATATTTGAAGCAAAGTGTTGCTTACGGTCTACAGAAACACTTTAATTTTATTAATTAACGTCAACCTCCTAAATGGTGTTTTTTTTGGACTGTGACTAAATCTCGCAGGGTTAAACTTTTACATAAAATATTTCGGGTTTTATAGGCACTCGTGATAATGAATTATAATATGCCCAAAATGTTACTAAGATTATGGTAGTAGTAGTCTTCTTTTGACAATCAAAACTTTAAAACGTCTAAGCTGATCAGACACTGTCAGTAATAATGACATTATTTCTCTACTCATCCTTGTCATTCTTCATATACGTAGAAAAGGACGGGTATAGAAATAATGACATTATTACTGACAGTGTCTGGACCGCGTTAAATTACACGTTAACATTATATATTTTTCATAATATCTAACTACGGTAGAACAATTAGCTAAGTACCTACCTACATAATGTGTAAATTACCTATGTAGGTACTGTAATTAAGTATGATCATAACATAAATAATTCAAATGGTAAATGGTAATGGGCTTTGCCAGATATTAATGTACCTAATGATATTTATACGTGTTGGAACAAACCTGGTATCTCAATGAATACTGTCAGTGTGTTGTTGCTACGAAAATCCTTTTTATATCGCAAAGTTAGGTAAATTACAGGTTGATATTATACCATACCTACCTATCATAGAGCTAATTAAAACAAACCCGCATGTATAATTAACGTGAAATGTAAATTTTGACAGATGGTCCGCCATCTTGCGCCCAAAATGGCGGTTGCTAGGCAACGGATGCGTGGGCGCACAATCCCTCATCTAAAAAATGGCTTAAGTGACAGATATTTGAACTAATAGCCGTCTTTTTGTAAATTAGGAACGTGGGGCAACAGGTGTTGCGAGATTTTTTTGAATCTGAGGGGACGGCGATACGCTTTGAGGATCGATGGGAAGATTTTGTAAGATTAATGCTTTTTTGTATAATGTTGAGAATATGTATAGGATCACGCTATTCTGGCAAAGGTAATTTGGTGCATCCCGTAGCCTATCTAAAACTGTGGTTTGGACTTGTAGTTAAGAGTTGTTCTAGAATTTAGGATTTAATGATTTCCAGCACCTATGAAAGTGAAATAAAAAAATTGGGAAAATAGGAAAATTTTAACAGTGTTACTAACTTCTGATAATGTTAATCTATATTTTTACGTCTATAATGTAACGGTGGAATAGATCATAATAGAATATTGTAATTAGTAAATTGAATAATAAAGATCTTACTTATTTTTTTTAATCACAAAGAAACGGCGCAGAAAATAGCATATTTAAGTAACAAAAATATAAAACATAGCCGAATTGGAAGGCTTCCTTTTCAAATTATAAGTCAGTTAAAAAGAAAACAATTTGATATGATATAATGGGTGATTGCCTGAAATCCTGACAACTTCCTAAAGGATTCTCAAACCGTGTACTTCAAGAAAACTTCGGAAAGTTTCTTCCACAAAAGCTTACGGGTGAAAATTCCTCAACAACCGCAATTTAAATTTGACTTACTCTGACATGTGCTCAAGATCAAGATCAAGATGTTACATAATCTTGCCTGATTAGTCATAGTCATACAATAAGTACAGACAGAATCAATTCACTCTAAACCTTATCTCCTGTCAATAAAGGTCACAAACAGTTAAATCATATGTCAATGATGGTTTTAACTATTACTTTTAACTGGCCATCGCTCTTATGTCTTAGTCCATAAGGTCCAAGATTGGTCAGTTAATTGTGGTAATGGTGTAGGGTTTAAGATTGGTCCACATGTGCACAACACTTGTTTGATATCCGTCCCTCGGTAATTCATGTATCGATCTGACGATGTTAATGTGGATATGGCTTAAGCGGTTTTTAAATACTTGATTGGAAATTAAAAAGATGTGTTTTATGTTACTAAACAACGGATGGATATTTAATTTGATAACGAGAGTGTAAAATATATTTGGATTTTGTTGTAAGCAATTTTAGTGACATGCCAGTAAAATTTTATAATTATGTAACACTAGAGTCTAGGCATGCTAAGTAAAAATGTGATTCTGTTTTTTTATACCACGATGGCAGCAAACAAGCATACGGCCCGCCTGATGGTAAGCAGTTACCGTAGCCTATGGACGCCTGCAAATATTGATTAAACGACTAATGTTAATACCTGCGTTCTGGTGGCAAACTAAATACCAAATCAAGAATAAACAAACATCAACTTAAGTTTGAATGCTCACCAAACTAAAATCTTGTCTTTTGCCCCAATTTCGGAGCGAAAGAAAAAACTTAGTAAAATAATCTCTTTTGTAAAACACCAGAAGTTGTAGGCATCCTAGGTTATCGCATACCAGCAGATAGACTGTATGCTTATTTACCATCGACGTCGTATTAAACTATTTTAAAATTATAAGAAAGAATTATGTGACATAAAATAGCTGCTAAGTCATGTCCTTATTTTGATAGCACAACAAAAATATGGCAGTGGTAAGTCAACACTCGAAATTGGTTGGGTGTTAGAATCGCATGCCTTTAGTTTTATTTCTTTTCAATAATACTTCAAAGGACGAACTATTTATACTTGTATTCTCTATGAGAAGTACCGCTCGAAAATTATTATATGTAGTCCGTGAGCTCTCAAAAGAACCTTCGGGTTTTAGAAAGAGACTTCGGGTATCAATCAACAGTGACACATGTAAAAGCAGTACAGCAATATGTATTACCTTCGTGTGTCATCGTGGATTCCCGAAGGTTCTTTTTAAAGCTCACGAACTGTAGTTAAATTTAAAACATTAACTATGTAGTTTCAAAATTATGCTATTTTCTGTGAACCCGATATATAAGGTACAGTCGCCATAAAATATATCGGAGCGGCAAAGGTATACAAAAATATCTGAACATGCACTTTGTTGTCTTGACAATAAAGACGTTCAGGTATTTGTGACCGCCTTGGCCGCTCCGTTGTATCTGATGGCGACGACTGTCCCTAAGCAAAGACATTATATTTACAAGGTATAGGCAGCCGATCTTAAAACGTCAATTTCTTTGAATCGCATATTAGCATACAAACGTTATCAAGAATTCTCACAGTTCTCATACCATTTTCCGGCTAACGATTTTTTCTCATTAACGCTCCTTGATTTTCTTATTGAAATTTCAAATCAACGTATTGCGGGCACATCACGTTGGGTATTTAAAATGTATAGGAACATATTGTTTAAAAAAATATATGAAGAATACTTTCAGAAAGAATCGTTCTGTATGTTAAAAACCGCGAAGATCCGCGCTAGCCCGTACGGTTTTGGCGCTCTGGCACAAACTAGTGCCTTCGTTTGCCATGCGGACACCAGGCTCAAATTAAGCTGTGGCAAATCCGGGAGAAACGATAGGAGGATGATCTATTGCATAAAATTATTAAATTTATAAAAATAATGAAGTCTAAATTGCATGGTTTTTGTCATCAATATCGTAAAATTGTTATAAATTCACTCAATACATTTTATTAATAACACAAAATTAATAGGTACCTAAACACTTCTCATTTATTATTCCAATAGAAGTTTCTGATTCTATTAAGTTGAGAGATACACAACAGTATACACACATACAAACAATGTTTTTGCGCGATGATGTAATGTTGCCGAATCTTGAATTATTGCCATTATGATTTAAATGCTCGCAGATTAACTTATGGAAATATTTGTCTGTCACTCACACCGTAGCCAACTGTTATGTAATATTTTTTAACGTCATTCCAGATGTAACTACTGGGGCACTTCAACAGACATGGACTGCTTACAAGCAATCAGTTTGGTTTCACAAAGGGACGTTCCACAACCGACGCTGCTGCAGAACTCATTAAACATATTTTCAATGCTTGGCGAGACAAACGTTATGATGCAATTGGTATATTCTGTGACCTTTCAAAAGCTTTTGATTGTGTAGATCATAGAACGCTCATTCTTAAATTAGAACACTATGGTCTTTCAGAAAATGCCCTGAGTCTCATGTCTTCTTACCTTAGCAATAGAACACAAACAGTTGTTGTAAATAAAACCCAGTCTAAAGGGACTTTAGTAAAATTAGGAGTGCCACAGGGTTCCATTCTGGGCCCATTCCTGTTTTTGGTTTATATAAATGATTTACCTTGTGTAGTACAAAACCTTTGTGGTATGATTTTGTTTGCCGATGATACATCTTTAATTTTCAAAGTTGAACGGCAATCCAATGATTTATCTGTAATTAACAATACACTAGCTGACGTACTAAACTGGTTTACTACTAACAATCTGTTACTTAATGCTAAGAAAACTAAATGTATTCGATTTGTTTTGCCAAACGTGGCACCAATGGACACTAATATAGTTATAAATGGTGAATGTTTAGATATAGTAGATAAAACTGTGTTCCTTGGTTCAACGTTGGACAAAAATTTACAATGGAGTCCTCATATAAAAAAACTCGCTCTTAGACTAAGTTCAGCCGCTCATGCCGTTAGAAAAATTAGACAACTGACTAATATTGAGACAGCTCGCTTAGTTTATTATAGTTATTTTCATAGTGTAATGTCATATGGAATTCTGGTTTGGGGCAAAGCAGCTGACATACAGACTATTTTTGTTTTACAGAAAAGAGCCATTCGCTTTATGTATAACTTAAAGGCAGGTACATCAATTAGAGAATTATTTAAAGAAATTAATATTTTAACTCTTGCGTCCCAATATATCTATGATAATATTATTTTTGTTGTAAAGAATATACACACATTCAAGAAGAATTCTGACATCCACAGCTATAACACTAGAAATAAAAACAAGCTTGCTACCAGACGATGTCGTGTCCGCAAAGCATATAAGTCATTTTTTGGCCAGGGTATTCATATTTATAACAAGTTACCCGTCGATGTTTTGAATCTATCATTTCCCGCTCTTAAGAAATACTTGAAAAAAACTTTAATGTCAAAGGGTTATTACAGGGTCGAGGACTATATGACAGACATATATGCATGGCCCAAACCAGAATCTATAAAATCATCTAACATTTAGAGGACACAGTTCAAGTAAGAAAGAATATCAAACGTATTGCGAAGCAGTCAGATTTGGATTTTATTTTTATTTTTCATTTTAATTACACAATAGGCAGGTACATGTCTGTCTCTCAAGCTGTTTTGATATGCCTTCTTGAAGAACTACGCATTATTGTATATAGTATCTTTAATGTATTTGTAGTACTGTTTTGAAAAAATAAGTCCCGCCGAGTTTCTTGCCGGTAATAAGTAATACTTCTCGGGTCAGAGGTGTAGGGTTAGAACCGGTGGTAGTTTCTTTTCTCTCTGACGTTCATAAGTGCATTGTAATGTGCCTAAATTGAAGAATAAATATCTTTTATCTTTTATCTTTTATCTTTTTAAAGTGACATTTACCGCCCACGCGCGCAGAGTGAAGTTCACAAACAGGAGAAGACGTAAAATTGTGTACGGGCGAGTACGCATTCGGGCCACAAATCTCGCCTTTCAAATAGTTCTTGATTTTACCGCCCTGGGTGCATAATGCACTATTACATCCTACGAGCCTGGAAAATTTCAAAAAAAATTGGAACACTTATAGGAAAGCCGTAGAGCAAAATCTCCTTAAAAATGAAAATTATAGAGGGACAGATCAAGTAAAGGATTCAATTTCCTTATAATTGTACGCTGTTGTACGGAATGCCATGGACAAACGCCGATGGAGACTTTGGAGACGTTTCTAACACCGAGTTTAGATATTCCGGTGATGGGGATACTCCTGTCTGAGGGAATGATCGAAGCAAGAAAAGCTAAAAGTAGATATGCATTGTCTTAGCAGTCATTATTAGGACTTAGGACTACACAGCTCAGTAAATATGATATTTTCAAGTCAAAGGTTTCATTATGGGTTGTTAATAAAGTTTATTTCTAAATGTATTTTTATGGCAGTAGGCTTGGCTTATTGATAACCGACAATGTTGTACCTTTGACTTAAAACACTTCACGAATTATTCTTCCTCAAAGAAATGTTACGCGACGGTGTGAGAGACGGCCGTATGATGTGGTTGACAGGCACTTGGCTAGTAGGTATTATTAGGTTCGAATTCGTGAGGTCAAGTTCGACCCGTGCTTATCCAAACTTGCTTATAGGATAAATATATGTATCTAGGTATATTATGCACCCAAAAATACGACAAGTTTACATATATATGTAAACATACATACAACACATATAAATGTTACATATATATGTTACATGTATATGTATGTATGTTTACATATGTATGGCTTCATATGAAGCCAATTTATTGAAAATAGCTAGAAGTAAATTCGATTGAGACAAATCAACATATACTCCACAATTGTAACACGTCTTATGTAAACATACAATATACATTTGGCAATAAAGAAAATGAAATGAAATGAAGTAAGTACTTTAAAGGTAGGTACAGGTGATGATGATGATGACATGATGATGATGAGGGAGATGGGCAGCAGCATCTTCCGGAAGCCTAAACAACAATAAACAAGAAAAATTGCGCGCGCCAACCCGCCTGCCAAGCGTGGCGCGTATGGCAAACCCCCCCTTAAAGGGGAGGCCTATGTTCAGCATTGGACATCTTATGGCTGAGATGATGATGATGATGACAGTTACACATACAATTTATACATATATACAAAATGTTTCTAGTTCTGTAAATACTCAATATGATATCTAAGCATAGGCGATTATCACACTGACGACGGATGCGCATGCGCATGCGGATCTGTCGCCAGTGTGATAATAGCCATATAGTTTATGCATTAGCTGAAATCTAGCATGTTAGCAAAATCGAAGGGCACCGTGTAATTAAAAAAAACGTAAGTACTCTTATAATATTGTATGTTTTTTTGCTACAAACGTATGCTAATGATTATGTCGTTTTTTTACCACAACAAAAACTCGACGATACGACACTTGACTTCATTTGGAGGTGAAAAAAAAGGGTTAATTATCATCTAACAATGATAATTTGTCATTTAAAACGAAAATATCTATTTTGCTCATGCTATTGTTGTTGGTTAAAGTTTAAGAACCAAATGTTAAGGTAAGGTAGGTTAGGTTAGGAGGTCTGCAATCCGGATCCGAAATGTATGAAATTATTCGGATCTGGGTCCGGATTCACGGATCTTCCCATACATTTCAGATCCGTCGTGGAAACCCTAATTAGGTAACCTAAGATTAACGATATTATAGTCTAAGAACGATATTGATATAGCTGACCCCACACAGAATTTTTTTTACTAGAAACAAGTAAATAATAATAATTTTTGGGACAAGTAAAACGTTTACTAAAAACAAGTAAACCCTTTCCTTGTTTTTAGTAAAGTTAACTTGTTTTTAGTAAAGTTTACTTGTTTTTAGTGAACTTTTACTTGTTTTTAGTAAACGTTTCCTTGATTTTAGTAAACGCGCGTTTACTTGTCCTGGGAATTACTATTTTTTTCTTGTTTCTAGTAAAAAAAAAATCTCCGTTCAATGTCACTGTCAAACCTTATTTCTTCCTAAACGAACCTTTACAATATTCTAAGAATGAAGGATCCTCTAAACATCGAATCCTTTAGTGCATCCAAGTCGTTTGGACTTGGGCCAAGACACAGACTACGGTAGTCTGTGGCTAAGATAACCACTGAGTGGGTGCCTTACAAGTCAAACTGAGGATCTGGCAGACCTCGACGGCGATGGCGGGATAACTTGGTCTCGTTTTTGCGAGACTGTCCAGAGGTAGCGCAAGACCGGGATTTTGGAACAAAATAAGGGAGGACTTTGCCCAGCAGTGGGACACTTGGCTTAAAAAAAATTCGGAATCAAATCGGAGACTTTATAAGCTCTTCCATTCATCAACCTAGCAACAGCGCTTCGTCAGTTTAATTCCTAGTAATAATCAAATTAATGATTAAGTACCTGTTTGATCACTTAAATTCGGAAAGGGCGTATATTCTTAAGCAAATCACGTCAGTTACGACGTTTTTAAAGAGTCAGTGCGAGTAAAGCGAAGCGTCAATCAATTGCTGCAAAAACATAAGTGGTCATAACATGTGAAGTCATGTACCTAATGTATGTTGAAATCTGCCATTTGTAACTAGTCAAAATTTATTGAACGTGCTTCTTCATTAACATTTGGGATGGGCATTTATTTTGTAAATATAAGCGTTACAATTAGGTACAATAACAAAAACTTAGTAATTGTAAATTAAAAGCTATCTTAAATAAAATCACACTAAACCAAAAAATCCCCCCGCGGCATGGTACCGTAGCGTAGATGCTGGCAGCATTTCCCCTTTGTATGGCAATACCAATACGTTGAGCAAGGAAGCTGCCAGCTCTAACGGTCACCAGTGGCATCCACTAGCTTCTTGGAAAGATCTCTGAAGAGAGCAGTACGGGACAGGGAGTGACACTGGGACCCCACGGGGGCCACGGGCCAAGGGTCTCGAGTTCTCGACGCCGAACGGAACGAAGTTATATTCGACGCCAAGGCCCATATTTGTTTATTTTTAATTTTTCGGCAGCCTAATTTTATACGTAATGCAGAACTGAACTGGTGTTTATCTCCGCAATCGCATCTCTGTGGTAATACAGAGAGGTAATGCGGCCAGCGTCATGGATTCCGTTCGCAGGGGGCCCACTTAGAGGGGATATTCTTTTTGTAACAGGGATTTTAAGTAAGCGTTTATGTTCTGTTAACCCACATACGGTATATGTAACCGACATATAGTATGTAAATAAATAAATAATAAATAAATAAATATTAGGACAATCTTACACAAATCAACCTAGTCCCACAGTAAGCTCAATAAGGCTTGTGTTATGGGTACTAGGCGACGTTATATATAATATATAGATATATATAAATACTTAAATACATAGGAAACATCCATAAACACACAAATAAATGCCCTGACCAGGATTCGAACCCGGGACCTCCTGCTTCATAGACAGGGTCACTACCAACTAGGCTAGGAGGCCGTTGAGATGTAAGAAGACGATACATTCAAAATCATAAAACACAAATTATATAGGCATTCATGAAGATAATTAAAAGACACATTTGCCATGATTGTAAGTTCCTTTTCGTTTTTATTCGCATATATTCGTATTGAATTTGTGGCAACGAATACGAATGTGAATATCCAAAAACATGCGAATATTCGCTTATGCGAATGCGAAGACGAATATTCGTTACATTCCTAAGTAAGCGCTTCCCCTAACCAGGTAGATTTGTTTTTTATTCTCACAAAAAACCGTAATCCTAATCCTTTAGCAGGTTTATTCCATTTCTGTCACGTAATCTGAAGCCCCTTTGTCTAATTACTTTTAATTACCTTTTCGTGTACTAAACATTTATAAATAAAGATTAGATATTTTATAGTTATACTACGATACCTAATCTATCAATAAATAAAATAAAATAAAAATAAAATTCGTTTATTTCAGACCGTTAGGATCCATAATTTTGTTAGTTACAATATTCTTATTTTACTTACACCCTATGTTAGTACTTACATCTGACTTAAAATTAACTTAAATTGTACTACATTTATATCTACTTAGCTCTGCCTATCAGCACATCTACCCAGTAGCTAGTGAGACGGCAATCAAGACGTTCAGCCAACGTCCTTAGGAGGCTGTTGCTACTGCTTCGCACACGTGTCAGCAGAGACGCAATTCTTTTACGCCTAATGGCGTAAAAGTCATCCGTTCGCGCCTCCGCGAACATACCGGATGCACTACAGTGCTTCGGCAGCTTCAACAGCATCCTTAGGACGTTATTGTACTGAACCCTTAATGTGTTATAGGCTCTCTGCGTAAATGTTGCCCACAGACTGCACGTGTAAAAAGTTTGACAGTATGCTTTAAATAGCGTTAACTTTACTTGTGTGTTACAACGTGCAAATCTGCGGGCAACCATATTGCCCCTTACTGCCATAGCTCTCCTTTCTCTTTCTAGATCCATATCATCTTTCAGATCTCCAGTGAGCACGTGCCCCAAATACTTAAAAGTCTCCACCACCTTGAGAGGTACCCCTCCCAGCATGATCTTAGGTACAGTCGAATCTGAATTGTACTTTCGAGCCTTAAAAATGAGTATTTCACTTTTGGTTGCATTATATCAATGTCCAATAATATAAAATAAAAATAAGTTTTCTACATGGACTTCTGTTCGTAACGCAGGGTAGTTTGGATGTCTTGGGAAACATTTTTTATTTTTTGCTCATTTAAGTAGTTAAGTGTGTAATATTGATAGCTTATTGTGCGGTGATCTAATAAAAAGTGTGCAGCTAATGAAGAATTAGTCTCAAAACGCGTGTAAACTCTCTGTAGTTAAATGGACAGTTGCCCTGGCATGGCCACCACGTGTTGTTTGTAAGGAGCAGCTATCAAAGAGTAAGGCTGAAACCGAACAACGTTGCCTATAATTATATAACAAATAAAATGTGATTAACGTCGTCAACTTGTCATTGGCAGAATTCCCATTGCTCATGTGCAAAGGGAGAAAGCCATTTATTTAAAAAAAAAGTTTTCTACATTTGTACCTATGTTTAATAAAGTATGTTGCCCGATATTATATTACCGTGCCGTGAGGTGCCCGGCCTTAGAATTGTCCCCCACCATATCGTCCCGTGGTTGCAGTAGGAGTCTGCTAAGGGAATATACCGGGAGATGGGCAGCAGCATCTTCCGAAAGCCTAAGCGTAAACAACAATAAACAAAATAAAAAAACGGCGCGCGCCAACCCGCCTGCCAAGCGTGGCGCGTATGGCAAACCCCCCTTTTAATGATAAGTTCCATTAATGTCGCTTTCGACCGATACTAATGGAGGTCCAAAGTGGAGGCGTATGTTCAGCAGTGGACGTCTTATTGCTGAGAGATGATTGTTTATTGTTTATTTAAAAGTTACACAGCATTACAGTCTTATCACTAATACACTGCGAAACTACATAGGTACTTACTATAAATATAAATCAAAAATTATCATGCGAACACACTTGACTGCCTATTATCCAACCGCTCACAAAATATCAAGCACTCATGACACACATTCGCCCATCGCCACGCCAACAGGTCACACTCTGGTGCAGATGTCAGGAGCGCATTCAGTAGGTCCAGGGCACGAAGTATCGGAGAGTTCCTATGTGCGGCCGTACGCGCCGATGATGATATATGTACCTAATGTATAAGTAAGTATGTTGCTTGGTATATTACTTAACACAAAACTTTTCCATCGAAACGTCAAGCATAATTAATCTTTATAATCGCCCGGAATAAATATAATATTAATTCGTCTATTCAAAGTTCACTTCTTCCTTTAGCTAATTTAGGCGTGAAGTAAGTTTAGGTATGGAGTCAAGTGCGAGCGGCCTTGAGCTTGGATGAGCTCAATCAATTCATTTTGTCACGACCTCTGCATAAAATATCGAATGCTACATCCACACTAGCGAGAACAGCTAGCATTTTTTTTAATACAACGACAGTGGCAAACAAGCATACAGCCCACCTGATGGTAAGCAGCTACCGTAGCCTATTGACGCCTGTAACTCCTAACACATGGGTCGGCACCCTTTAAAGACAGGAGGATTCACTGTGTTGGCGGCTAAAGGAACAAGATAAATCCCTCGTCGTCAACACATGGGTCCTCTTTGAGATCTTTGGCAACCTTACTCACCGGCAGGAACACAACACTATGAGTACACCACCCGCTCCCATGATTTCCCATGATTTATGGGAATTCCAGAGGCCAGTTTTATAAAGCTACAAGTTACAATTTACAAGCGGAAGTCTCTTTCTAACACATAGGGTTAGAAAGAGAGTTCCGCTTGTAAATTGTAACTTGTAACTTGTAGCTTTATAAAACTGGCCTCTGGTTACTGTTGGTTCTTACAGTGATACGTAGTTGGTATTTGATCAGGTGATAAATGTTTAAGATGATTATGAATAAGTGATTATGAATATGTTATATGTGTAAGTGTATTTATGTTGATTTGCATTTGCTTTTGCAACACCAACTTGTTTGTTAATTTACAAAGGTTTCCGCTTCCCAAAAGTTGCCTGGAAGAGATCGCTTTTTAGCGATAAGACCGCCACTTGTTTTACCTCTACTTTTCTGTTTGTAACTTGTGTATACTCTGTTTCTTTAATTTGAGGTGTGCAATAAAGAATATTTATGTACTTCAATTGCTTAACAACTTTCAGTGCTGATTGTACAGCCAGCATCATATAGTTAGTAGCAGTGAAGTCGCCAAATATATCGTAACAAATCCTTACTGCCGTAGAAATAAAGATCTGTACCGATATATTTGGCTACTTTGGTTGCGACTAACTAATTGATGCTGACTGTATTACAAAACTCTCTCATTTGAGACGTCAACATAGTGAATACTCCTTTATGATTTGAAGGATCGGCAACGCGCATGTGACACTTCTAGAGTTGCAGGCTACGGTAGCTACTTACCATCTTGGTGTAAAAAAATCGAATATCTTGTTAATCCCCATACCACGGGCAAGTCTAGACATAGCATTAGCGTTGGTTTCATACAATTCTATCACAGCTTGATGTATAAGTAACTATATGGAGGGATGTTTACAAAAACAACATAACTGACTACACTGGTTGACACCTGAAACGATTAACAATGTTCTTAAAAAAGTGTCAACTGCTCTAAGCAGTTATGTTGTTTTTGTAAACATCCCTTCATATAAATAATAATACATCTTTTTAAATACTGGTTACAACCAGTTTTGGTTGTCTACAAGATATAATCACGTGTAATTTGAGTGTGCAGTCGAAATATTAGAAATAATCGGAGATAAACTGTGATATCTATAGATTACTTTTAAGTACAGTGGCCATCAGATATATTGGAGCGGCCAAGGTGGTCACAAATATCTGAACAACGCCTCTATTGCTAAGGCGATAAATTGCATGTTCAGATATTTTTGAGTACCGTGGCCGCTCCGATATATTTGATGGCCACTGTATCTATGTCGATGTTTTAGCAGACATAAATGATACAATGGCTTGGCAAAAACTACAAAGTCTTCAATCAGTAAATAAAAAGAAGTAGTAAGTATAATCGAAAATATAGAACTTTTTAATTCTGAAAGAAGAAAAATATGTTATACCAATTAAAACTAAACAATAAACAATAAATGTTACTAATAACTGATAGTCTAACATTATTTGGCATGGACTTTAGCAGAACAAATATAAATTAAAATAAATGTGAAGTAAGCTACTAAAATGAACTAATATTAGCTACGAATAATATAAAAATGTAAATGAAGTAACACTACGTACCTAAGGATATCTAAATAAAGAAACAAGAGTAAAAACACCGGCGACTTCAAAGTTAAAACTAACACGAACTTACATAAAACAGCAAAAAACGGAATACATTAAAAGGTCAAGCTATCAAATGACATAATAAGGCAATAAACAGTTAGTCGACTCACGGATTTGAATAAAAATTGTCTCAAAACCTGTTAAAGGACAAATAAACACAATGACCCAGATTTCTTTTAACAAAAAACTATTATAAAAACAAACAGCAGTTGTAGCAAAAACCGTGTTTTTTGATACGCAAGCCAACAAAAAAGGTATGGTTCGAACGAACACGAATTGTTTTTGCTTTAAGTTGTGTGGATGATAACGAAAGTTGGCTTTTTGCGGTGATTCAGGCAAAAAGTTCGCGGCGAAAGTAATTAACGTTGATATGACACCATTGACATCAAACATCAAAGTGCAGTGCACTATGTCATGAGATCGTTTTTTATCTCACCTCCTAGCGTTTTTCACAGTTTTTATGGCACCACTCTATGGATCCTATAGACCTGTGCGTAGGCACTTCTTATTGTAAAACTTACTCTTAATTTACCTATGATATGATATACAAAGTGTAACAAAAATACTGGTGATCCTTTTAAGGGCATAATTGGTATCGTATTTTAATTATGAAAGAGCAAAAAAAATCGCGATAAAAACTTTGGTTGTGTATGAAGGGTTGGCCAGCTGTGACATGACGTTTCTCATACAAAAAAATATTTTTTTCGCTTCCAAAACATTTTTCGCCTGATTTTTCTTACTCGAAATACGATAAGTACCAATACGCCTTTAAACGGATCACAAGTATTTTTGTTACAACCTGTATGCTGTATACATACGACATAGCAGTGGGGGCGGGTCAAAAAGATTGTTAGTCAAGCCGGGACCTAATTTAGTTTACATTTTCTTCATGAGCTATATGAAAAGTGGTTAACCGTTTGAAAATAAATAAGGTAAGCCGGAGGGAATCGAGTTCTAGGGACGCTCCGCCACTGCAACATAGGGATAATCTTATCATAACAGAACATTATACTTAAGCGTGTTGTATCCGTGTCATACTATGTTATATAACTTCAATATAGGAGTACCATTACTGTAAAATTGACCCTCCAACCCTTCTAAGTAACTAGGTTTTATTGGGATTAGGTACGGTTGCCTCACAATTTTGTCTGCACTCAGTGCTACGAGCCAGGATTTGAATCCGAGACCTCCGGATTGCTTGCGTTTCCCTCGAACTGTTAGTATAATTTCGATTTTATCTTTAAGGCAGTCATAAGTTTCGTTACTTTGTTTTTATTACCGTCACATCAATTAAAAGATAATATTTAATTTATTCATAATTAATTGAGTTTTATATGAATATTCAAAATAAATGTCTGAGATAATAAATATCTGTTGGGCCAGTTCCGTAACCAGTTGACAGTCGTAAATTATATTGAAACGTTTTTATGTTCACTAGTAATAAAATCTTCCACAACAATGTGCGCAAAAATATCTGACACAGTATTAATTGGATTGTTTCATATTTTTGCGGTCTTTGCTGTTCAGATATTATTGCCAGCCTCTCAACTCAACGTCTTGGGTACATTGGATATCACTGGCATGTCGCACTGTAAGCATGAGCAAGATACGCTGCGTGTGATATCAAAACGAGATCAAAATCAAATCTATTTGTAAAGTTCGAATGTCGTTCTGATTAGGTATCTTTAAAAGCGGATGCTGTCATTATGAACATTATTAATATTCTTACAACCAAATGAAAATTTAAAAAATCCCGATATTTATATAGCCGCTATCTAACGTAGTTAAAAGTGTTAAAGCATCTATTTTAATTTCAAGGGTAAGATTTTAATAATATAATGTGTTAGCCTGTATACGTTCCACTGCTGGGCACAGGCCTCCTCTCATGCACGAGAGGGATCAGGCTATAGTCCCCACGCTGGCCCAAAGCGGGTTGGGAACTTCACATACACCCTTGAATTTCTCCGCGGATGTATGCAGGTTTCCTCACGATGTTTTCCTTCACCGTATAGCGATTGGTAAATATCAAATTATATTTCGTACATAAGTTCCGAAAAACTCATTGGTACGAGCCGGGGTTTGAACCCGGGACCTTCGGATTGAAAGTCAGACGTCGTTACCATCAGGCTACCAACGCTTTTTAAATAAAGATAAGATTTTAAATAAAAAAAATACTGTACTCAAGTCAGTTTGTCTGTCAAACTAGTCAAGTTTAGTCGCATCGCATCCATATTATGGGAGATACAAATGCTACAATGCCAAAGGCATAATACTAAGCTGATAAGCGCTATCTCCAAATTAAATCCATTTGAAAATGGAATTCTGAAGCGTAACATTTAGGGTATACATTTGCATTTAACTTTTTTTTGAGGTAGGGTTTTTTAGCCTAGACATACACACCATTTTTTGACTAAACTGTAATTCCTTATCATATCTCTTTCTGACGTTTGGTTTTAAAATACATACATTGAAAGAATTCAGAAATCATCACAGTTTTCTTGGCAAGAGTTTAAAATATGCAACTAAAACGCACACGAATTTATACTCAAAGTTAATATACTCATTGTCTCATTTATCTCAAACATCAAAAACATCTTTCAGAATCAAATAAATTAGGTACATAACTCTTAATTTTTGTATGTATGTAGGTAGGTACACTAGGTACACTAGTTACGTATTAGCGAGAACCGTATCAAAATCGACCCAGTACTTTTGGAGTGTATCTTAAAGGGATAGATCAAGCCAATCGTGATTTCTAAAAGATATAAAAATACTTCTCCATACTCAATTTATTACGTAATACCTACGCGGTATAGGTGTCACCAGCAAGTTTTAAACCAACATTTAAAATTAAAACAGCCCAAACAAAACCTAATTGAGTTTGAAGACAAACAGACTACCACACTACTCCGTAAAAAACCAAAACAAACAATAGAAAAGTCAAGCAACACTTTTAACGCGGAAAAGATCCGGAAAAACCTTACGTAGGTAGCTTCGCGACTATGCGTCAGAGTTTACCATTTAGTTCCAAAACATCCTTTAATCCACCTAAAATTACCAAAGCAATTCCAACCTAAAGAGTTAGAACTTATGGTTGATTGTGCAATGGCAGGAACTATGAATTAGGGCATTATAAAACAGTGTGATGTAATACGTGCCCGCGCCAAGGTCAGCATAGACCGAAAATCAGGTTTGCCCCCCTCCCGCGCGGGTGCTGCGCGTGAGACGGTGTGCGTTGCGGTGGCTGGGCTTTTAAAAGATAAAAGATAAAAAAGATAAAAGATATTTATTCTTCAATTTAGGCACATTACAATGCACTTATGAACGTCAGAGAGAAAAAGAAACTACCACCGGTTCTAACCCTACACCTCTGACCCGAGAAGTATTACTTATTACCGGCAAGAAACTCGGCGGGACTTATTTTTTCAAAACAGTAATACTAATACATTAAAGATACTATATACAATAATGCGTAGTTCTTCAAGAAGGCATATCAAAACAGCTTGAGAGACAGACATGTACCTGCCTATTGTGGATATAAAATGAAAAATAAAAATAAAATCCAAATCTGACTGCTTCGCAATACGTTTGATATTCTTTCTTACCTGATCTGTGTCCTCTAAATGTTAGATGATTTTATAGATTCTGGTTTTTAAGAAATATAACTTATAAAAATCATAGCTGATTGTATTAGCAGATACTTTTATAGGTGTTATAAAACAGATTTTAAATATGTTTTATTTATTTAGACATGGTGACGTTTGACATTGTTATCATTATTAATTATTATTTTAACCGAAATATGTTCACTGCATAGGCGAAAAATGGTTGACTATTGGTCGTATGCTGTTGTTATGGGATGGCTACCAAAGAATTTGTGGAGCACTATAAAAAAAACAAATGATAATAACAACATGATGTGTTAATAAATAACTGAATATTAGCTATAGTAGAGACGTTGTTCAGATATTTGTTACCACCTTAGCCGCTCCGATATATCTGATGGCGACTGTACGTATGCACTGTTGCTTCTAGCCAGATGGGACAGGATAACAACAAGAAATAGTTACACATATGTAAATTAAACTCGCCCTTTTTTAAAACTTAACTTATAAAAATCTATTACTTAGTGAAATAGTGCACCTTAAAGCCACCAAACCAAACAGTTGTAAAACTGTAGTAAACTGTTCATGACACATATGATAATCGCTTTGGATCATTTAACTCAACAACAACAACAACCCCTTGATTGATCCTGCTCGTATTTTGGTATTTTTAAGTTTTAATCAACACAATTTATTGACCTTTAATTACGTTTTTACCAAATATCAACAAACTTTTAAAAAATCCAAAGGGTTCAAAATGCAGGGACGCGCTGGTGGCAAGTTAAATGTAATAACTCATTTCGCTACGATCGCTCGTTCAACAAATAAATGAATAAATCAAACTACGATCAAGTCCCACCATTCTAACGCACACCAAGTTCTATTTGGAATTCGTCAAAATACTCGACAACGAACTACCACATGGCTGGAGTCATTTTTCATCCGTGTCTCTGTGTGGGTGAACTTGACTCACACACGCGCGTTCACTACTGTGTAGGTGTAGGTGCGCATGCGACGCTTATACAACTTTTTTGTTAGATCGAAGTTTGCTCTTGAAAGTTTTGTTGCTTTAATATAAATATGAACAAATGACTGCTACACATGTAGCTATTACACGTTTTTTTTTAAATAGGTTTTAGGTGCACAGAATGTTTATATAAATTAATTTACCTACATATTTTATTATTAATGATAAAGAAACCCAACTTACACAGTAATTACGTAAGTCTTAGTGCTTAAAATAAACGCTTAGATTACCATTTACCATTATATTATATGGTACAAAACAGAATGAAAATAATCGATAAATCAGTCAACGTCGAACTTCTAACGCTTTTAGCAGGATCGATAGATCATCGGACTGGTGGCGCCATCTAGGCGAGTTGTGGTGAACTAGCAAGTTCCACCCACGCATTGTAGATGGCGTTAGGATTGTGAATGCGTCTGCTGCTGTGTTTATAATATTTCACATATTCTAATTGTAAATTTTATGTTAATCATATTTCAAAGAAGATTATATTTTAATGTTTATAATTATGATATTTAGTCCAGGCAGCGTTATTCATTAATTAATTATAGAAATTACATTAGCAGTAAAATAAATTAAGTACATTATTGATTATTCATAATTATGTATATAAATACTCAAAGAAAATCATATCGATTTTATCCCCACAAATACGAATAAAAATGGTCCATTGCCGTTTAATTAATAAAAAAACTATTTGTGCATATTTTATTGAAATATATAAGTAGATACAATATTCCAAAAATCTACAGCACTTTAAACTTTCTCGCCAATTTCTAAAAAAAAATGCAACAGCTCACAAAAGTGGTGATAATGGTAATATGTAACACAGATAAGCTCACCAAGTCTCTTATCATAATATATATTTCACAAAACACAATTATAACTAAGAACACATGCTCCGTTAATTAAAGCAACGGAAAATGTCTCGGCGCGTGCACTTTAAAAGTACCCCAACCGTTTCGCAATGTCTACATGCAACCCAATTAATTACGATAAAAAACCCTAACGGCTCTTCAAAAAAACCTGATGATACCCAGGAAGATTCCCACAAGAACTAAGGAAAGCATCTGACACATTTGCATACGATCAAATCGTTAATTTTTTAACTTGCCCATTCTCTTCCTTGTGCCCCACAAAAACCTGAAAAGATTCGCTATAATACGAAGGTATTAAAATAAAAGATTAAGTATACCCATTTGCATATGCCCTGTGAGAAAGAAGTTCCGCAAGGAACTATCCTGGGTCCACGTTTTAATATATGCACAAGAGACAATGCCAAAATTGTTTTTATGTTTATCACTCTCTCATACAAGCGGTTTTTTCGCTATTTGTTTTTTACCTTTAACTTCGCACGAATATTTGCATATCCAGTTTGAATCCCCTTAAAATTTGCGTACTATTTTGCATATTAAAGTTCAAGACAGTCTTCTGGAGTATGTGTGTTTACTTTGAGCTTTATTTTAGAGACAGTGGAATTTTTAATTTCTTTACAACGGTTAGGGTCAGGTTTTTTTTCTATAGGAATAATTGCACGGGTATTGTAAGTATCATTAGTGATGCTTTTGGATTCGTGTGAGCTTTTTTGCCTTTTGTGCAAGGTGAATAATTAAATTTGGAAATACTGTCCCCGCAGTTTTTTATCTAAATTAAATCCAGTTCTGATGCGCTAGTCATCGTTCATTGTTTGATGAATATTTAGAAGTAGTTTTGTAAAGATTTTGATTCCGGGTGCTTTATTTTTTAAGGAACAAAACATCTGCTTAGTCGTAATTAAAAAAACTGTGAGAACGTGGGGATGAGGATATCCGCATTAAATTAACAGTATTGTTTAGTGATCTACCGTTATATTACGACTAACCGTCAGTTTATTGAATGAGTCATTATTAGAAGTAACTTTGGCCTAGATATTGACGTTCAGTTTAATATTTTATACTCGTCGACATTTGCGATTTTTTTTCAGTAACATTTTAAGACCTACGTATTATATTTCTATTGTTATTATTTGACATTGTAATTGATTTACAATACCGGTCAAACCAATGACCCAAAGCCAACCCCTGTCAGATTTTCATCAAGCCAATTCCCAATCAAACGTTTACGGCAACAATAACACAATTGCTCTTTTTAATAATCGGCACGTTACCCTTTCACAAATATTAAATTTCACCAATGAAGGGTTTGCGACAATCATAACTGTATCGATCACAATAGCCGATCGACGCGTGCGCTCGATAAAGATCTATAGATCGATTTTGCTATGAAACTGGATATTTTTTGCGGTTGCTGGTTTTTCTGCGTTTTTTTAAAATTGTTTTGTGTAAATTTTCTTTAGCGTTAATATTAATAGATTTCCCAACGTTATCTGTTAGGTAGTTTTATTTAAACATGCTGCTGCTAACACATGGTTATGAAATTTTATGTAAGATTTTCTGTTTTCGTCCCAAATTTTACTTCATGTTCATATTGTTCATAAAACCTACTCATGTCCATATATATCATAACATATTTACATTATTTACTTACTTTAACATTAATGGTTTTAAAAATTAATGCAAATTGCTTTTAGCGATATCTGTATTTTTATAAGTATTATACATAATTACATTGGGTACATTAGGTATTTCAAAAACTTGTTACTTTAAGACTAGTGATAATACTGATAATGATTTGTGGACGAGTTTAGTGCAAGGGACCACTTTGTCGATTTTCAAGGACACTTCTTTCTTTCACTAATAGATAGTGCATATTTTGTGGTTTTAGAAAGTACTAGTAACTCCATATCGACAAAGTGGTCCCTTTGTCCGTACACTGCCACATTTATATAAATTTAAATTATTTTACGTGATTTTTATACCTTAAAATGTATTTTCTTGCCTTCTTAGCAAAATCCATGTAATACCATTAATTGTTTCAATTTCATCAGCTGCTTTATCGGATTCGCTACCCTTCGATTCTCAATAGGCCGTTTTGTCTGTCCGTCCGTCTGGGGTTGCTACCCTTAGCCTATTATAGGATTATTGGGTATTGATCTATTGTAGAGGGCGCGAAAGGGTTTAAGTACTTCTTGTTACCATTTTATCCTTTCATTTTTTTCTTTAAACTCTTTAGCATTGTAGGAAGTGATGTGGTGAAGTATTGGGTGTATTGATTGTATTCATATTGAAATGTTGGGTGGTATTTAATTGTGTTCGAAGGTAAATAAGAATAAGATATTGATAAATGTCTTGATTCATGATTTCATTAAAATAGTGTTTTGGTCTTGTAAAACGTATCTTAACATAACATAACATAAATATTCTTTATTGCACACCTCAAATTAAAGAAACAGAGTATACACAAGTTACAAACAAAAAAGTAGAGGTAAAACAATTGGCGGTCTTATCGCTAAAAAGCGATCTCTTCCAGACAACCTTTGGGAAGCGGAAACCTTTGCAAATTAACAAATAAGTAGGTGTTGCAAAAGCAAATGCAAATCAACATTAATACACTTACACATATACAATAAATAAAATAAACTTACATAGGTCATATATATACATATATATTATATATACTCAATAAAATAAAATAAAATAAACACTACAGGCCACAGGTTGTAAAAACGGTTATAGGAGTTGCAGGATAAACGAATCATGGGAGAGACAAATAATGTTCCTTAAGTAGCTTCTTGAACACAGCAAGAGATTTAGCACGCCTCAAGTCTAAGGGTAAATTGTTCCAGAGTCTTACAGCCTGAAAAGTGAAAGAACTATTATAAAATTTAGAAGAAGAAGACGGGACATTAAGTAGCAATTTTTGAGCAGATCTAGCCGAAAGCAAGTAACTAAAACGTTCTTTGAGGTAGCGGGGAGTTGCCGGGTGAAAAAGAATGGTGTACAAGAGAGACAATATGTGGGAGTTACGGCGAAGACGTATAGGAAGCCACTTGGGCTGGGAGCGGAAAATGGAAACACGATCATACTTGCGTAACCCAAATATGAAACGGATGCATATATTTTGAATGCGCTCAAGTTTATTCAGCTGATCTTCAGTGAGATCGATGTACGCAATATCGGCGTAGTCCAAAATAGGGAGAAGTAAAGTCTGAGTGAGCGCAATTTTGGTGGGTATGGGAAGGAAATTCCGGAGTCTTCGTAAAGAACCAACAGCAGCAAACATCTTCCTACTAACTTCGCTAACTTGAGGAATCCAAGATAATGTTCGGTCCATAACAATGCCAAGGTTCTTTACTTGATGGGAATATGGAATATGGACACCATCAAAGCAGATAGGGGCCAGATTTTCAAAGTCAATCCTTGAGATAAGCATTGAACTGCCAATAATGATAGCCTGGGTTTTTGCCGGATTAACAAGAAGTCCAAAACTTCTTCGAGATATCTTTTTTTCTTTCTTTTCTTTTTCTTTATCTTTTTCGAGATAGCCTAGATTTTAATTTACATTTAGGGCTGCCTTCTCAAGTATTTTGCGATATTTGTACCCAATTTTATTGCGATAATATTACAGTATTTACAGTATTATTTTGAGCTTAGCTTTGTTGTTAGTTATTTGGTATTTGTATTATTTGTCATCATCTTAGTTTCCAAAATATATCTTAGGTTCTTGTTCCTTCTAAATATTGTTCATTTGCCATTTACAAATATGCACACAAATTAATTAGGTACTAACTATACAAAAATATAAAAACTGAACATGTAGGTTAAACTGTATTTTTTCAAATGTCATACTTCAACACGTATCATTTATAACCGTTTCCAAATCTTCCGTTATCCGCTACCATTAACTAACCCAATTCCCATGAAAATACTAAAACATGCAAATGATCCTAATCCTCTGAATTTCCATACTTCCTTATATTTGGCAATGACAAATTACTCGAGGTCGTTTCCCACATACCAATGCAAACCATCTCCATATTAGACGTACTGTTTAATTCAGTAATTGACATCCTTTTAGATTGTGATGCAAAATAGTGCATTATGATTGTGCATGTTGACATAATACCATCAATCTGTGTTTGATTTATGGGTGGCTGTGTCGATAGATTATTGTATCGATTATCGATAGAATTTGCCGCTGATGCTGCTATAAAATATAAGTGATAAAATAAAATAATATTAGATCATGCAACAATGATGTTTTTTTGTGTTACCGTATTGTCGAATACAGATACAAATTTTCTGTGTCTTTAAAAGATATGAAAGCAATATAAAAAAATAGGATTGTTTGCAAGTAATTGTAATAAAAGTAAATGCATTCATTAAATTAGAATATACATACAGTCGATGTCAAAGATATATTTCTGCTGAACATGGGCCTCCCCTTTAAAGGGGGGGTTTGCCATACGCGCCACGCTTGGCAGGCGGGTTGGCGCGCGCAGTTCTTTTTTTTATTGTTGTTTAGGCATAGAGAACCTCCTATAGAGTTGTAATATTGCTCATTTTGTTCGCGCCACGAGTCACGAACACTTGAGGGAGGCGTGCGGGGCGGGTGGGTGATAGCGGCGCTGCGGTTGGTCGATTCAAAATTCGCGCGCTGGCGCATGCTTGCGTAGTGATGGGACACGCGTAGTACAAGTAACTGGTACTGTACCGTAGCGTAACGTAATTTACTGTTGCTATTGTAGGTATTTACTGTTTACTAAATTAGTTACGGTAGGTTATTAAAATATATATCTACCTACTTTATAAAGTTACTAAGTGGCTTATATTATAGAAGCAACGCTTATGTCACTATGTGACACCCATTTAAAGTGTCGTATAAAAACAAAGCTCATATCGCACCTATTAAAAGTTCCTTAAAACAACTTTTATGTGACACCCATTGAAAGTGTCTTATGGAAGCAACGCTAATGTGACACCTATTAAATGCATCGTATAGAAGCAACGCTCGTGTGGCACCCATTAAAAGTTTCATACAGCAACTCCCATTGAACGGTCATGTGAGACCCATTAAAATTACCATACAGAAGCAACCCTCATGTGACACCCATTGAAAATATCGTATAGAATCAACACTCGTGTGGTACCTATTAACCTACACATACTTACTATGAAAGTATGAAAAAACTGCCAACTGAATAAATCAATAAATTGTCTGCTCAAAACTTAAATTAAATTAAATTTACTACATAGTAGGTACATACTATATTTCGTAAATGCGGTACTGCGAAAGCACGTGGTGCCAGTAAGTCTGGTACAATCATCGGCACATCACTATTGTACACGTGCTTGCGTAAGAAAGGAATAGCACATTGAATTTTTTACTTAACGAAAAGAGACGGGCACACTATACTACTTCTCTATGTCCAGTTTAAATGAACTCCGCTGTAGGAAACAAATTTTTAGTCAAAATATGATTTTAACTTACAAGTGGAATGTAATTCCACGTTTTTCGATTCTCAACGTTTAGGAACAGTTAATACACCACCCTACATTAAAATAAGCCATGATTTTAATAGTTTTTATGTACGTATTAAATTTTTTTGCTTGCATACACGCACACTACGCGCAGGTCTAAAACATGGACGCAACTGAGCGGCCGGCGGCCGACCGCGCAATTTATAAGCCCAATAGCACCAACGAGTGGTGACCTCCAGTCGCCTTATAAGGCTTATCTAGTGGTTGTCTTATCTGTGTGTTTAGGCTTTCGGAAGATGCTGCTGCCCATCTCCCGGTATATTCCCATAGCAGACTCCTACTGCAACCACGGGACTATATAGTGGGGGACAATTCTAAGGCCGGGCACCCCACGGCTATGGCAATTGCTATATTAGGTTAACAAAACATTATTAAATTTAAAAAATTAAATCTTAGTTAATTAGTTATGTGCATCATCGTGCATTCCGCGTGTGCAACTTGTAATGTTTTCGTAATCTTTGTTATTGTTACCGAAACAACGTTTAGCTTAGTGCCGTAAACGTTTTCGTTGGAATTTAATTAGCAAAGCGTTTATATTTGTAATTGTTCAATACGCTCGACTATTACTTTTTGGCGTGGTTAATTATACAGCTTTGTATGTTTTCTAGTGTATTTGTCTGTGAAGAGCTCATTAAAATCTTTTAACCTCCTTTTCGCTTAGGAGTTCAATTTCTAAAAACATTTTCTCAATGGAGTACCATGGTACTCCTATGGTATTTTTCAAATGTCATGACATTTGAAGAATAAATGTTGTAATTTTTAAGTTTTTGCCTTTGACTGTGCTGTTTGTCAGTCTTTAGGTAACGCGATTATTTCAGGTAAGTATATGCTTATACTATGATTAAACATCAACTTTTTCTGTAATGTGTTATAAAAATCCAAGCGCATAGGTAGTCAATAGAACAGTTTCAAAGCTTTCCATATTTGTTCTTCTCTTCCATATTTTCATTTTTGCCTTAAAAAATTTCCTAAATTTCAAAATATCGACACGCGTAATATCACCGACTTCTTCCCCTAACTATACATCACTACCCTTTAAAAGTAATGCTGGATTATAGTGAAGACGACGACAATGCCACCGCAACGTCATTGTCATTATAATGCTGTTTAACCTGCGGGGTACTAATGCACTAATCTGCAGTTTTGCGACTAAGTGCAGAGGGGAGCGTGCGACTCTCAGTTTGCATCTTAGATAGACCCACCATAGACCCACACTGGCGTCTTCCAAGCGCTCCTAATCACTAATCAGCTAGCGCTATGGTTGGTGTTTGAGTTAATTCCTAGTTTTTTCGAAAATGTACCTTGATTGAGCTTAATATTGGGGATCAATGTTACTCTGCGTCCGTAGGAAACACATAAGACAACCCTACACGTGATCCCTGGGTGGTACAGAAAGAGTAACAAACTTGGCAGTTGCACTGTTCCATCTGGACCTCGCAGCACTCACTGGATTTTCTTCACCATCTACTTTCCCACTACTATTACCACCTGAGAGAAGAAATGCCTATCTAATTCCAGTGACGTGTAGCCACACGACGTGTGTGTGTAAACTTTGTACTTATTTTTTTCTTATTTTGTATCTCTAAAATCTTTATTGGGTAAATTTTTGAAGTGTGTGTTTTTTCGACATTTGTATAATTTATTTATTTTTTATTAGGCTCGGACCAACTTCTGTGGTTGGGTTTTATTATAATAAAATATAATGTAGGAGGGACTACGCTGCTTCTTGTAGATATACCTAGTTATTGACGTTTAGTGTGATACAAATGTCGATATGTAGCCATAAAAATTTGCTTGGTATTGGAATTGGACGTGAAATAGCAAAAAAATGACCTATAATATATTTCATTAGCTTACAATTCCTACTTCATACATTTTCAATTTCAATAAAACTAATAAAACATTACCAATTCGTTAGTCAATTCGTGCCGCTGCCAGCCCACAAACACTTCAACGCAAGTGAAAATTTTAAACAGAATAACCGTCCCACACAAGCCCCTGTGAGTGACACAGATTAATCGAGAGGGCGCTGAGGGTCTCGTAGTTCTCATACTCTGGCGATGACGGTGACTTCATCAACTTTACTGTGTCTTGGTGACGAAAAGACTTTAGATGCATTTTGGAGAATATTATACGGTATTTCAAGATACGGTTTTATTTAACTCTTTGATTTGGAGGTTAAGCGGACAAGTTTTTGATTGCGACTAACTGTTTTTAGATAGAACCTTTAATAGTAGTTTATGTAACTGTTACGTAATAGGGGTCCTTAAAACACGAGTGTGGTTATATGAAACGAACGAAGTAAGTTTTATAATAAGATCACACGAGTGTTTTAATGCCTAATTACGTACAGTTGCATACACTGCTTTATCTACATACATATTATAAACCCTAAATGACGCGTTCTAAAACTGTTAAAATGGCTGCCATTTCACAGATTGCATAGCCATGGCCAACTCGATTGTGTCGGCGGGGCGCGTGCCGGCGGTCGGAGGATCGCGCGGCGCGGCCGGATTTTCATAATGATATCGAATTTTTGCTTATTATTTGATAATAATAACATCGTTAAAGATAAGACATTTGTTCTAACTTCTAACAAAACAGTCTCTTTTTATGGTGGTCATAACGTGCGGTTTTTGAACGCATCATGGAGGGTTTATGATATGGGTGTAGATAAAATATCATAAAAATATACGCGTTGACAAAGGGGCATAAATATCTGATTGTCATTAAATCTTGAATAAACGTGAACCTACAGTAATGTATATTTTAACCACACGTGCTTTAAATACAAACATAAACTTTTCGTAAGCTTTTGGACGAGTTAAGACGTCAAACAGTAAGCTTCTTGGCGGTTGTAACGTAAACCACAACTCTTCTTCAAATCGGGCTAAATAATGTTACCTGTATGAAATAAAAGGCCTTATCACATATTTAATTCATTAAAGTTACCTACTAGGTCAATTGATGTAAGGGTTATATTATATTAATTAATTAATTATAGTTACAACAACTGTTTACTGACTTGTAGATTATAGGATGGCTAACGCTGTAACGTTCCGCATCCTAAACGACACTTCCGATACTTCATTTTGTATAAAAAAGCGTTACGTGATCCTCGTTATGTATACAAAGTGGAGTGTCGGAAGTGTCGTGTAGGGCGCGGAACGCCACATCGTGAACCATCCTTATTACAAAAATCGATGATTAAAACAATTTTTTACACACTTTCATTTAACTTGACATCGTATGTTTATTTATTTAAATACATTAAATCTTACAAGTTAAATTTCACCCACTTCCTGGTGTCTGATTGAACTGAAATTTGGTATCATCATCATCATCATTTCAGCCATAAGACGTCCACTGCTGAACATAGGCCTCCCCTTTAAGGGGGGGTTTGCCATACGCGCCACGCTTGGCAGGCGGGTTGGCGCGCGCAGTTTTTTTTTGTTTATTGTTTGTAGGCTTTCGGAAGATGCTGCTGCCCATCTCCGGGTATATACCCTTAGCAGACTCCTGCTGCAACCACGGGACGATATAGTGGGGGACAATTCTAAGGCCGGGCACCCCATGGCAAATTTGGTATACTTCCGTAATTTACATGACAATGCTATCTAGTCGGTGTCAACTGTCACCAAGTAAAGTGTGTAGAGTTTGTCCGGAAAGAAAAGTGTCGTGGTGTATATGGGAGCTCATACATTCTACGACACTATTCTTTCCGGACAGACTCTACCAAAAATGTTTTTGGGGGTTACTTGTTTATGTTACAATTGTCATGCGCACAGTCGCCATCAGATATATCGGAGCGGCCAAGGTGGTCACAAATATCTGAACAACGCCTCTATTGTCAAGGCGAAGTGCATGTTCAGATATTTTTGAGTACACTGGCCGCTCCGATATATCTGATGGCGACTGAACCACACAGCTAGACTTTATATTCAACGTAACTAGAAAAGGTCTGTTTTGTTACTAGACACAACGATTCACAAAAATCCTCATATGACCCGAATAAAGTTTATATTTGTGGTTTACAAGATGTCTGACTTCACAAATGTAACTGAAAGCCGCTTAGGAACTTAAGATGGCGGCTTACATGAGAATTTGTCCTTATAGGGTTCCGTATCCCAAAAACGGAACGGTTCCGTATCCAAAAAAGGAACCCTTACAGTAACTTATGTGGCCAACGCTTTGCAAATCCAACATTTAAGGAATTCAATTTTCTGGTCCTGGACGGATATTCACAGCCAATTATAGTCTGATGGCTCCTCTACATGATGGGCCATCATAGGGACGCAGCTATGCGTTAGAGGGAGCTAACGATATTGCCATCTCGTTCCGTCGTATAGCGGCGTCCCTATGATGGCCTATCATGTAGAGCAGCCCGGAAACGATTGAACTCATTGAACCAATGGCGCTTTATCTTTTGAGGAAAAATATGTAAATATTAATACATACATTTTGAATATATTGTTAAACGGCGGTATTAAAAAAGCGTATTAATTACGTAGGCCACACTGAACAAATTTCACTATTACACCAGGTGCCGTATTCTAATTTTAAAATACTTAAACAATACATTAAAAACACAATCCATCTCAAACATAACTCCAACACTCAACCAATAATCAACCAATATTGAAGTTGTATAAGTTGTATTGTAGTTGCATCGCAGTAGTTTTCAAGCAAATTCCGTCATTTTTGATTCAGACGTGTAGGCGTTAGGTGTATTGTGTTGTTATTGCATTGGATTTGCATTGAAGTTGAATCGTGTCTGTGCGTGTTAGAATACGGCCCCAATTCAGAAAATGCAAAAAATAATGGCTGTGCCATAGAAAACGACAACATCTAATCGGCCGAAAAGTATGAAACAGCCAATTTTTTCGCGATTTTGGATCTGGTCCCATAGTAAAAGATGTTCGGTATGACCTACCTAATCACCACGCTCAATATGGTGGTTAATATTTCACCCTGCATATCAATGTATCATACGTCTTTTCTTCCAATGAAGAGCATAAAATTAAAGTGTCAAGCTAGTTAGAATTAGACTTTATAATTAGTTAGTTAGAGTTACAGTTAGTCAGACGGTTAGTCGGCAGGTGGACACAATTATAAATGACTTGTCGCCGGCGAGCATTATGTGGGGCCACAGAGCTGGCGATTGAATATAACACTTATAATCATAGTTCGGACAATTCATCGCAAAAATAATTCTGTATACAGTGTGTAAATCTAATACGGGCGAATCTCTTAACGGTGATTATGATAGGACATAAGAAATATAATTAGATAACTTTTACTTAGAATTGTGCAATTAAATTTTTACCCATACAAAATATTTCGGCGCGCAATGTAACGCGTTAAGCGCTCGTTGACAGTTACTTTTAATACCATGTTTACAGTACATTGCTCCTAATAAAATTTTCAAAAATTAATTATAGGGTCACAGTTAAGTGTAACTTAAAAAACATCTTAATTAATGATTACACTAATGAGTTCTATGTCTGTCAGTAGCGCCCTCATTAGGCCACTTTTTTCCGTTTAGGTGATGAAGCCAAGAGTAAGTAATATAAAACTGTACCACATAGACTATAAGTTGCGGAATAGAGGTGATGACACATGTTGAATTATGCAATGAAATTTGATAGGATGCAAAATGATCAAAATATCCAAATAAAGTAAACATTAAAAAAATCTATTGAAATGGTTCAAAGATATCGGGCTTCAAAGTTTCAAATTTTTTCGATTTTTGAAAGTACGAAATTTAAAAAACCAATGATACCATTCGATTTCTAACATTTTATTGTGAAATAAATTGTATGGCCACCATATACATAAACGCAACATTTCACTGTAAAAATAGCAATGTCATAATTTTTCCATACTTTAAACAGGGCAAATATGAAGCCGTGACGTCAAGGCTTTATATCACTTTGTTAGGAGCGTTATGAGAAACAAATGCAAATCTCAGACTTTAAGTCTTTTTCCTGTCTTTTATTTTGATTTAAGGCAATTGGCCCCATATAGACATTTGATCCTCACAACAAAACGAATCGATTGATACCATGCATGAAAAACATTCATCTAGCCTATACAGCTTAACATGAGGGATTATACAGAAATTTATTCGTTTACTAGGAAACACGATCTCCCTAATGAGGGCGCCACTGGAGGGTCAACGCAGTCTTAAGAGGCTGACAAGACCCGATGACCTTCAAATTGACTTTACTTTAACAGTTTTGTTTTACAGAAAAGAGCCATTCGCTTTATGTATAACTTAAAGGCAGGTACATCAATTAGAGAATTATACTACGCATTATTGTATATAGTATCTTTAATGTATTTGTAGTACTGTTTTGAAAAAATAAGTCCCGCCGAGTTTCTTGCCGGTAATAAGTAATACTTCTCGGGTCAGAGGTGTAGGGTTAGAACCGGTGGTAGTTTCTTTTCTCTCTGACGTTCATAAGTGCATTGTAATGTGCCTAAATTGAAGAATAAATATCTTTTATCTTTTATCTTTTATCAGTCATATAGCTATAACTACTTGTTTTGGAAAAGTAAAAAAAAATATGTTAATATTCATTATATTTAAAAGAACTTGCTTAATTCCAATACACGATTGGACGAAATCGGCTCGATAGAAAATAATTCCAAAGTTACATCTAAAATTAGCTTAAAACAATTGCACGTCTTTAGTTTCTTGGCTTATATGTCTGTAATTAAGGACAACATTCCACCACAGCCACACTAATACTAAAAACTTCGTGGCCTTAAATTTCTCAATGAATGCACAGTTTTTTTTTAATTCATCATTTTGCAAAATTTGCAATGAGCTCCCATACTAATCGTAACGCAGTGTTTCTCTTTCACTCGCGCTGAAGAAGATAGGGAGGGAATTTAGCTCTTATCATCCTCTTAAGCGCTGAACTAGTGTCATACTCGTAGATATCTGGTGGACGGATAAACGATTGCAAAGCTAAGCAATATTTTTGCAAATCGCTTCTTCCCCACGTCACCTTAATTTTATAGATCTGCGTTTTTCATGTCTCGCTCGTGGTTTAGTAGAACACTAATTTTGATAAAAAATTACATTTAGAAAGCTTAAGTCTGGAAGCTAAAGTTCTTTTGTTTTTCATAATTTAATTATAAAGAGCTTTATTTGATTTCATCTGGTGAGTTCAGTGGTGTTAATATTTAATACATATAAAGGTAGGTGATTTTTTTTTTATTAAAATATTGTTACTTTGTGATAAAAGAGCTGACTTACTGAAGCTGAAATATATTAATATATGAATGGCCCCAAGCAAGTTCGTTTTCAAGAGACTGCTTCGCAAGCATCTCCTCGCTGAAGAATTTGTTTGATGTTCTTTCTCCAACCTACGTATTGTATTAATATGTATTAGTATATCTTGTATATTATATAAGTAATAGTATGTAACCATATACGTGTAGGCTTTTATTTATTGTAATTATATATGTTTATAAATTTGGCTTTAGAATAACTATTTTCTACTTTTATTACATTTTCCTCCTGCACCAACTTACAAGTCTCTGTTTGGCCCAATGGTTGCCTGGTAGAGAATGCCATTTGGCATTAAGTCCGCCATTTGTACATTTTCACTTTTTGTACAATAATGTTTAAATAAATAAATAAATGATTAAAAGCTTCTGTACACTCCTTTGTTTGCATAGAATCAGTATTTTCAATGTAAGTTATCCCTCTATTTATACCCTCTTAAGGGATGATTTCTGCAAAACTAATCTGTCCTTTCCCGGGACACAAACTATCTTCTTATCTAAATTACTATTTGAACGGTTTAAGGCTACGGTAACTGTTTACCATCAGGCGGGCCGTATGCTTGTTTGTCACCGTCGTGGTAAAAAAAAAGGACGATGATTCCGCAGACAGACAGTTAACTTTGCATTTATAAGTAGAGATGATATATTAATATAACAGTAAACAATAAACTTAAGTATAAATAAAAACTAATCTTAAATAAATATATTATACTAAAATAACCAGTCCCCCCGCGGCATGGTGCCATAGATGCTGGCAGCATTCCCTCTCTGTATGGCAATGCCAATATGTTGAGCCAGGAAGCTGCCAGCTCTACGGTCACCGGTGGAATCCACTAACCTCTTTGAAATCTCTTTGAAGAGAGCAAGGGCATTAGGACCCCACGGGCCGAGGGTCTCGACGCCAAATGGAACAAAGTTGTATTCGACGCCGAGGCCCCCGTACTTAGTTTTTTTCTGTTTAGTAGAGATTAAATAAATACAAGTAATATATATAAATCGCTCCCGCTACCTCTCCGCTCGCCCGCGTCTCTCCTGGCCCCACATAACACGCGATGCGCAGGGGCAGTAATTTAGCATTTTTATAACAATCTTCATTTGCGGTCGTTAAGCGCTATCAACTCGCTTAACTATTGTTTATTATCTAAATTAACTAGTGGTTATTTTTGCAAATTGTATTATATAAAGGTTCTGCTATTTAATGTGAAAATACATAGTTACAGAATAAAATAATACTGCTGCTGCTGCATTAAGATGGTTCCGTGTATTACAAATATTTAAGTATGCTGGTATAATATCTCTACTCTATCCCTAGCTAAGGATATCCGCACAGATCTGCGCGCTGGATTTGTTTGTCGGATATGACTGGTGGACAGATCCGTCCATATATGGCGCGAAGCGAATTAGACACGGATTTGTCTGTGGACACATCTGAATGCCAAACATGGACGGATCTGTCCGCCGGGTATAGCCGCCGAACAAATCCGGCGGGCAGATCTGTGCGTGTATCTGTAGCTATTGTATCTTGAAACTATCGGGCCCGTATATGTATATATAATTATTATATATACATATGAATATGTACACGTAATTACGGGCCGGGCCTTATTATGTTCCTTTAAAAAGAAAGGTCGGTAACAAGTATGTGGTACCTCTGGAGTTGCAAGCGTCCAAAAACTACGGTAGCTGCTTACCAACAGGCGGGCCGTGAGTTTGTTTTGTTCGTGACCCTCATGGTAATAAGTCACGGTAATTTAAATAGATATAATATAATTTCATTGAGAAAAAGTAATAAAAACCGCCCACAAATTTTAGCTCTTCATTCTACTAACTTAACCGTAATTATGACGTTATCTATGAGAAGGGACCTAATTGTCGGTGGCGCATACGCCATTGTTAACGACAACGCAATACGATTACGACGCCGCGCGATGTAAGCGCCATCAACAATAACGTCCTTTTCATTGATAAATAATGCTTCAATTATGCATTCTACATGCAAGCTACACATGCACTACACAAAGATGCAACTAAACTGTCATAAAACCTTTGAAAAACGGCTTAAGTGAATAGAAATGTAATGTCGCTTACGACCTTTACGAATGAGGTAAGGAAGTGGACAATTTTCCATGTATTTGGACATAGTAACGACTATGTTTAACACACTAGTGTTATACGGTTGTTTGAGTTAATTGTTTCATTTTAAAGTTAACGCTCTTTAACCGCTTTTATCTTTGAATCTTTATGGTTTTAACTGGTTTTGTAAATGTGAATTGCAACATAACAGAAGACAATATTAATGGCACCGTAGTGCTATTATTAAAATACTTTTTTTTATTTAAAAAAGGTTTTCAAGGTAGTGATCTTAAACATATTTTTAACCCACTTCATATTGAAATCGATTCAACTGTATGGGGGTGTTTTTTGTTTATCATCAAGTTATTCATAAAGGACATTTATTTCATTTAAAAATTTACGAATTCGTTATCCATATATTTAAGATCTACCTGAACTGTTAATGATAAATATGATAATGCAAAAAAATCGATCATTCAATTTATGATTGTTGTGGATTAATTTGAAGCCATGACCATGACATTAATTACATGGAAAAAGCTTTTATACCTAAGTAAGTACCTATGAACTTTTAAATAACCAAAATCCGATTAAATGAATAAGACTAGTACCTGGAAAATATGTATTGTTCATTTCGATTATCTATTATTAATTTGAATTTTTTATAATGCGTCTTCTTTATAATTGTATGCATTTTTAAAACTAAGTACCCAACCGTTACTTCAAAACTACAATTTCTGTTCAATATTTTTCCAAAGTTATTAAAGAAATTAACTATTCGCGTAGAGCTCCGCAAGTTGAGCACCCCTGCGTCTAACGACCGCATTAGCACCCCTGGCCGTACGCATACAGGATGAGATTTCAACAGTAACCTGCCATTACATCTCACACAACTCGACTCTGAGCTCAACTTTGAGCTCCCTGCCGACCTTACTCACGGGAAGGAACACAACATTATGACACACGCACTGTTTCCCATAGCCAATCTCCACTGGTTCGTGCTCTACAATACCTGAGCGCGCTCCTCGCATCAGCACCGTAATGTGATATTTTTGCGAGTAGTTGGATGTTTTTGCGTGAAGCGTGTATGAGGTTCTGTGAGGCGATGGATAAACGTGAATCTTCTGTATTCTAGGTTTGTTATTATTGATATTTTTTATCTTGTTATTGTTGTTGTACTAGTTAGTACACCTTTAATAGTTTAATGTTGTATAGCATATTGTAAGGTATATAGTTATATACATTTGTCTTAAATTTCACAGTGCATTAGTACTAACTGTCATGCTGTGTAAATGATTTTTACAATAAAATAAAAATAAAAATTATGAGTAGGGTCTAGTGATATTTGGTTGTGGCTTTCTGTAAGGTGGAGGTATTTCCTCAGTCGGGCTTTGCTCTCAGATACTTCAGATGTGAGCAAGATGACTATGGATAGTAGAATGTAAGGATGACAATCTCTTACATATATGAGAACCGTCTAAAAAGTGTCCAGCGGCGGGAAACAGCAACTAAAAGTTCTAAATCTCTCCACGTAGCGCCATCGTAGCGCTAGTATTGCTTTCGTGTATGAACCTGGACTAGCTAAAGCTAAAGTGGCGCCACCAATTCCACGCCTTTTGGTGGACACTTTTGTAACAGAGAGATTGTCATCCTTACATTCTACCATCCATAAAGATGACATTCGTTAAGGTGATACCTGACTGAGGTTGTGCTCAGCAGATTTAAATTTTCTCGAAACATACTTGGAATACGAGTTTGATACTTTCAGGAATGATTAATGACTATATGACCGAGGGATTTGTAGGATGAAAACACGATTGGCTACAATTTCCTCGATAGTTTTATTTTTCAAAGTCAGGTCTTCTTTTACCTTAAAACTGATTTATTGATACTAAAAATTGGAGTATGTTAAAGCCATTACCTAGTTCTAGGGAATTGTAGGATGAAAATGTAATTCGTTGTTTACTTTTACCTGGAGATGGCATAAAGTGAAATGACGCTTACGACATTTCATAAACGCGCTTCCAGACTAGCTCGCGCTCCTTCCCGGCGACACGAATTACCTTAGCGCTATCCTTTACTACATTTGATCAGTCTGTCAGCGGCCACTGCCAACAACGGGTTCGTGTTTGTCGGCGTCAGCGCTTTTTTGTACGAAAATAAGGTGCCTTTAATTATTTTTTAGTTTTATTGCACTCTATTTGTAGATCTGGTTACAAAAATGTTTTTTGCGTTCATCGAGCTTGTACCTCCATACAAAAATACTCGTGTAATATTTATTTTAGTTATTGACTAGTCGTTTCAACAACAGAGTAAACATCAGTAAGTTCACTTCCACTATACTTGCGCACACGGCGAGACACGCCAGTTTTGTAGGTACTAATCAAATATAAATGCGAATAAACAACTATAAGATACTTAAGTACATGTGTCACTATTTTGGCAAAGGTACCATTTGGCGGTCAGTGCTTACGTCGTATATCTTGTACCGATTTAATATTGTATTCAAGCAATAATGCAATGAATGCGTAATAAGCGCCGACCGCCTAATGGTACAGTCGACGTCAAAAATATGTTTACACTTTTGAACTTTATTACAAAGGAGTAAGGTGCAAAAGTGTAAACATATCTTTGACGTCGACTGTACCTTTGCCAAAATAATGTCAGAAATACAAGATGATTATTTGCGTAATGGTCTGGACAACTTTTTTGACGCGAGTTAAGTTTCTATAGGTAAGTAGGTACAATTATACCTAACAAGCTGGCACGCTTGCACACCATAGCCGCAGGCGGTTCTCTTCCTCTATCTACCCACTAGTTAAGTAGTTACTCAAAGCAAGTAGGTAGGTATCTCTAGTTGAAACTCGTATTTGCCCAGACACAGACAACACGCAACGCGACTAATTTTAAAATACGTTCCAGTCAGTGATCGGAATAGGTAGCGTATATTATTTACCTAAACTTTGGGGTCGTCCAAAAATCATGTGATCGTATTTGGCCTATTTTTGACCACCATCTAGAATTGAAACCCGATACTTGAGGATATTTAGGGCCTCTTATTACGAATCTGAAGTAAATAAATTAAAAATCGGGCGCGATCTTGAGTTTGTTAATTTTTGATCCGATCATGTTGAAAATCGATCTCTAAGGATCCGCCAGGCCCCTTAATATGAATCTGAAGTCAAAATTTAAAAAAAAGGGCGCCATCTTGACTTTCTTCACTTTTTATCCGATCGGTTTGAAACCCGATACTTGAGGACATTTAGGGCCTCTTATTACGAATCTGAAATAAAAAATTTAAAAATTGGGCGCCATCTTGAGTTTATTCATTTTTGATCCGATCATGTTGAAAATCGATATCTAAGCATATGCCAGGCCCCTTAATATGAATCTGAAGACAAAATTTAAAAAAATGGGCGCCATCTTGATTTTCTTCACTTTTTATCCGATCGGTTTGAAACCCGATACTTGAGGACATTTAGGGCCTCTTATTACGAATCTGAAATAAAAAAATTAAAAATTGGGCGCCATCTTGAGTTTATTCATTTTTGATCCGATCATGTTGAAAATCGATATCTAAGGATATGCCAGGCCCCTTAATATGAATCTGAAGACAAAATTTAAAAAAATGGGCGCCATCTTGATTTTCTTCATTTTTTATCCGATCGGTTTGAAACTCGGTATCAGAGGATCCTTAAGGCCCCTTAATACGAATCTGAAGTCAATATTGCAAAAACAGACCGCCATCTTGAATTTCGTTATTTTCGATCCGTTCATGATGAAAATCGATATCTGATGACCTTAAAGGCCTCTCAATACAAAACTGAAGTCAAAATTGCAAAAATGGGCGCCATCTTGATTTTCTTCACTTTTGATCCGATCGATTTGAAACTCGATGTCTGAGGATCTATAATAGGCCTCTTAATACGAAGTTTCGTATTAAAGGGCCTGGCGGATCCTCAGATATCGATTTATAACTTGATCTGATCAAAAATAAAGAAATTCAAGATGGCAACCGTTTTTTCTTATTTTGACTTCAGTTTATATTAAGGGGCCTTAAAGATTCTCAGATATCGAGTTTAAAACCGATCAGGCAAAAAATCAATAAAATGAAGAAAAGGGGCCCTAAAGATCCTCAGATATCAAGTTCCAACAAGAACGGATCGAAAAGAAATAAATTAAAGATGGCTGCCAGTTTTTTCAGATTCGTATTACGGGGCCTGGCGAATCCTCAGATATTGGATTCAAGCTTGATCGCATCAAGAATAAATAAATTTAAAATGGCGCCTATTTTCATATTTTGACTTCTGTTTCGTATCAAGGGGCCTTATAGATCCTCAGATATGGAGTTTCAAACCGATCGGATAAAAATAATAATATTTAAAAGCCTCCTAGCCCAGTTGGTAGTGACCCTGCCTACGAAGCAGGAGATCCCGGGTTCGAATCCTGTTAAGGGCATTTATTTGTGTGTTTATCACGAATATTTGTTCCTGAGTAATGGGTGTTTTCAACTGTTTTCTATGTATCTAAGTATACAGGGTGCTCGCGAGGAAACCGCATAATTTTGCCAGCGTATTCCTGAGGTCATAAGAAGTAATAAATGTTATGTGAACTTATGTCGAATTCAGCAAAAAAAAAATTTTTTGTGCTTTTTTTCGATTTCTGAATGCTTTTGAACATAAAAAAAATATGTTATTGGTAAAACTATTGACTAAAATAAATTGGTGCATTTTTATCCGTAAAAAATGGTTTACGCAAACTATTCTTTGGCATTTTGATATCTGACAATATGAATGTCTAGACCCCATAAAGAGAGAAATCACCATCAAAAAAACTTTTTTGCACTGGGTTACAATAAAAAATGTTTTTTTATTTAGTTGGTAATAACTCTGAAACTAGGCGAATTCCAGAAAAGTTTGTACGACATTTAAGTCTCCAATTACGATCAAGAATACACTGTTAAAATCTCTCGCAATCCTCACGAGCACCGTGTATATTTATCTATATAAGTAGGTATATCGTCGCCTAGTACCTATAGTACAAGCTTAGCTTAGTTTGGGACTAGGTTGATTTGTGTAAGATTATCCCCAAATATTTATTTATTTAAATGAAAAAAAAGCAAGATGGCCATTTTTGCAATTTTGACTTCAGTCTTATATTGAAAGTCCTTTAAGATCCTCCGATATCGATTTTCATCACGAACAGATCGAAAATAATGAAACTTAAGATGGCGGCTAGTTTTTGCAATTTTGACTTTAGATTCGTAAGGGGCCTTAAATAAAGATCGTCTGCTATCGAGTTTCAAATTGATCGGATAAAAAATGAAGAAAATCAAGATGGCGCCCATTTTTTGAAATTTTGACTTCAGATTCATATTAAGGGGCCTGGCAGATCCTTAGATATCGATTTTCAACATGATCGGATAAATAAACAAATTTAAGATGGCGCCCAATTTCTGGAATTTTTACTTCAGATTCGTAATAAAGGTCCCTAAATATCCTTAGATGTCGAATTTCAAACCGATCGGATAAAAAATGAAAAAATTCAAGATGGCGTTCAGTTTTGTATTGAGAGGCCTTTAGATTCTCGGATATCGATTTTCAACACGAACGGATGAAAAACAAAGAAATGATAGATGGTGGTCAATAATAGGCTAAATACGATCACATGATTTCTGGACGGCCCCAAAATGTATGAATAGGTAAATAATATACGCTACCTATTCCGATCACTGGCTGTCTAGTGCCTACCATCTTAGAACATAATTATTTTAAAATTAGTCGCGTTGCGTGTTGTCTGTCTCTGGGCAAAGGCGAGTTTTAACTAGAGATACCTACTTGCTTTGAGTAACTAGTGGGTAGATAGATAAAGGGAGAGAACCGCATGCGGCGACGGTGTGCAAGCTATGCCAAGCCAATGTCCATTACTTAACTCTCAAATTATGTGTATCTCTGCTATATCCCCAGCAAATTTCATGAAGATCAGAAAAATGGTACTAAAGTCATCGTCGAACAAACTCTCAAAATCAAAAAGCCATCGAAATGCCGAGACGTCCCAGTATAAGTAGCTAGAAGTGGTTTGTAAGAACTCGCTTCGCTTGCGATCCGCTCGTTCGATTAGTACTATTTCTGACATTATTTTGGCAAAGGTACCATTTGGCGGTCGGCGCTTACGCATTCATTGCATATTACTTGAATAGTACAGTCGCCATCAAATATATGAAATCGGCCAAGGTGGTCACTAATATCTGAACAAGACCTCAAAATTAAAGGCGATAAAGTACATGTTCGGATATAAAGTATAGTTATATTGCATAAAATCGGTTGAGCCGTTTTTGAATTCTAACTCAAAAACTCATGTTAAAAGGACTTAAGTGCCGCAAAATATCATATATAAAACGACCTTTTGATTGGGTGTTTCGTGAGTTTTGTGACGGACCGGTTATTATGGAACGTTTATTTACATTGAGCATGGCTCGACATGTTATGATTATAAAATGTGCTCATTTGTACCTTTCACTTAGGAGGTACAGTCGCCATCAAATGTATACAAGCGGCCAGTGTACTCAAAAATATTTGTACATGCACTTTATCGCCTTGACAATACAAGCGTTGCACATATATTTCTGACCACCTTGGCTGCTCCCATATAATATATCTGATGTCGACTGTACGTAATTTACAATAAAAAGTAACATCGTTCACAAAAACTAAATCAAATTCAGTTTAAAAATTACCGTCTCGCAAAGCAGATTCTCCTACTGCAAAAAATATCGAGATGTAATTTGTTCCGAGTGAACTTTCTGCGAACCTCTATCTGAGCGAAGTGCGTAGTGACCGAGTTCGCAAGGAGGTGGGGCTACGCGATGATTGCTCCGCCCAAATCGAAGTACATGTTCTTTTGAGTCCTCGTCTTAAGCTGTGCCCCACCACAGTCTGCGAAAGGGCATTTGGTGGCTTTGCACTATCACACAAAGTTTGATGACATTCGTACCTCGCACAAATATGGCCACAAAATACTAGAAAAAAAATCACCTTGTATAGGCTTTCCCATTCGTTCCCTGGTAGAAAGACCAAGATGCAGTAATAAGCGTATTCCTCACAAATAGCCATAATAAATACTCCATAACCACACGATGACCGGAAATCAAACACATTTCCCGTCATGAAATATCGACACCCATCAGTGTGACACCGCCTTAAATCTAACTCGCAATCAAAAACCAACCTTAACAACGCTACATAAAACATATATTACATTGACTGGATTGAGCCAAGTGTCGCGAGAAATACCAAGATCAATATGCAGACACATTGACTCTTATTTATATAATTTTAGAGTTGGATTTCTATTGAATGGATTTGGTTAATAAAGTAGTGGTGGTGATAGGGTGCTTATACACGATGGTGGAAATTTGTAAGATGATTTTGTCGGATCTAATATTAGGTTTTTGTCGTTTGGGATTTTTCTTTTATTGAATGCAGTTTGTAAAATAGTCTGGAGGCATATTCGAAGAATGTCACTTGTAATTTTTTTGAATTTGATTTGATATTGACCAGGATTAGACGTCAGAATTGACGTTAGGCTTATTTAGGTTTTCCTTTTCTTATCAGTTAATGGCAAATACATATTAAAGTTAAATTGATATGAGTGTTTCAATATTTGTTCCCACTTCACGTAAAAATAGAGCTAAATTATTAATTTTGATGAAATTTGGTACACAAGTAAATTAAAACCGGCAATAGCCCATATGATACTCTTATCCTTAATATTACGCAAAGGGAAATGAAATTAATGTTGAAAGTCGGGAGTAAAATAGAAACTGAAGTAAATTATTGGTCATCATTATTTTGACAAACGGGACTTAATCCCGTACACTTTCTTTTGTTATTTTCCTGACGTTTCGAGCGTGTCGTAATGGTGTACTGCCTTTTTGCCGAATAATGTTTCGTCAAATTTCATTTAGCAACCAAGTTTTCGCCGAAGTTTAATTTCGCAAACCAATCCTTGGCATAATTTTACTTCGTAATTTTTTTATTTCGCAAAATTTTTATATTGCAAAATTTTATTACGTCAAATTTTATGTGGTAAATAATTGTTTAGCAAATGATTTGTTAAGGCAAATAACATATTGTCAAAGTTTATGTGGTAAATAATTGTGTAGCAATTAGTGCTGCTCCCAGAAATAGGTAGGTTAGGGTTATTTTTTTTATGACCGTAAAAACGAAACTGCTCCCAGAGATAGGTAGGTTAGATTTTTTTTATGACCCTAAAAACGAAACTGCTCCCAGAGATAGGTAGGTTAGGGTTATTTTTTATGACCCTAATAACAAAACTACTCCCAGAGATAGGTAGGTTAGGGGTTTTTTTTATGACCCTAAAAACGAAACTATATATACTCCCAGAGATAGGTAGGTTAGGGTTATTTTTTATGACCCTAAAAACGAAACTGCTCCCAGAGATAGGTAGGTTAGGGTTATTTTTTTTATGACCCTAAAAACAAAACTGCTCCCAGAGGGCAGAGATAGGTAGGTTTGGGTAATTTTTTTTATAACCCTAAAAACGAAACTGCTCCTAGAGATAGGTAGGTTAGGGTTATTTTTTTATGACCCTAATAACAAAACTGCTCCCAGAGATAGGTAGGTTAGGATTATTTTTTTTATGACCCTAAAAACGAAACTGCTCCTAGAGATAGGTAGGTTAGGGTTTTTTTTATGACCCTAAAAACGAAACTGCTCCCAGAGATAGGTAGGTTAGGGTTATTTTTTTTATGACCCTAAAAACAAAACTGCTCCCAGAGGGCAGAGATAGGTAGGTAAGGGTAATTTTTTTATGACCCTAAAAACGAAACTGCTCCTAAAGATAGGTAGGTTAGGGTTATTTTTTATGACCCTATAAACGAAACTGCTCCCAGAGATAGGTAGGTTAGGGTTATTCTCTATGGCCCTCAAAACGAAACTACTCCCAGATGACTTAATACTTTCGTTACGTATCACTTTAACACACATAAACTGAATTATTGAAATTGTGGGATGTAGTAAACAAAAGTACTACCATTGAACTGCACAGTGCGAAAAACTACTTACATAACGAAATATAATGCTTATGTAACTTTGCACCATAAGTACTACAAGATTAGGGTATATTAGTATTATGCATCATAATATCATGAGAAAAATTACTTACGCCAATCAATACATTCGACAAAACATTAAAAGAGATTTTGAAACATGATCAAGTAAATATTTTGCCAAATAATAATATTCTAAATAATCATTTGCGATATGTTATATATGCCAAAAATTGGTTTGTCATCTGATGATTCTGCCAAATGAAACTATGGGAAAAATAGTTTGGGAAGTGATAATATGCCATAAAGTTTTCGGCGACATATTAGTAAACCTGTCGTAATGCTCGTGGTTGCAGGCAGACACCACGAGCTATACGACACGCTCGAAACGTCAGGATAATAACAAAAGTAAGTGTACGCGATTAAGTCTCGTTTTTTGTATAAATAATGAGTGAAAATCGTGTGAGTTTAAATCAGTAAATTATTGGCGCCGTATAAAAAGATCAGCCGGTTATGATACAGCAAATATATACACACACACACATATATATGTACGGATATGAGTTATAGCAAATACATGGATATATACAGGCTCCTGACAATGATAAAGTCGGTGGCCGCCACTCATCAAAATTCAATTCGTCAACTGCGCGGTACCGTGCGCAGACAACATAATATTAACATTTTAAGAATAAAATACAATTTGAGTTCTATTTTTACTGAAATAAAACGTGTAATATTAAATTTAAAACTAGTATTTTCACATGATTTTTCGAAGATTGCAACGAAAAACATCTAAAATGTTAATGCGCGTTTTCTGAAACAGTTGTAAGTTAAGAGAGTCATTCAATGTTAGTTATCACACTTGTCACTATCACATAAACGACGAAACGAGTCGAAATATCGCTTGCGCCTCTAACACATAGCTTCTTGCCTCAAATTGGCCTACATTGAAGTGAAAATGAAAGGACGATAGATGCTGTCATAAGACTCGTAAACAATTGACAGCAAATTGCTATTGACCAGTGGGAATTCAGGAGCCCAGGCGGCTTTTGCTAAGCAGTGGGAGACTCGAAAAGCTAATATGTTAAACAAGTCATCGTCAAACTTTCATACAAACTTTTAACTCCGACAGCAGTTTTGAAAAAGTCATGCAACTAGATGTTTCTAACAAACCACAATGAGATTCCATTGTTTTTCATAGAGTTCTTACGATTACCTTCAGTTCGGTCTTCATTATCAGACCAGATCGATAGTACCAAAATACTGAACTGCCATTCAAACCATACATGCAGCTCAATCGGACATCGGGAACTGATGGTTCAAAATGTTCAAATCAATGTTTGACGGCCTCCTAGCCTAGTTGGTAGCGACCCTGCCTATGAAGCAGGAGGTCCCGGGTTCGAATCCTGGTCAGGGCAGTTATTTGTGTATTTATCACAGATATTTGTTCCTGAGTTATGGATGTTTTCTATGTATTTAAGTATTTATCTATATCTATCTATTATATATATCGTCGCCTAGTACCCACAACACAAGCCTTATTGAGCTTACTGTGGGACTAGGTTCATTTGTGTAAGATTGTCCTAATATTTATTTAGTATTATTATTTATTTATTTAAAGTTTACCTATAAACCACGAACTAACACTACCCGGCAAAAACCGTGACAAAAGCCTTAAAAAAATAAACTGTTAATTTATCAGGCTCATTTTGCTGACAGTACTTTCGTCAATTAATTCGGTATCGGGCGTTTTTACGACAGCCGCTATCTAACGCGCCTTTAAACTGCACATGAATTATCATAGTTATTGCAGGACATAACCTACATATCGTAAACTTATATTTTCGGGTACCGTATACATATACATATATACGTACCGTAAAGTTGTATTTTCGTGAGTGTTCTTGAACTAGTCAAAATTATATTTTGGTGAATGTTCTTGAACTAGTCAAAAATAATTAGGTTTTCATTCGTCCTGTTTATGAACATGTTTAAGTATGGCTCATGTATCGCGCCTTTAAACTGCACATGAATTATCATAGTTATTGCAGGACATTACCTACGTATCGTAAAGTTATATTTTCGTGAATGTTCTTGAACTAGTCGAAAAGATTTAGGTTTTTATTCGTCACGTTTGTGAACATGTTTATTTTACGCTACTATTAGGTACTGGTAACTGACCAAAAACCAGCGAAATTGAGCTACCACTTTGCTAAAAATAGATTGACATTACAGAAATACATAAATATACACAATATACACATTGCTGTACATATAATAATTGAACTCGATTTTCTCATTATAAGCTGACCAGACACTGTCATGTCAGTAATAATGACATTATTTCTCTACCCATCCTTCTCATTCTTCATATACATAGAAAAGGACAGGTACAGAAATAATGACATTATTACTGACAGTGTCTGGACCGCTATAATATTTTGACAAAAACGTGACTTAATCGTGTACACTCACTTTTATTATTTTTCTGACGTTAGTTTTTTTTTGTTTGTGTTCCATTAAAATATCTGCAAAATAAAAACTTCATGTCTTATAATAAAACAATATATTTATGGGTAGTTACAAAAACGTATCTCTGGTCTTATTTTTATTTCTGAAGACCGCTTAGCACCAACAATTTCTCTTAAAAAATCCCCGAAAAAGCATTACCAAAAGAATTTCTAACATTTCTTGCAAAAAAACGTCTTTCGTCCACCTATAATTTCTGTTTTGTTTTAATAAAAAATCTTTCCCACTCAAAAATGTTGCGTATCCCTGAGCTGTAAAATCCAAAATGGCGTAGCAGAGGCTTTCGTCATCGTCAACCTTTCTAATCAAAACCGGGGGCTAAAGAATGTCATTACAAAAATTCTGGAAGCCGGCCGACGGACAGACGGACGGACAAAAAGTAGAATCGGTTAATACTTATTCGGTTTGTGTAAATTTCGGGATTCCGGGGCGGCGTCATTTCGCTTTGCTTTCCGCCGGTGGCCAGAGGTCGACAACGTGCGATGATTTTTTAAATAAATGTTTTTTTTTTTTAAATAAAATGCAATCTAATCTAAGCCATTCTACTTAAACTTGTCTCCACACCTTTAATTTTGAAAATTGTATGTGATTTCGGCTCAGAATCACGAGCTCTTTCGATTCTATTACGACAAAAAAGGGTCCTTGCGTTTAATTTTTTTCCATTTTGGGCAATTTTATTTTATGCATAACGTGTACCAAATAAATACAAAATCGAATATACGTACTAGACGATATGCATACAGAAATAGAGATAAATACGTATTGATGCAAAGAAAATACGCCTCTTCGTAATAAACGCAAATACACCACTATCCGAATACGCAATAACGGCCTTACATGTCGAACAAAATGTTGTAAATTCTTGTATAATTGTTGTTGTTGTTTCTTGTTGATGTTGTTTGTTGTTGTACTTGTATTCTTGTGTTGTGTCAATACTCTGACATACGTAAAATAGCTCATTTAATGGCGAGACAATTACATGTTTCTAAGTAAACAAAAATCTATAAATGTGACTCTTTCAAGCGAAAGCATCATTGCCGGTTGTTAATAGTGTTTTTTACTAAATGAGTAATACCTTATTGACAACCAACAATGATGTACCATTTACTTGAAAACGGTACATATACAAGGTGTAACAAAAATACTGGTGATCCTTTTAAGGGCATAATTGGTATCGTATTCTAATTATGAAAAAGTAAGGAAAAAACATTTTTTCGCGAAAAAAAATTTTGTTTTTGCATGGAGGGTTGGTCGGCTGGGACGACGTGTCCCATACAAAGAAAAAATTTTTTTTTGCGCAAATTTTTTTTTCTCCTATATTTTCTTACTCGCAATACGATACCAAATACGCTTAAACCAGTATTTTTGTTACAACCTGTATGTTAGTAGAAATATTTCACAAAAATGAATGATGTTTGCTTTTGCAACACCTACTTATTTGTTAATTTACAAAGGTTTCCGCTTCCCAAAGGTTGTCTGGAAGAGATCGCTTTTTAGCGATAAGACCGCCAATTGTTTTACCTCTACTTTTCTGTTTGTAACTTGTGTATACTCTGTTTCTTTAATTTGAGGTGTGCAATAAAGAATATTTATGTTATGTTATGTTATGATCATAAAAAGCCGGTTGCCGACGCCTAGCCCCACAGCGGGCCCTTTATGTGGCGGCGACGCCAACATATTTAACGGGACGAAATGTCGCAAAAGGAAAGTGATAAGGACTCTTAAGAATGTTGGCGGCAGTGCGGCTTATTGTAGGATGTCAAAATCGGCGTCAAATTTTAGTATTATAGTTTGGCCAGAGTTTGTTCCACTTCAAGCATAGACAGGGAGAATCATACTGTCTTTGTCTAATGCTAGTACTTTCACTACTAAAAAAGGGATGGGTATAGCATGTTACTCTGACTGTTACTGCGCTTTTGGTTTGCCAGACTATATATTATTATTTCGTGGGTATTAGATATGAGTTGATGGGGATGCTTCTTCTTAAGTTTACACTGCACGACGCTACACTTTTTGTAGTACCGAACTCAATCGTCAAAGAAAGGTTAGCGCCTAACATCCTACCTAGTTACCCATTACTAATGTTACCGCATAATATATTGAACAATATGAGGTTAAGGCATCGTTTTTATGGTTTCAAGCCTAAATGCCAAAAATTGTATCCATAGGTTAGCTTATATATTTTTTCTACTCGTCGACTTTAATCTGTGTATTAGGATTTTATAGACCAGACTTAAACCTTACACATTTAAATGTTGGATAGTCTATGGCACTTCCGGGATCATTAAATAGATTTATTAAACAACCCGCCCCTAAACTAAAATAATTTTGAAAAGAGAATGTCATTCACATCTCAGTAAAATGTGTAGAGTTTGTCCAGAAAGAAAAGTGTCATGGTTTATATGGGAGCTCATACATTGTACGACACTTTTCTTTTCGGACGGACTCAACTTTATAATTTCCGAACGTACTTAATCTGTCAAATTTTCTTCTACTTAAACTTGCTTCTACGTTGTGATTGGATTATAAAAAGACCAATCACAACTACACCGACATCTTGGAAGTAAGTGTAGACACAGTTTATTCTATCCATCTCTTTCTACTACGCACACAATCATATGTATATCTCTTTTCGGTGGTGTCTGTACCACCGAATAGGCTTAGATACAATTACTTCCGGTTTCTAAAATAGTGTTTGACGTTTGATTGGGAAAAATTTAGAAAGAATGAAAGAAAATCAATTCTTACTTAATACTCGTAGAAAAAGTATTGTATACAATAGTGACATAATTAAGCTTTTCAATCTCGTACCTTAATTAGGCCACTCAGCAAGCTTCGTGGCCTAAACGCGGTACTCGACTGAAAAGCTCTTGATTATGTCACTATTGTATAAAATACTATATAATAGCGTAGGTATAGCTTCGTCATGTTACAAATGTAATAGTCGGACCACTTTGTTTGCTATAATTACTAATCCTATCAAGAAATTAATAATGTATGGGTAAACCGTAAACCTAATGAATTCCAATGCATTTTGGAGTTTCCAAGGCCCTCGATTAGAAGTTTCTAACTGTTCAGTGCCAAGAATCATTCGACAAAATTTATCTTTTAGGGCCCACCAACTGATTGGAAGTAAATACCTATGACAAATAAATTCAACAAAAGGGTAGGTATTTTCATACGTTTGCTGACCACTTCAGCCTTGCTAGCATTACTTAAGAGTCGCCAGGACTTTCGCGTTCCCATACAAACGTAGTTTAGCTCTCATTTTAAAACGACATGCTTTAGAACCACGATATTTGGCATGGGCATTCTAGTAAATAGTACAGATCTATGTCGGTAATTCGTTTTCGTTGCAAAAGATTGTAATACAAAGAAAATACAGCCAGATACAGATTTACATACAAAACTTATTTTTGCTATTCGCTGTGTGCATGATTGTGGCGCCATCTCTTGGGCAGGTGGTCAATCTCTTTTTTTCCTTTTTTATAAATAGGTTGTATTCCTTGCTTATATGAAATGTAACTGGTTGATTCACTATTTTGACAGCAGACAGGGAATTCGCAGTTTAATTTCTTGTCACATTGAGCACTGCGATCGTTCTCGTTACCCCCACCATGCACTTCGCACATAGCGAATATTTTCTTTGTATTAAAATTTTTAGCAACGTAAACGAATTACCGACATAGATCTGTACTACTAGAATGCCCATGCCAAATTTCGTAGTTCTAAAGTATGTCGTTTTAAAATGAGAGCTGAACTACCTTTGTATGGGGACGCGAGTTCACGCGAGCGTCCTGGCGACTCTTAAAGACCACTAGCGGGCTGCGGATCATCAATTAAGGCGATTATCACACTGGCGCCGCAACCGCATGCGGACACGGTGTGCAGGCGTGACAGCGCTATATACATGCATAGCGCTACCTTGCTCGCGCACCAGCGCCGTATGTGGAAACCGCAGCAGTGTGAAAGACGCCTAGCTGTTTGGAAGTAGGGAAATATTTGAAATGGACGCACTTCTGGTGGTTTCAGGGACCACTGCTGGTCCACGGATCATAAGTTAGGAACATATATGGACAATATGGACATACCTGCGGACACATCTTGCAGTGGTACTTCCTCGCATGAGCGTGCAGAGGCTGCAGTTTCGTGGGCCCCTTGCCGAGGGGCTGCGGGACCACCAGGAGTCCGCTGCCCGTGTTGGTGCCGCCCACGGGTGACGAAGACGAGGATCCTGGAAGGTAACGAGGTTTTTGAGGGCTTCTAGTTAGGTAAACTTAGTACTACCAAAAGAACTTAATAAATGTCTTTTAATTGCACAATATCGACGCTGTTACGCTGACGACGCTGTCAACATTCTCAACGATAAATTCAGTGTTGCCATTTTCCATTCACGTTCGCGTTCATATTATTGCGCAATATTACACGTGGCTGTTTTCCTAATTTTATTTAGTTTTTATTTCCTCTCTGTTTTAATTATTAATTTTATATTATTAAGTTATTTGTCATTGTGTATGCTCCGTGACATCACTCACGTGTGGCCCCGGCGGAAGACCAGCGCTGCCCTCCCATTTTTAATGCCGTAGTAAAATTTCAGAAGTTGTTTAAGGTCATTCTTTTACCTTATATTACACGCCTTTTTAGTGGTATGTAGAAAAGTGACAAGCTTACCTATAATTAAATATTTAGGGTGCATAGGTACTTGATCGTCCTGGCCCCCAGGCCTGCTCCATACAACATCTGACTCATGGACTCATGGTGCCCCAGTCTTTCGTCAGCTTCCTATTGCTCATACAGATACAGATACTGATCATTATGGCAAGCTTCTTTCAGTGTCTGGCTCATGCTCTTGAGTCTTTTATCATCTTTCTCGTGTTCTTCGCGTGTTAACCAGTTTTCTAGTGGAAAAGTGAAACATTTAGGGTACTAACCTGATCGTCCCGGGCCCAGGCCTGCTCCATACAGCATCTGACTCATGGACTGATGATGCCCCAGTCTTTCGTCGGCTTTCTGGTGACCACCGATATTGCCGTCTCCCGTGCTCATCTTGGCCTGAAAAAAGAAAAAAAAATCGTAAAATTTTAACTATACGTGGAAAAAACACTCCCAAATTCCAAAATCTTTAGTAAATTTCTTCAATTCAGAGATAAAAACTATCCTATATCCTTTGTCGGTACTCATATTATAGCTAAATTAATTTAAGGCATTGGTCCCACCGCGAGCTAGTAAGCTATGAGCTATCGGCTATAAACACGAACAAAAGATAAGCACTCCCGTGTAAATAAAAGAGACACGGCGATATTTATAGTTACTCGCCCAGCGGTGAGCTATAAATATCGCCGTGTCTCTTTTATTTACACGGGAGTGCTTATCTTTTGTTCGTGTTTATAGCCGATAGCTCATAGCTTACTAGCTCGCGGTGGGACCAGTGCCTAAAGCGGCTTATTGGTAAGACTGGTAAGTATGAAGAGGTAACGTAACAGATATAGATCGCTTTTATGTCTTTCCGTGGATGTCCACATTGTCCACGGCACGATAAAACTCAATAGTTTCATTCATGAATCGACCATAGTCTACAGATTTTACGCTATTTATGAATGAAACCATAGAGCCCTATTCTCACTACACACGGCTGTACTCACTTGTGTTTAGTCACTACACGCGACATGTTTCGGAGAGCTTATGTCTCATTCTCAAGTCGATGGCGCGGCGCCGTAACGACGGATCGTGGATGGATTCGCCTAGCACTCTTAGTGCTTGAGGATGGAGACCTAAGTTCTCCGAAACATATCGCGCGTAGTGACTAAACACAAGTGAGTACAGCCGTGTGTAGTGATAATAGTGTTAATATTTCTGACGAAAGTTTAAATTCAATGAAACCGTAGAGTTTTATCGTGCTGTGGACATCCACGGAAAGGTATAGAAGCGACCTTTCAATAACCTTTGCACTTATAATATTAATGAGCCAGTCTAAATAATGTAATACATTAAACAATCCACCACACACAAAGAAACTACTCCCCTCCTTGGCAAAGTGACATAACTCCGGAATAATGAATAACCAGACAAAGGGTGGTCACTTAGCCAACTGATAAGGATAAATCATTCAAGTGTGGCTAATTTAGTTAAATTGTGAGTTATGGGGTTGGTCAAGAATGGGTAAGAAATATTGTTTTTGTAAGTTGGACGCTGGAATATAATTGAAATATATAAATATAACAGGAACGTTACAGTTTTTAGGGTTCCGTAGCCAAATGGCAAAAAACGAAACCCTTATAGCCTTGTTCTGTCTGTCTGTCTGTCCGTCCGTGTCACAGCCATTTTACTCGGAAACTATAAGACGTATCATTATCAAATTTTTACATAAAGTCAAATAATAAAGTGTATTGTGTGTGTTGCTACTTAGTTATGTAGTAAAATTTTTGAAAAAAAAAATCATTTTAGGGGGGCACTCCATACATGCAAGTAATTGTCAAAAAATATTATATTTTACCAAATATCTACATGATGCACATCAATCGATAGGTCGTTAAAAATTACATTGGGGTTTTAAAAAAAAATGGTTAAGTGGATATATTCAGAAATAATGACTCCGAAAGTCTTAAAAATTGTGTCCCCCCCCCCGTAACTTTTGAACCGTAAGTCCAAAAATTATGTAAAAATTCAAGAAGATACACCTTTGAATATTCTTTCAAAGAAAATTATTTTGAACATTATCGGTTTAGGCGTTTTTGAGTTATCTCCAAAAAAACTACTTACTTAGGCAGATACGACCCTGCGATATTAGCTGTAGCTAGTTTTTATTATTAGATAATGGCACGGAACCCTTCATGCGCGAGTCCGACTAGCACTTGGCTGGTTTTTACTATTTCGATTTAGCTAATTTACCTACTTGCTTCGTTTTTGTGAATCAGTCAAAAAGTTTAAACTATACCCTAGGGCTCTATAGGCAACGAACAGTCAAAACCTTTGATGGTATGACCTTGAAAATAGGATATAATTAAACTTCAAATTTGATGATATAAATAGTTTTCAGAAATTCGGGTTGAAAGCTATACTTTCGGTCCCGTGCATAAAAGAGTAAAGTTTGAAAAGTCTCATTTAACTTATTTTTATAAAATTTATAGAAGCATAAGCTCTCCCTCCATTGTAGTATTATTTTATAAAACTTTATTTGATATTTTAGTTATACCACCAAACTAAAGTCCAAAGCTGGTGTGACCATTTCATAAGTTACCTAGGACAGTCCCATTACTCACGCGCGATTTGTCCCGTTTGTCCCACGGCGGGTGTAGACACTAAATTACTATTGTTGCCAACATTAAAATATTGGGTATGGACTGCCCTTTGACGGCGGTTTTGGTCCAGTTAAGGATTCGTATAGAGCTGGTAATACGTCTCTTGTAACTATTTTTATACGAGTACGGTGGAAAAAAAGCATATGACCCACCTATTGGTAAGCAATTACTATAGCCTATGGACACCTGCCTCGGAGGTGAAACATGCGCGTTATCGACCCTTTAATACGGTGGATTAATTGTCTATACCCGATAAAAGGATGTAAGTACATGTAAATAAATATAATGAGCTGCGTGTAATTGAATGGTACACATTTCATTTCTTCCCCTTTTCACCCCCTTAAAGGATGATATTTGAGATAAAATCCATCCCGTGTCTGATCTGTCCCAGTGACTAACAATCTCCATATCCAATCTGATAAAAATCGGACCAGCGGCTTAAACGTGAAGAGGTAACCGATAACAGAGTTAGGGGCCCCACCCACTATGAGTCCACCGGCTGTAAGTTAGAACAAAAATTTGACAGCTCCGAACAACTGACAGGCCGATATCGTCCGGCGGAGTGATGGGTGGGCCCCATTACAATCGCAAATTTTATTAGTATTTATTTACCATTTAGTTAATACATTATACCAGGTGCTCGCGAGGAAACCGCACAACTCCGCCAGCGTATTCCTGAGGTCATAAGGAGTAATAAATGTTATATGAATTTCAATCAATTTCGAATCGACTTTGCTTTTTTTCCGATTTTTTTAATGCGTAATTATGTTCAACATAAAATAATAATGTATTGGTAAAACTATCGACTAAATAGTTATTTGTTATACAAGGGGTGAAAGTTGTATTTTACGTGCGAGTGTTATTTGAAACACGAGCTAGCGAAAGGATTCTATTATTGACCACGAGCGAAGCGAGTGGTTCAAAAATAGAATCCTGAGCGTAGCGAGTGCTTTAATACACGAGACGTAAAATGGCTTTCACCCGTGTATAACACAAAACTTTTCACCTCACTACAGCGAGGAAAATAAGAAAAAGGGTGCATTTTGCTCGGTTTCCCGTAATTCCTCAGGTGTTTAATACTTCTTCATCACTCGAATCACTAATTTTTAACAAAACAACCTAGAAAAACATGCGAATATTTAACGTTGATATGATGGATGAATTGAAATGAAAAGTTTTGACGTAAAAGGTTTTATTAAATGTCAGATGCGTTTTGTTCGTACGTAGACTTATTCGGTTGTCAGAACAATTTATCCGTTTTTACAAAAAGAATGAAGATTAATGTTGAATGCTGATATTTATGAATTAAAATAAAGTTGTAAGACTGTATTAAGTGTTTTTACTCGATGCAATTCATTAATTGCGATGTTAAAAATTCTGCACTTTTAACGTTTTACGTTTTGTTAGCTGTCAAATGTCACTTAAGCCACTTGTCACTTATGTCAAAACTCTTTCACCACATGTGGATAAAAAGCGATTTTCACAATAGATATTAAACAAACAAAAAGGGCTTTCCGAGCTAGTGAGGTGAAAATAAATTGGTACATATTTAATCGTAAAAACTGGTTTACGTAAACTATTCCTTGGCACTTTGATATTTGTCAATAAGGATGTCCAGACTAGACCCCATAAAGAGTGAAATCACCATCAAAAAAGAGTTTTGCACTGAGTTACAATAAAAAATATTTTTTGTTTAATTGGCAGTAACTCTGACTAGGCGAAATCCAAAAAAAATTAGTCTCCAATTATGATCAGGAATACGCTGGCAAAACTATGCGGTTTCGTCGCGAGTACCTTGTATATTTTGAATTAGTATAAAAAAACTGTAATATTAATACATCACTGCACATAATTATTTTACATGTTTTTAAAGTTGTGCATTCCACTCAAACATTCGTTTGTTATTAAATCTAATACAAACTTTGAAAACATTGAATAAATACCTCCTACTACCCTACTGGGTTGATTATTTTTCAATGTTTTCAAAGTTTGTATTTGATTTAATAACAAACTAACATCACAACACGTTTTTCAGATCCTAAGCGTGTATAGTACAATAAATCAACAGCTTATTCATCTCTAGTTAGTGTCAGAAATTACGCAAGACTACCTACACGGAAAAAAAAGCTTCTGGGATATTCTCAATCTAAGACATTATTTTATTATGTTGAAAATATTTCCTCGTGACAAGCATTTATTTCCTTTAACGAAAATAAAATAAAGTTTTAAATATAACGAAGCTTATTCTTACAGATTTTCGAAAATAATTATATTCTTACAGATTTTCTAGTTTTCTTTTACTTAAGATAAAACTTGTTTGATTAAAGTACAATCTCTCTTATTTACTCAATATACTCTTGAAACAATATATTTTTGTATTTCTATTTTAAGAAAACGTGGTTTTATTAAGCGAAGGATCATATTTTTGGTAAAGGAAATAAATACTTATCACGAGGAAATATTTCCAAGATAATAATAATGTCTTGGATTGAGAATATCCCGGAAGCTTTTTTTTTCCGTGTACGTGGGTAGTTTTAACCACTCAACATTGTATCCCAATATCCAAGATTGCAGTGACCAGTGGGGGTTGTTTTTGCCCCCCCTTGTCGAGGTTAAAGTGTCAATACACTTTGCTAAAGTTGTACAAACTCTGGATTTGTATCTACATACATATATCTATACATGGTACAGTCAGCAGCAAAAGTAGCTAAGCGGGTAGGGTGTTGTAGCTGGACACGACTTTATTGTTAAGAGAATAAGATCGTGTGTAGGTCATTTTGAATACCCTACCCGCTTTGCTACTTCTGTTGTTGACTGTAGTCATATAGATATACCGTGATATAGAAATTTTATAATCATTAGCATGCGAAAGAATAGGGTTACTATGAAAGATAATTGAGGGGTGAGTAGTCAAACCCGATAACTCGAGATTTAAAAAAATGATATATCGGGTTTGACCCCTCAATGTATTCAGTGTGTTATAAAGAAAACTATATTTCTTTATAACACACCGAACTCATTTCTGTGTAACTATAAACATTAAATAAAAATATTCACATCATGCGTAGCCAATTTTACTAATTCCATTAATATTTATTTTTAGTACTTTATATACGGTAAAACCACGATAGCCTACTCATACTATTCCCACCCATCTATCTCTTTCAACATATGTAGCCATACTTTATGTTATGTAAAAATACATAAAAATATAGCTGCGATAAAATGACTCAATTAAATGGAAGAGATGCAATATGTATGTAGGTTCATACCTTTTTAACCGCCAGCCTTGGACCACAGGGGGTGAAATATGAGTCATTAAGGCTTTTTTATTTTGTAATAAGTATTTAATGAGACGGCTAAAGTCTTAATTAGGACCCACACACAAGATAAAGATGACATTGACCAAGCTCAATTCGACTTGGCTTAATAACGACTTGTGACATGAAAATTATGTATGCATTGACAAAAAATGGCGGTTAGGTAGAGCTTATTGATTTGTCATTCCCAAAACTATGCATTATCATAATAGATAGCATTATGAAATCAATTTCAAGAACATACAAAAGCTTTAGTTTAATTTTTTTATGATGTTAATATTAATAGTATTAAAATCGATTTTGCTAGGCGATTTGGTCCAGTGAGAATCTAATTAAGCGTAATAGGTATATCAATGAAACAATTATCAGAAAATCTTCATAACTTTTTAGATCAAGACTTAAAAATAATAATTACGAAATTAAACGGTATTAGGTGGTATTTGGATGCATTATTGTATACAAAATTAAAATTTAAGCCGCCGAGTTTCTTGCCGGTCATAATACTTCTCGGGCCAGAGGTGTAGGGTTAGAACCAGAGGTATTTTTTTCTCTCTCTGACGTTCATAAGTGCATTGTAATATGTATAAATTGAAGAATAAATATCTTTTGTTTTTGAAATTGTGCATTTCAAAAATGAGAACAGAAGTGTAAGATATGCATTTACGTAATGTATGGAAACTTTTCTTAAAGTATAGAGGGCTATACCGTCTTAAGGGCAATAATAACAATAATAAAGCATCGCCTCACACTAAGCGTATCCCAAACTTTTTAATTAACAAACAATTTACACTACGAGCATGACTCTCATTTAACCCTCAAACTGCCGCCGAAAATTAAATTTCCCACCGCGTCGCCAGAGGGCGTTATCGGCTAAATTAATTGCAACCGTCGTAGAATAGGGTTAGTTTGATTTACGTACTACAAACTACTAATATCAAGAATGTTATAAGTGCTTGTAGTATTGTATAAAGATAGGTTCTTTTGAGGTTAAGTGTAAATAGTTTTGGTGATTTATAATAAAGGTTTGAGAATTGTTTTGGACTGTGGTCAATTTGATGAATAGTTTAAGAGTCGCCAGGACGCTCGCGTTCCATTTTAAAACGACATGCTTTAGAACCACGAAATTTGGCATGGGCATTCTAGTAGTACAGATCTATGTCGGTAATTCGTTTTCGTTGCAAAAAATTGTAATACAAAGAAAATAGAGCCAGATACAGATTTACATACAAAACGTATTTTTTCACCTCACTAGCTCGGAAAGCCCTTTTTGTTTGTTTAATATCTATTGTGAAAATCGCTTTTTATCCACATGTGGTGAAAGAGTTTTGACATAAGTGACAAGTGGCTTAAGTGACATTTGACAGCTAACAAAACGTAAAACGTTAAAAGTGCAGAATTTTTAACATCGCAATTAATGAATTGCATCGAGTAAAAACACTTAATACAGTCTTACAACTTTATTTTAATTCATAAATATCAGCATTCAACATTAATCTTCATTCTTTTTGTAAAAACGGATAAAATGTTCTGACAGCCGAATAAGTCTACGTACGAACAAAACGCATCTGACATTTAATAAAACCTTTTACGTCAAAACTTTTCATTTCAATTCATCCATCATATCAACGTTAAATATTCGCATGTTTTACTAGGTTGTTTTGTTAAAAATTAGTGATTCGAGTGATGAAGAAGTATTAAACACCTGAGGAATAACGGGAAACCGAGCAAAATGCACCCTTTTTCTTATTTTCCTCGCTGTAGTGAGGTGAAAAGTTTTGTGTTATACGCGGGTGAAAGTTATTTTACGTCTCGTGTATTAAAGCACTCGCTACGCTCAGGATTCTATTTTTGAACCACTCGCTTCGCTCGTGGTCAATAATAGAGTCCTTTCGCTAGCTCGTGTTTCAAATAACACTCGCACGTAAAATACAACTTTCACCCCTTGTATAACAAATAACTATTGCTATATTTTCTTTTTATTACAATTTTTAGCAACGAAAACGAATTACCGACATAGATCTGTACTGCTAGAATGCCCATGCCAAATGTCGTGGTACTAAAGCATGTCGTTTTAAAATTAGAGCTGAACTACGTTTGTATGGGAACGCGAGTTCACGCGAGCGTCCTGGCGACTCTTAAGGTTTCGTTTGAAATAAAAAATACTACTCACGTTAGTGGCGAACTTTACGCCTACCTATACTATAGACACCAAATCTAATATTGAAAATATTGTGATTTACAATACTTAATTTAAAACATACTCTTTGCAACAATGCACTTATGAACATCAGTGAGAAAAAAGAAACTACCTCCGGTTCTAACACTTCTAACCCTATAGTAGGGTTTTGTCTCAGTACAAATGCAAAAAAAATTGTGCGCATCGAGAAAAAGTTGTGAATTTTTGACCATAGATAGAGTGAGCAAAGATGAATATTTTTTAGTATTGGCGGTCTGTAAAATTTTTGGACCTTCACGTCAAAATCAGGGGTCCCGTGCAATATGTTATTACTCTCTGGTTAAGACTGCTAGGGGTTGTTTGGTATCGTTTCCGTGTAAAACAGACGTGCAGAATTCATTTCTGATATTAAAAATGTAAAATTTCGTATTAAAAAAAAAGTTGTGCCGCGAGGAAAAACACAATTTTATTTTTATTTTTTTAGAACGTCATATAACTAATATATATCCTTTATTTCAAATAATAAAAAATATTATAAAGAAGCATATTTAATATAGATTATAGAAACATATACATTTTATACACCTTTAATACAAAAAACTTCTGGTTTTTTTTTTACTTAAGTTGAGTAACGGAAAACAGACGTCGCGTCGTTTGAATTGTGACGGTTTATGTTAAAGTAAAGGAGGAAAAATATGTTTTTATTTATTGTATTTTTTTATTTCTGCATTTTGTGAAGTTATTATGAATAAAATTTACTAATAACAAGCAATACATGCATTTTAAGGTCAATACGCTACGGATGTTCACGTTCACATTGATTATCGATACTTACTATGGAGAAAACATATACACCACGCAGCAAACATTTTTTTTCGCGTAGTTTTTGTATACTATAAGCCTACAAATTGCATATATTTAGAAACTACATTAAATGTGCTCCTTTATAATATTTTTTATTATTAGAAAAAAAAAATGATATATATTAGTTATATGACGTTCTAAAAAAAAATAAAAAATTGTGTTTTTCCTCGCTACACAACTTTTTTTTTAATAAGAAATTTTACATTTTTAATATCACAAATGAATTCCGCATGTCTGTTTTACACGGAAATGATACCACACAACCCCTAGCAGCCTTAACCATAGAGTAATAATGTATTTCACAGGACCCCTGATTTTGACGTCAAGGTCCAAAAATTTTACGGATCTCCAATACTAAGAAATATTTATCGTGGGCCATTCTATCCATGGTCAAAAATTCACAACTTTTTCTCGATGCGCACAATTTTTACAAATTCGAGCTCTGCTACTACACCTCTGAGCCGAGAAGTATTACTATTTATACATTATGTTAAATCTTTAGTGGTTAAATTCTGAATATCGATTGTTTTGCTTAAAATATCCAATCACTCTTAACACGATAACTCACGCAAACTCATACATAGCTGATAGCAACATATATTATGTCTGCCCTAAATTCGGCCAACAAATTCCACTTTATGTGACACCGTAAAACTGATATAACCCTCCCAACAACCCATTCCTCTCTCTATTATCCCACAAATTTCAACCTTATCTGCTACACATAAACTCGCTTTTACAATGAAAATTTCAAGTTTATACGACCTTTTGAGAGTTGGTAGAAGAATGCGTTCTTTTATATATTCTTTAGTTCAACGCCATCTATCGTCGGTTATGGGCAACTTTGACGTCTGAGGTTCGCATTGCTTGCTGAATAACCAGTATATTTGTGCCTCGAGTTTGGAAATAATTATAGAGATAAATGAGGTGCAATTAGGATGGTTATCCGAATTGCTGAAGTTCTTAGCTAACAAACACGATGTTTTCCGTGTAATGTGTAAGTGTAATTACTTAGATATAGGGCCCTACTTAAAATCCTTAGATATATGTATAAATAAAGTTCGGTGTCTTATGACCATTGGACAGATTTGGGGTTAGTTATTTATATATTTGTATATACTCTGAGCCTGTTTTTGGGTGATCAAACTTCGGTTATCAATTATCATTTTAAAGAAAAACTTTTGATATATGTTTTGTACCTATATGTTTTGTTTGTGTTTTGTATTATATTTTATTGAGCTGTGCAATATAGAATATTGATCGGTCTGACTGTATGTGTAAATAGAGCTTTAATATCCATTCCCTTCTTCTAAGAAATAAAAACAACTAAATTTCGGATTATTTAAAGCAAATGATTTTTAATATTAATTTTTAATTTTTCGTATTCAGAAACTAATTTTACATACTCATATCTTGTTTTAAAATGTCTGCAATATTAATGTAATATAGCACTCACGTCACCACACCAAGTTGTGACGCGTCTTGCACTCGCCCCGGTTATAACGGTGACGCGGTGACAAAGCGCGTCATTTGACAACGTCCGTCGCACGCGAAATGTGACGCCCACGGGGGTCTTCTTTGTGATTTTTTTGAGGGATGCATAGAAGCTAAACGGGGTATGTGTTCAAAATGATCTTGGCACGCTAGACAATTGTTAAGAAACCATTGATATATACAACTAGATCTGCAGTAAGAGGCCATATGCGTGTAACTCGATAGAAGCCTGTAGGCTCGTGAGAGGCTTACGTCAACTCAGTTGACAATTTGACGGTGACAGTGATTCTGGTCCGTGAAAATGGCAAAATGTACCATAAAATCTTGCACGTCGCGATCCGAAACCCACACCAAATAACACGGAATAACCTTTCACAAGTAAGTTTACTGTTTCTGCACTCAAATTGTCGTAAATAGCACGAAAAAATACGAAAATCAACTAGCGGCATTTTCTAGACTTAGTGTTGCCAGTAAAACATTATTTGAATTTCTCGTATTTTTGGGAAATTCTGGTTTGTTTGAATGCTATACTATATTATATCTTATAAAGAGGTTTTAAAGTTCGCGATTTTTAATTTCGATTTCATTTCGACCTTATTAAAAAAAATAATGAACTAATTACTTCCATAGTTGATATATCACAGAGTAAATAATAGTATAATACAGAGAGACCTCTGTAATGTCACGTAACGTCACGAATCATGTTGTCCCTTATTAACGCATGACAAGTTCTCTTTCGCACTTATGCAAACGTATCGGATACGTCGTGTCAAACTCAAATTTTTTGACAGATTTACTTTGAGTTGTACCCCCTGGATATATGCGGGTTTGTGTAGTTATCCAATATGAAAATGTTATCAAAATTGGAAAAAGTAGTGTTACATAGCGGTGTTTAATTTCTTTGTAATTTTACAAATTTCTTATTGCGCAGTTAGGTTTATACCTCGGACTGAACAATTACAATACAATACGGTAGTACACTTAATATTATATTATTATTAAATGTAAATATAAGTTTAATATGAAGTTTTATTCAGAACTCCTACGAAGTGCTTAGGCTCGTTATAAAAGTATAAAAACACATGACACAGAACCTCAGATACCTATCAAGATTGAAAGCAATCCGTCCAGAAACAAGGGTTTCAATTCAAGATGGTAGCCACTTTTTAAATGTTCACAATTGTTTCATGTTTAAAGAGCACCGGTAACAATTTTGATAGCAATTAACGAAAAAGTTCTAAGTGGAGACACTTTTTTTATTTTACTTTAAGAAATTACACATTTTAACATAGATAACTGATGTCATTTTATTATATTTGAAAATATTTATCGATTATTTCTAGGAAATATTTTCATGTTGTAGCAACACCGAACTGTACGAAACAGCGAATATCACGATATCCATGACAGACAAAGATGGCAATATTGCCTTGCGCAATCGTAATACCCTAGCGGAAAAGAGATAAATATACTTCGATAGTTCATTTTAGAATATAAACACTCCGTTTTTGTCGGTACGTCGTGATACGAGGCGCGTGGCACACTTCTAACGTTGTGTTGATATGAAGTTTTCTCCTCTTGTATATTTACCTCAATGTAAGAAACAATAAAGTTAAGTAAGAAAATGCAAGATGAATAAACATATCTACATTAACACTATATGTTAAAAGAAATAACTACCTAAATAATCTGGTTGAAATGAGAAAACCAATTCAAAATAGATAAACTCTGCAAGCCTGAAATTTAACTATATCTGCTGCAAAAAAACTGTCATAATATTATGCACATTTAGTTATTCAGTGGTTGTGGCCACAGGGTTAGCGGTTGGACGGCCATGACTTGTACGTAGCTAAAATCACTGACAATCTATTTTACAAACAGCTGCGAGAGACAACAATTTTGAGGTTATGGCCATACTTTTTAGCCATGTTTGATGACCATGACTCCGCGTGGCTAAAACTACCAACAAAGAATAAAATTGCACTATACTACTTTCAGAGACTACAGAGATATAGACGACCACAGCCTAAGAACTTTTTGAAGCTCATGTCGATTGCGCCAACTATGTCAAAGCCACCTAAAGATACCGAATATGTAAGAGAAATGTCAGCTGCACTGCTACTCCACCTAGTAGCTACTAGTATACTATTAGTACGCTATTTGTTACTAGGTGGAGTAGCAGTGCAGGTGACATTTCTCTTACGTATTCGGTATCTTTAGGTGGCTTTGACATAGATGGCGCAATCGACATGAGCTTCAAAAAGTTCTGGTCGTCTATATATCTATAGTCTCTGCTACTTTTAAATAAAACGGATCTATAATCTACACAAACACACCGTGCAAAAGACTAAACTAATACGAAAAAGAACACACAAACATATTAAGCTATTGGGCGGCCAAACCTAAGAATATTTGGACTATTTGCCGACCATGGCCCATGCATACCTCGTAGCCCTGCTTGATGGCCATGACGCCCCGTGGCCGGGACCACGCGGCGTACTCCAGACCATCTTTCTGTTGGCAGTGCTGTTGGACAAATGTACCGTTTAGTATTATAAAATACTTTAGTACCTACCTATATTTATATTTTTTTTTCATAATAAGTATTTTCCTCAGGTCTAAAGTAAATTAACCTGTTTATAAAAAAAATACTACTACCATTGCTATTTCTTACAGAGGTTTCTGTTTAGTCTATACTGACTTTCGGTTCGCTATATGCTATGAAAAATAATTATTATAGTATATATGTACAGAGTATGTATTTATGTCAAAAACCAACGTGACTACTTTAAGCTTTCATATAAAAGCATTAAAATGCCAATATATGGAAAACTGTAATTTTTATTACAGCCAAATTTGCCCATCAGACTTTTAAGTCTTTATGTAGGTTTTAGGGACATCCTGTATAGAATAATTCACTTTGGTTATACAGTAAAATATTACATACTTCGCCGGTGAAGGGTTTTCGCAAAAATGTTCTGAATTTCATAGAAATAATGATACGCTTTGTAGAAATGCAAACACAGTATTCGAGACCAAACAAAGGGTATACACTCACTTGCCAGAATTTCATTTGCCAGAATTTCATTTGCCATAATATTCAACAGCCATTATATTGTTTCCCATACTTACATATGCAATACTTATTGTTTACTATATTAGTCACATGCCAGAAACTTTGTTTTCCATAAAATCAATTTCAATAATATCATTTGTCATAATCATTGTCAGCCATAATTATCACGAGCCATAATATCATTTGCCATTCAAATTGCTTCCCAGAAAGTAGGTTAGGTTAGGTTAGAACTGTGACCTCCTACAAAATAAAATGGCTACCAGAAAGTAGGTTAGAACTGTGACCTCGTATAAAATAAAATGGCTACCAGAAAGTAGGTTAGGTTAGGTTAGAACTGCGATCCCCCAAAAAGCAAACTGCTACCAGAAATTAGGTTAGGTTAGGTTAGGTTCGAACTGTGACCTCATATAAAATAAAACGGCTACCAGAAACTAGGTTTGGTTAGGTTAGAACTGCGATCCCCCTAAATGCGAACGGCTACCAGAAAGTAGGTTAGGTTAGAACTGTGACCCCCTACAAAATAAAACGGCTACCAGAATGTTGGTTAGGTTAGGTTAGAACTGTGACCTCCTACAAAATAAAACGGCTACCAGAAAGTAGGTCAGGTTAGAACCGTGATCACCCTAAAAATGAACGGCTACCAGAAAGTAGGTTAGGTTAGGTTAGAACTGTAACCTCCTACAAAATAAAACGGCTACCAGGAAGTAGGTTAGGTTAGGTTAGAACTGTGATCCCCCAAAAAGCGAACGGCTACCAGAAAGTAGGTTAGGTTAGGTAAGAACTGTGACCTCGTATAAAATAAAACGGCTACCAGAAAGTATGCATGGATTCGGAAAACCATTATTTAGTATGGCGTTTAAATATTCTATTAAATAATATTATTACATTTAATAATATGGACAACAATACGTATGGCACTCGTATGTTCTGAAATCTAATAATCGGGTAAACAAAGAGTATGTCACATCATTTTTATGGTAAACAATACATTCGGGCAAATGAAATTCGGGCAAATAAAATTCGGGCATATGATTATTATTTTATATCATATTCGGGCAAACAATAGACAACCCAAACAAAGAACTTAATGATTGAAACAGCAATAATGCTCTAAAACCTTCCACAATAGCGATAATTCTTTATTATTGGAGAATTTTCCACCGTAAACGACATATACGTATATATGTAGGAAAAACGATTTTTATATCCATGACCCGGCTAACATATAAAATGTTAGTCCGAAACTGAGCTGTCGTCTCGCTCTAACGGGGTAGGTGTAAGTAGGATGCACGAGTGACGCAAGTGTGCATGCATGTGGATACGTGGAAAGGTGGATATGAAAGGCATGGAGACGACGTTTTTTATGGCTTTATGATATAAAAAATTCAGAATAGAAATAAGTTACCCAACTAAAATGTTAAGGATTAATAAATAAAAAAGTAAAGAGGTTTAAAACAAATTGAAAAAGTATCGAATCCTTTAATAAAACTTCCTATTAGTAAAGGGCTTTTCCAACCATGGAACAATGGTTTCCGGTCATTTGGGAGGCGCATTTAGAGCCGAGAAGTCAACGCGCAGAGACACTAAGCGGTTGCCCGTATCATGGGACGCATGCAGAGACAGCACCCACCATGGCTTAAGGACTATTGAGAATTTGGGAGTCAATGTAATCTAAAATGTATTAGGCTATTGAGTGAAAAGGGTGGACTAACTATTGGGCTATTGGATGAAGAACCGGACGCCTGCCTAATAAAACGGTATACCTACAATTTTATTTCGGCAGACGGTGACTCGCTCTTCGCAAGATGGGCCCCCATAAAAAGCTTCTAATCTATATCAGTTAGTAAGAGTCTTCATAAGATTAAATATATGACACAAATAAAATGGTTCGGTTGTTAGAAAATTCACGCTTGTTAGAATCAGGTTCATAAAACTTTAATGAGTTTTATTTAAACATTATTTTAAACATTTATAAAAATAATAGTTACATCAGCATTATTATAAATAGTTACTAGTAATCATTAATAGTCCATAATTTTTAATCATCCGTCTCACACTAAAACAAAAATGTTTGTTTTTCCTGATGTTCTCAAGTGTATTTTAGTGTCATTAAATTAAAGGATAATAAAAACATTTTATCTTATTACAAAACAATTTCCAAAAAATAAAACACTAACCCCGACTCCACGCCTCCTGTAGCTCTAAGAAAAACCCAAGACGCGAGTATTTTTCTTACTCCTTTGTGTGTGTGCACACATAAGCGACACACACACAAGCCCACGTACGTCTCGGGTAGTAAAATATTATGCTGTCGGGTTGAAATAACATTGTATAGATAATCAATAACCGGGTAGTTTTATGCTCGTTTTTAAAATTGTAGACGGTAGTGCTGTTTGTTAATAGCTAGGGATACACGCACAGATCTGCCCGCCGGATTTGTCCGGTGGACAGATCTGCTCTTGTCTGGCGCTATTCAAATGTATCCGTAGACAAATCCGTGTCCTATTTGCGCCATACATGGACGGGTCAGTCCGCCGGGCATATCCGTCAGACAAATCCGGCGGGCAGATCTGTGCGAGTATCTCTAGCTAATATCTGTTGCGATGCAATGAATTCGAATAACACCGGCCTGCTTAGAGATATCCTTACCTTACTTTAAAAGTCTTATAGACACCAGTCAAATATCAATTGTCTTCAAAGACATCTCCATAATATGGTCTGCCATTTCGGCGAAAAATTTTTCGTCTAATTTCTTTTCCCAACCAACTTATCGCGGAAGTACAGTCGCCATCAAATATATCTGAGCGGCCCGAGTACTCAAAAATATCTGAACAAGCACTTATCGCCTTGCAAATAGAGGCGTTGTTCAGATATTTGTGACCACCCGATATATCTCATGATAAGTGTACGAGCTGAGCGCTTCTAAAATAATTATATAAAAAAATAAGTAGACATTAAAATGTAGGTCTTCAATACAAAAAGAGCGTGTGAAGATCTTTTTGGATACCTTGCCCGTTCAGCTACAGCTGACTGTGTGTTTTCAAGTGCCCTAAAAAAACGTACCCCGAATGACGCATCAGTCAACGTCACGGCGTCACTGGTGACGCCTCCGGCTTAGCGTCATTATACCGAATTACTGGGGGAGCGCTTAATGTGACCACATCTGAGGTCTGAAGTTAGCTTTAAATCTGAGTAATTTTGTAAAAAAATATTTAAAAATAAATTGTAGACTACAATAATATTGCTTTGCTATTCCGCGGTAAATGTATTAACATAAATAATATGGACTTCCGCAAAGTAACGCCTGGTTCCAATAACTTAATAGATTGTAGGTCATTCTCTACGTTTCATGACAAATAATAATTTTGTTTTCGTATATAATTTTCGGTATTTTGTTAGTCAGTTGTAGATTTCACAAATATATTATACATATAATAACATCTACTTCATCAAGATTGCCTTAGAAGTGTCGACGCTGCTCTGCCAAAAATCTACACAGACTGTCTGTGACAGACATGCCTATATGACTACATATATTATTATTTATTACATATTATAATATTGAGAGCGCTCGTAGCCTTGCGGTAAGACGTCCGACTTTCAATCCGGAGGTCTCGGGTTCAAACCCCGGCTCGTACCACTGAGTTTTTCGGAACTTATGTACGGAATATCATTTGAAATTTACCAGTTGCTTTTCGTTGAAGGAAAACATCGCAAGGAAACCGGATCTAATCCCAAAAAGGCCTAGTTTCCCCTCTGGGTTGGAAGGTCAGATGGCAGTCGCTTTCGTAAAAGCTAGTGTCTACGCCAATTCATGGGATTAGGTTGTCAAGCGGACCCCAAACCGGGATAAAACGCTAGGATGATGATATTATAATATTACCTTTATCTTAGAAAAAAACATAATATTAAGGGCCACTTAGTTAAGGTACTCAGTGTTGTGTTCCTGCAGGTGAGTTGATTCTTTCTCAACTCTTACTAAAGGGTTGGCAACGCGCATGTGTCAACCCTGGAGTTGCAGGCGTCTATAAGCTATGGTAGCTGCTTACCATCAAGAAGGTCGTATGCTTTTTCGCCACCGTCGTTTTATAAAAAAAGCAATCTAGGCACACATTTACATCTCACAATTTACATTTTCTAGGGTCATTCATTACTGATATGTAGTTATTTCAGGAAAACATTCAAAATAGTCGTTTGAATATAGTGTGAACTAGATCCCGGAATAAACTAGGTCATGAGAAAACCTGAGTCTGGGTTATATAAACACATTAGGGATATTTTTCTGTGTGGAACATTACCTGACCCAAATGTGCCTAGAGGGTAAGTAGGTAAGTAAGTAAGTAAATATTCTTTATTGCACCAAAATACAAAAATAATAAAAATTGTTTTACAATAAACTTAAAAATTAGGTAACAACAGGCGGTCTTATCGCTAAAAAGCGATCTCTTCCAGACAACCTTTGGGTAGCAGGAAATAAAGAAATTAATTTAAGATAACAGGTAGATAGTGCAAACAATTTAAAGTAAGAGAGCAAATTACACACCAACGCACTTACAATCATACAATTATAAACTAAAAATACATAAAAAAAATATCACACTTTATAACACATACAAAAAAATACATACATATAATATATTGGCAAACTAAGGTAGAGACAAATAATAGAGCCTATAGACAAATAATAGAGAGAGGTAATTTTCGATTGTAATGAAAAAAAAACTTACTACTAACTTTTTTGGTATAATCTGTATATCACTCTACATAGTATAAGACAAAGTCGCTTCCTGCTGTATGTCCCTATGTATGCTAAGATCTTTAAAACTACGCAACGGATTTTTAGACGTTTTCCCACATCTCTCTCTCTCTCTCTCTCTCTCTAGATTTTTTCTCTTGATAGTTTTGCTATTTCCGAGAATTCTCGAGAATGTTACGAACGTTCTCTGTCGAGAATATTTTCCATAGTAAATAGCAACGTTCTCGAGACTAGATACTTATTTTCGCGAATTTTCCTCGATCATCTGAAAAGCGTGTATAAAATCGCGCGCTTATCGTGACGTTGACAGATTCGCGCGTGTGTCTCCACATTTATAGACGCAAAACACGTAAGCAGAATTCAGCGCGCAATTAAGCTATCATAGATTAAAATCAGTCGATAGCACGAGATTTGATCGATATGCTCGCGGTATTACCGCGCTGGATAGCTATGGACAGCCTTTGCACCAGAAACGACTCGGAACGGGGGTCCTCTCCCTTTTGCCTAAGCCGACGCAGAAACTTTTTCGCGCACAACTTTTTTTTGAAATATTTTTGATACTTAACATGCCTTAGTTACCCTTAGCCCACACTATTGAGTAAACATTTCCTTTATTCTTTTTCCAAGGACTGCAATTCCTTGAGCGCTGCACAGCAAATTACCGTGATGGGCCGAGATGTCTGTCGTCCGAGATGGATGGCAGGGCCCTGCGGCTTCCTTGCGCCGAATTGCGGTTGGTAAAGAAAAATATAGTATGAATTCGTTCGATGTTGGACTGTTGGTGCACCTACGCTGAATTTATCGATATGAATTTCACATTATAATGCTACAATCGCTCGTCGCTGACATATGTGGCAGTCACTTGTAATATAAAGGTACACTATACCTTGCATAATAAAAGCGCGCCAAAATATGTGATACCTACAATATTTTAGAGTCATAAAGGGATTGTCATATTTGCTCGCGTCACAGTGGAAATATTTTTGCAAGTACATAGTTGTACAAATATGAAAAATAAATGTACTTATGATGGTTGACGCTGTCGGTGTTAGCAATGAAAGAATGAATGAATAAACCCTGCCAGCGTTAGTATCTGCTACGCTTGGTGATGGCCGTGCAAAGCAAATTACCGTGATGGGCCGATTTGCCTGTCACCCGAGATGGCAAGCAAGACCCTAAAATAAGCAGTACTACCTAGCTGGCGTTAAACGCTCCATTCTATTATATATTATTCTCATTAATAAAATTGATAAACCGATTCGTCGCTACGAGTCAGCACTCGATATAAACACCACGATTCGTCGCTGCAAGCCGGCACTTGGATATATAATTAACAGTATTACAGTAGCGGGGTGATTGGTCGCGTTATTGTTTCGTATCATTGGCGGTTAATGGCGCAGACAGACATGCACTCACGCTCTAGGGGTGAACGTGTACTGTTACAAGTTATCTCAGTATAGCTTCTTAAAGGGTAGGCAACGCGCATGTGAAACCTCTGGAGTTGCAGGCGTGCCTATGGACTACTACGGTAACTGCTTACCATCAGATGGGCCGCATGCTTGTTTGCTGCCGTCGTAGTATTAAAAAAAAAGTTGTCCTCAGTGGTTTTAGCAGTCCGGATATGGAAGATCTGTCAGTTTAAGGTCCGAATTCGGATAGTTCCATACATTTTAGATTCGGATTTTTCTCCTTTCTTAGTTTTTCGTTCCCACCTGACTTTTTAAAGAAGCTTTAATACACTTGTGGGATATACTGAACAAGATGTTCCTTAAAATATGAATGATTAGCTCAAAGCTTTGCTACATCTCTGAACTAATGTAATCAAAATTAACATTATTTCAAGGGCTTTGTGTTATGACTGGGGGAAAAATTATAACAACATGATGTAGGATATAAAACGACTTTGTAAACTACATGTGCCGTGTACCGTTAATATTTTGCTATGTACCGTAATTCAAATTAAACACCATCAAGCTAATAAAAATAATAGGTATATGTGGCGTTTTCAAGTGAAAGGTACATTATTGTCGGTATATATACAGCCACCAGCATGTGTATCCGTGGGACACGGCACAGATTCAAATCCACCCAACATTTCTTCAGTTTCATCGACGATGCTGCCCTACCCAGCCCGTCTGCACTAATGCCACGTTCTTGTTGTTGGCTAATGATTAATTAAAATTGTAGCACTATTTTACGTGTCGGTTGTTAATAAGATTTATTTCTAAATGAATGTTTATAGCAGTAACACCTTATACATTATAGCTTTTGCTTGAATAATATAAATTATACATATAAAGAGTCAAATATTTAATCAAATTTATGCAGCTTATTAGAACATGGTGAACTCAATAAGCGTATTTTGTCCTGAATTTCGATCTTGTTCTACCAACGTGGTGTACTTTACGCTATCATCGATTTTCACAATAATAACAGCTAAATTCGTCGCTGCGAGCCGGCACTCGTATATAATTAACAGTATTACAGTAGCGGGCGATTGTTTCGTCTCATTGCTACTTAATGGTTCAAACGGACACTAGGGGGCGATGTGTGACGAAAACCTGTTTTTATGTAACAGGTGCCTATGCTATAATATAATAACTAATAAGCGACAAAATAAATAGCTATATGATATTAACTAGAGAAAACAAATGACTATGTATTTAAACTCGTTAAAATTCAAGAATTCATAATTGTGTGAAGTAATAAGACAGCATTTTACATACATTTGCAAACAGCTTTGTATGCCAGGAGACGTTAGATTTTACTCAATTCATTGTAAAAATTCGAATATCCACAGTAAGAGCTAATTTATACGTGGCACCCGTATTTTTTGAATAATATTATTCAGTATTTGAATGAAAAACTCAAATTAGAAAATCATATTTAATAATGATATCCTCTCGAAGTGTTTTTCTTATTTTGTTTTTGTTAAAAAAAATATTGTAAATATAGGTTACTACTATGACTTACGGGCTTACCAACTAAAACTTTCAAATTGTAAGTTCTTTTTATTTTAAATGTAATAGTGGTTTTATATGCCAAAATCAGTGTGTAAAACCTGCGCACTACCATTTTTAAGCATTTAATCCCTATCTTAATCCGTTTCTAATAACCATTGACTGTTCAAGCACCTAAAAAAACAACAAAGAAGTATCTTCCATAGATTCTTAATCCAACTGTACCGTAGTTCAAAAAGATGATGACAAATATGGTTAAAAAAAGGTTAAAAGAGAAGCCCTTTCAGAGTTAAAATTATGTTGTCAACGGAGTTATAGGAATTAAATGATGGTTCATACCGCGTGATCTTAAATATAGTTGGAATGAGAAGTTTTGATAGTTTGGATGATACTTAAATAAGATCTTTGAGAGTCATACTAATTAATGTAATGAAACTTAAATTAAATAAGTGTTGACTAGGGATTGTACCCGGGTTTGTTTAGTATGAAAAAACCCGGGTAGTACCCGAAAACACGAGGTTTTCATGCTAAAAAACCCCGAGTTGCAATCCCTAGTGCTGACTAATACATCTAGCTATTGGTTTTTAACACTATATTGGGGGCTTGTAGGTTATTGGCTTTTTCGAACATATTTTACATATCTTAAGAGTATTAACGAGAACGTTAACAAGGATTTATTAGTATTGATTAAATAGGTGCAGTAATCTAAAACGAGTATATGAAATAAGAGAAAATTCGCGAAATGGTTTAAATCTTTACCAAAATTTGGTTTCTATATCAGCTTTCGCGGAAAAAAATATGGCAAATGAACTACAATTTGCCATAAATTCTTCAGCAATTAGAAAATAGATTCTTGTATATTTTTTGTTACACGATAAGAAAATATATTTAAATAGTTCTAGCTACTATTTAAGTTTATCAAAGATATGTTTAAATAATACATGCATTGTAGAAAAATTTCAGCAACCTTGATCCTATAACATCAAGACCGTTTATTAAACCAACTACATACCAACAATTCTCAAGACAGGTGAGTAACTCACCCCTCTGCAAATATCCTCAACCCTATTCTTAAACGTCTTAACAACCACAATGTAACAAAGACATTCCTCCCCTTAAGGGAACTTGGAAGGGTTAATATTTACGATACCAATAATACGGTGTGTTATGAACTCAATTGGAATTGTTTGTATGAACATTATTTATAATAACTGTTATTATATTGTGAATCTTCCTGCCTTGATAATAAGGACGATATTTTAACGATTTGGTATTATTAAAACGCAAATGACTTTATCTGTGCTACAAAATTAAAGTGATCAATGTAACCGTGAACGCTCATGCAATTTTATGACTTCATGTGATAGAAAATTAGAAGTATAATGGTTAGAACGTTTAAATCTAGTTAGGCTATTTCATTAATTTACAGGTTTGGTGGTAAAAGGTAACATGTAACGAAAAGAATTGGGTAAATACAAAGACTGTCTCATAATATTGTATAGAGACAAAATTTATAGGTGTTATGTAAAATGTATGGACATAAAAATAAAAGATGTTGTAGTGGTTTTAAGCAGTGCGTTTTCACACTTAGTTGAACTTTTAAATAAATTATCAGGAAGGTACATATGTCTAAAAAGATTTACAAGTATCAATATTTTTACTACTCGACATTTTTATGTTCAATATTATCTCATTACCACTTCGAACAGAAATGACTTTTATTTTCCACAGTATTTAAAAACGAATTGAAATACTTTAAATTCTTGTATAATGCCTAACAATGTTAAGTAGAACGAACTCCACAGAAAATTGTCTTACCAAGTAGTCGTTTTAAATGCCTTATCATATGTAAAAAAAATGTACAAACCATTAATCGAATGTACAAGCTCAATCAAAACGGGTCAGTTTCTTTAGAAATTATCATTATTGGTTATCTTTAGAAATTATCATTATATTACTGGTGATCTTTGTTTTTGAGTGGGTATAATAGTTTTAATTGAGGTTTGAGCTATTTCTCAATATCATGTCTGCTTTATATAACATACTATTTTAAAAGATCACTTAATATTAACATTTCTTAACAAAATAACCCGTATTAATACTCGAGTGTATATTTATTTATTGACAACAAGCTAATCTAAACTGGACGAACAGTTAGTTTTGCAGGGTTCCCTAGGGTCCCGTGACCAAACTTAGAGATATAAACGAATAAAAACTTTTGTACAACCTCTTGTTTGCTCTTTCAGATATATCTCGGGTAGCTAATAGTAAAATCAAACGAGTGACTGATTTGTTAAACATCGCTGAAATAAAATTATGGAATCGAAAATATAGTGTCTAAATATGAATATAATATCTAAATGTTGCAGTGGGGGGATATTGGAAAGAATGAACGCTTTTTTCAAAAGACTATGCATTTCTAGATTCAGGTGCATACGATTTAAATAAAAATGAAATAATTTCAAAATATTTTCACCCTTAACTTTGATTTTTTTAGTAACATTTCACATTGTAACTATTTATCTAAGTTCCTATGCAATTGTGTCCATAGAAGTAAAGCACCCTGGAATCATAAATTGATATAGTGAAATTTTGAAAAATTGGTTATAGTTAAGTACAATTAAGAAAGCTCTTGAGATATATCAGTTAGCTACAAAGTTAAACCAAAACAGTTAAACTCTACCCCCGTCCCGTCTGTCAACCACACTTGCATCACTCATGAAATTAACTCACAATATTAACAACTAGGGCGACCAAAAACAAAAGCCCAAGTGAGACAACAATGCCTACACATATCTATCGTACGGTGGCCACAATTTTGACAGGCGGGAGACCGGTCCACAAGATTAATGGTGGTTCTACTCATCGTGGTAATGACCTCTCCGAACGATAATGACATCCAGTAGGGTGGCTGCGGTGAGGTTTTTCTTGAGATAGCATCTTAAGATTTGCCGAGGGATTATGTGTGGTTTGGACGGTAGCTGTGCGCTTAAATCGTTGATGAGGTTTTAGAATTGAAATATATGTGAGGGAAATATTAAATAAGTTACCTCGAAGGGGTGAACATTTCATACAATTCTATGAATAGTCAAGAAACTATATCAGAATACTAAAGTGTTTTCTCGATCGTATATTAAAGGTGTGGTTTTTGAGGATTGAATGGTAGTAGCGAATTTAAAAACGGTTTTAAACTTTGAACTTATGTGATTGTTCGTAAAATATTAATCCCTATTTTATAAGAAGAGACACAATTATATGAAGATAAAGATAAGCCGGTAGCTCCCTGTGTATAGAATTCAGAATGAGTAATTTTTGAAAGTTGGTTTTCAAAAGTTAGTAGGCCATGGTGGTATTGGCACGGCACATCTTAAATATATGTAACAAATCTTATCAAAGCGGCTTAAATCAGTGGCTAAACTATCTACGATATATCATCATAAATGTGCATGTGAATACTAATAAAATGTGTCAAGCTGTCTAAAAAATGTCCATATAATAGTATGTATAATGATGCAAAAAAATTAACACATGCGAACTAACACTTCTATATTACATTTCAACCTATCATTTCGTGGCATGCGGTAAGGTAATAGAGCCCAGCCACGCTAATACAGCGCAAAGTGTGGACAAGCCAATAAAAGTCACATTTGTATAAAAATATGAGTTTGCGGCAGTTCCACATTCTATACTTAATTTCAAAATCCATGTTGACTTAGCATGATCGATATCTGTTTATGTTTAATGAATTATTTTATACTTCATAATTAAATTATTTTCACCTTCAACAACAAATTCACACTTATACATAAATATACGTTGTTAAGTACTAAAACGCTCCGTATCGTACAATCACCATCGATCTAACTGAATCCCAAAATCCACCAACTCATGGTCACCCCACCATCCTTGCTTAATGTCTTTGCCGTAACGGAAAAAACTCGGCATGTTTATCTTGGCCGCGACGCAGCGTCTTTGCGAATTGCCGGTCCCTTGAATTTCGGGCTAATCGATTTTACCCGGGACTGTCCTAATTTGCTGGATTAATCGTGGACACCCTCGTTCGCGCCCAATTTCCTTGTTGCAATGATATTGCTACTATTGTTTTCGGAATGATTTTGGGTAATGATTGATGGTGGTAATGATGCGCATTTGTTTTCTTGGTAATTATTCTATCAAGGACGAGTGAATTAATTTGGGATAAACGTAGTTTCTGCATTTCTTACGTTATTTCTGTCCATAAGGAATGAAGGCTACACGATTAAGGAGCCTATACACTTAGCTTATTAGTCCAAATATATATTCGTGCTACATCTATTTTTTATTCCATAAGGGCCTTATCACACTTCAGCTATTTGAAAATGATTTCTATACAAAATTTGTACGCGGCGAACTCGCGGCGTGTTCGCTCCCATGTATAAAATTGCAATATTCTTGACACTATTTTCTAAGCAACAAAATACACCACAAATACCTAAAGATGTCGATGCCGAAGTTCATTAAGAAGAAGTAATCCTAGAATAGAGAAAATAAATTGCTTCCAAAAGTAACTTAAAGCAACGAACAAGCCTTTCTTCAAAATAGACACTATCCAAAGTAAAATTATAATAAGTTCACATGTTAATAACAAACAACAATAGCGAAACAAATCGCTTAAGGCTACAAGAAACTCAAACAAGCATATCCAAAAACTATCCGTCATATCGCACCTGGCCCGAATAAAGGAATAACAGACTAAATAGAGAATAAATTATTCGTTAATCAGGCGGAAACTTGAGACAAATGACTTGGAGAAATAGTTGATATTGAAACGCCGTAAGTTGATATGGATTAAAATGGATTTATGTTGGTTAGAAGCTGTATGTGGAGGGTGTAAAGACGGTACGTTGGCATGGGGGTATGATATAAATGAATTGTAGATTAATTGAATTGTAATTTTATATTTGGTTTTAGTGATCTGCATTAATATCTCGAGCAATATCAGATCAGACACAATCTTATTTGGAGAGCAATATTTTTTGCGAGCGTTATTGTGGAAGATATTATTGGAGGTGACTGTACTGTAAAGTGGGAAACTCTTGAAATCAATGCAATAATTAATAAACAGATTAAAAATTGATTTTATGGCGATATAAAATCTTCATCGTTCTTAGAAATGATAACATACATTCTGGTTTTCTATTGCCCAGTTCATCCAGTCACTTCAGTACAGTCATGGTCATAATACTCATTCATAAACTATACAAACTCGGTATTTATTTGGACTGAATGAAATAACAGATAGTTAGGATTAATTATTTTAGTATCTAGCAAAAAACGGAGCTTAAAATGTCACGGTACCAATTTTGCTAAGTGTTAAATTAAAACTTTAAACTTATAGTTTTTTAGTCAGTTCCTGACCTGAGCTCTTCCAAAAAATGTACTGTATGTGTAATTGTGTATTGTGTTGTGTTGTGTATCACTTTTAACACATAACACATACATTTATATGAAGTAAACTAGCAAACCCTTCCACACCTCAGCATAATAAATATTGATATCGATTACAACCAGTAAATTAATAATTGATCGTTATATCACATGCTATGTAAGTATGTATTGCACTAACATAATGCCGGCAATACACGTTATATGTATACACAGCCTTAGCTCAGCCAGTAATTTCCTAAAAAAAGCATACATTTTTAAGGTCCTAACCCACAGAGATCTAGTGTAGGAAATGAAATATAAGTAGTACTTACAAAATAATTAAAAATTGAAAAATATTTATTAGTCGCATGTGCGTGGACAAATAAAATACAGTATTCTAAATACCTATAGGTTATACTTTTAATATGTATATATTTTAAAGAGTTTCCGCGCTATCTGGCATGCCCGATCCTGAAGCCTAATTTATAGTTACTAATAAAAGCCATTGATCGGTATAACTTAAAACAAAGATGCTTTCGAATGTTTAACCTTCTTTGAAATCGTGAGGTTAGATTAATTTAAAATGTGCTTATGCCAACCTAAAGTAACTGTTCCTCTGATATATATACACTCGAGAGCAAAAGTTTTGGGTCACTAGCATTCATTTTAAAGATATTAAAGTTTATATTACTGACCCGAAATGTTTGCTCTCGAGTGTAGTTAATATACAAAAAAACAGAAAGAAATAGGGTTGAACAAAAGCTTTCACAACCGACTTAATTGTATTCAAACACAATTCTGACATAATGTAATTAAGTTATGATAACTTCCGATTTTTGACGGGTGACTAGGATTTTTGACGGTTGACTGATTTGACTATAAATCCTGTGCGAACTGCTTTTTATCTGTGGCGTGATTAATAATGATCTATGCGGAATAAATAGATCGTTTTGCGTAATTGATTTGTACTATTACTTTTGGTCGTGGGAAGAGTTTCTTTTTAATTGATATGTATTTAAATATTTTAAATTATAACCGTTAAATGTTTTAGTTTTAGAATAATGTACGCCAAGCTATACGCGCCAATTATTAACTAAATAATAGTTAAGAAGATCATTGCTCGCCGTTTCTGGTGCTAAAACGTATTGAAGAAATAGTTGATTCTAAAACTTCGTAAGTTGATATGATATGGATTCAAATTAATACTAGTAGTCCGCCTCGAACTGAGAACTCGCGATTTACTTGCAAACAAGTTGACCAAAATAACAAGACCCTAAGGAGGATTTTTTTTCTCCTTCTAGCTCCATAACCACTTGTCGATCCTGCTCATATACTAACTTACAAATTTTATGTATATCTGCTACAGCCCCAAGAAACGTCTCAGTAGCCAGGTGACAGTTCAGTCTGGAGTTGTTTGTAAGAACTCACTTCGCTTACGCTCTGCGAGTTCGATAATTATGGATATCGCTCGAGACATTAGCCTTTCGTTGGTTCGCCTTTGCACCAGAAACGATAAATTTTAAATATCTTCAAATATCGTATACATCGGAAACTTGCACAAATATCGATGAGCAGTTTAAAATGTCGAAAGTGAAAAGACAATACATTAAAATAGTGGGAAACTTGACAGCATAGGTAATATCATTGTTTTTCTAAAACGTGACTCAAACAAAGTGCCCCATAAATGTGAAAAGTTTCTAATACTTGAGAATTTTTTGAACATTTGCCAAAACTTATAAGTTATTCCATTTTAACTAAAGATGTTCAAAAAATGGAACGTAAATGCTTGGTTAATACGACTATAGCCCGCGGCTTCATCCGTGTGAAGTACTGAAAGTGCCCTACCGATCTCGCTTCGCCTTTCTTCCTTAGTATTACTTTGAGCCCTCATTTTAACCCCTTGGGAAATGAATCTCAAGATCAAAAGTATACTATGTTCTTTTCTAGGTTATAATGTATTCGTGTGCCTAATTTCATCAAAATCCATTCACGAATGAGAAACAATCATTTAACCATCCAACCTCCAGAATCTCCAGAAATCGAAATGACGTTTAGGTTAGATTTTATTCAAGGTGTTTGAGATCCGATTCATCAACATTTAAAAATAAAAATATATATGTATTATGGGAAAATCTCACACAAATACTATAATTGAATGTCTTTTAGAAGGCATATTTATAATGAAATACTAACTTTATGAGCGACTCGAAATATCGATTTCTAGATCGCGGCTCGTTTGGTCAAACAATGGCCTATTATGTAAATAACATCGTACAGACGTCAACGATGAGTTTACTTTTTTGCACCTTACTCTGTTGTAATAAGGTGCAAAACAGTAGACATTATCTTTGGCGTCGACTGTTAGGCGGTCGTAATGATAATTCAGCCGTCGGTTCTTTCCAGGTTTAGTACTAAGTATTTTATTATTTGTTATAATATTTTTGGAGCAATATGCTCATGTAATCTTTGATTTTTGGATGGTGCCAACTTTTTTATATTTTAAAATATAAATAATTACAAGAAATAAATACTTTTGAAGGTTTAATTTTTTTTCCTTACCATTAATAAAAATATATAAATATTTTAGATATCAATATTTGTTACAACCAAATTCAGGCATATTCTTTACGTCGACTACGCCATCGTCACCGAAATTCATGTTAATGAGTATAATGCTAATTAAATTTTAGATAAAATGTTTTTTCTAGATACATACGAGTACAATAAAATCACGTGGTTATCATGTAGATTTGCCAATAGTAACATCTAGAATGTCAACTATGAATAACCTTGTCACTAGTTAGGTGAAGTGTAGTTTTTTTTAAAGTTTTGGTTGCCCTGAAAATCAGACATCCTTACCACGACTATTTCACGGTAAGAAAATATTTTTTTGTTATTTTTATTTTACTTTTTGTACACCATTTAAATGCAATTTCATTAGAAATGTAGATTTTGTAGTAAATTAAAAAACTTAGAAATCAATAATCAATTGCCTTTTAGTTGCCATCATGATTTCACAGGCTCAGAACACAGATCACCCTCCACTTTTTTATTTTATTTATCATCATTCCTTTATGATACAGCCCACTGCAGTCATCAAAACATCGTTAGGGTTATCACTTATAAAATATATTGCCAATTTTTTTGTCGTAACTCAAAAAATGTCGGCGTTCATTTTCTTTATTGTATTTTGATATGTCAATGCGGTATTGTTGTCTTTTTGTATATTTTTTGTCTATCGAAGTGCGAATGTCTTGGGGTAAGAAGTGCAATTAATTTTCTAAAGGTTTTTTTGATGTCTTTGTTAGATTCTTGGTAGAAAAACAAGACATGATGAATTTTGTGTTTCATTCTATAAATGCAATGGTTTGGATGTGTGTAAGAACGTTTTTTGCTATGTCACGTTAATGTCGTTTGAATGCAATTCTGTAAAGTATAAATTAATCAGTAAAAGCATACATATTCTATCTTAGAACCGATCAAGTATGAATTAAAAGTATATTTAACTTACTTTAACGCTATTTTTTAATTAGTTTATTTTTAATGAAAACAGTAACTACTTACTTAATTCTTTATTTGTTAAAGAAACAAAAAAAAATACTTAAAAAAGCATAGTTGTAGAACTAATTGATCACTTATTTCTGCATTAAGTACATTTTAGTTACAAGTTACAACTAAGTTTTAAAAAATCGTAGATTATACGGTAGATAGATAATAAAATATTATTTTTTTAAATTCTGGTTTTTGCCTGATAAAAATCACCGTTTCATTAAATTAGATAAATGACACTTAACTGTTTTAAATTCGTATCTAATGTTAAGAAAAAAATGTGTACCTACTTTATGTACAAATCTGCCATGTTAACTTATTTAACTGTTAATGTATTAATCTAATCAGTGCGTTAAAAGAAATATTTTTATGTTAATATAATATTTACTACTACTCGTAAACGTAAATTAAGATGCATGCTAGATCTTACTACTGTGAAATGCTATCTATTAAACTGAAAATTTATATGTTTTGGATGCTTGCTCCTACTTTCACGCTAAACGGCTGAATGGATTGGCATGAAATTTTGCATACAGGAAGGGACATAGAATACTTTTGACTAAATAAAATAACAGGAACAGGACAATTTAAACCACAGCCAAATAGCACTAGGCCCTACTCATAGTGTTGTGTTCCTGCTGTGTCTACGTCCGGACTCCAGACACGGGTATGTCCTAAAACTACGTCCAAAGGAGAGGTATGGGTACTGCGAATGTCATCTCGCTATGTGTGGTAGGGCACAGCACAGCGAATGTCATCTCGCTCAAATCTAGAGCAGAGCCCAACTGGGAAGTATTACCTCCTTACAGAAAACCACAGCCAAATAGCACTAGACCCTACTCATAGTGTTGTGTTCCTGCTGGTGAGTAAGGTTGCCAAAGAGCTCAAAGAGGACCCAGTGTGTTGACAACGATGGCCCTTTTGTTCCTTCAGCCGTCAACACAGTGAATCCTCCTTCTCCTCGGCAACATGCATGATACCTCTGGAGTTGCAGTCTACGGTAGCTGGTAGCTGCTTACCATCAGGCGTGTCGTACGCTCTGCAACCGTTATGGTATTAAAAAAATGCTTTTTACTCCGGAATTCACTTCCAATTTTCCAAAGGCGGCGGAACATTTTCGTGCCTAATTTTTTTTCTGGTCGTGGGTTTATGAAAAAACTGGAAATTAAAAAAAAAAGGTGTCTTCCTGAAAGTCTGAAACGAATAAACCCTTTAACCAATATTTTCATAATATTAGTTTATTACATTTTTGGTGTATTTATTATGTAGCTAAGTATTATTTATACTGTATCTTTATTTAAGTCTTCGCATTTTTTTCGGTACAAGAACCGTTGATTATTTCTCACGTTTCTTAATTTGCATATCTCTGGGAGCAACTAGATCATTTTTTAACATTAAGAAAAATCGCGTATCGTATACTAAATAGACAAAACCTGTTTAGCTATTCTGAACGCATCATTACTGCGTGCAAACCGCATTACATTTACCGTCAATTAACTCAATTAGCATCCTTATTTCATAGACAGCAAGAAATATTATAATATTCGCGAGCGATAGTAGAAATTTGTCGCCCTTTTTTTTAAAGTACTTGATTCAATGAAATTCCGTCACCCGCGGCGTCGCAAAAGTATGCAAAATAGTTTTTGGACAACCCTAGTTTTCTCACACACTATCACTTAAATTTGAGTCTTAACACAAGGGTTTATAGCGCAGTTCCTTTTGTAGTAATATGTTGTAATTCCTTTTTTTTAAAGACGAGTTCGTTGAAATTTAAATCTTATAAATAAAAAGTTAAGGTGGTTTTTAGATCGTACTTGAAAGATTAAGTGAAGGATGACGGATTAGGTAAATGTATTGGCTTACTTGAATTAAGGAGATACTTTGATTAATTTCCTATACTTATTTAGAGCAAACGGAAGCGTTTAGTACTGTTCTTAGGTTAGGGCATGCAAATTCGGTCATTAAAAGTGCATTTTTTAAAAACCGCATGTGGTTACAAATTCGTGGGAAAAAAGGTAATATATTTGAGTAGGTAGACATTAAAAATATATATGCCAAAGTAATTAAAAATATCGTACCTACATTTAGTTAAAATAAAGGATCTAGTGGTTTATTTATGAGTAAAATAACTAAAATCAGGGTGTGACACATCTGATAATATGGATAGACTTTAAGCCTTGGTAATACAGTCGTGGCTACATAATGTATGTCACATTAAATGTATCCATATTTTCAAATGTACTGTACTTCTAAGGAAGGTTTATAACAGTTACTAGTAAATATGAAATGCAAAAACTAAAACTAGGAAAAACTAGTACTAGTATTTTTCTAAGATGTCCGAATCTTACAAGAGAATTAGATATTTCTTCCTACAATTGGGACATCTTAAAAGAATCTAACTATAACTTCATGAGATTTTGCTACCGACCCAAAAACAAAATCCATCTTGCATATCTACTTATTAGTGTGCACAATTCTCAAAATGTGCAACAATGTAAACTGTGTAACTAAATAATGATAAGTGCAAAAAACTGGCGTGTTCGTTCAATATCTATACTTTTCCAAATATAGGCATCATACGGAATGAACCGCCAGCATTTACATTTTCCAACCTTATTACAAACGACATAAAACCTATAATTGGTCAGCTACTGTATCTAGTAACAAAGTAAATTTAATTATAAACACTGTCAAGCATTTCCAGCGACCATTTTCACAGATGATTGAAATAGATCGCTTACAAACAAAAAGACTCGCAAAAAGCAAATGCCTGTTGTCAAGACACCGGCACTTCTTTCCCCTATAAGGCGTTAGAAACACATATCACGGCTTCTGTAATTACAGACGACATCTTTATGCATTGATAATGGTTTTCAAGTATTTTTTTAACGTAATAGGCGAAAGAAATCGAATAATTTGTGTTTTTCGACGCTTATTTGCGCGAGCGCGTTATCATTTTGTGCAAAAAATTAAATGTTGTGAACAAGCAATCGAAACCAATGTAAGAACGATCTTTGATTATACTTACTTGTCATGTATTTATATGTCAAGATATACTAGAAATAAGCTCATAGTTGAAACAATGTTTTGTGAAGTTGGAGATAAGCGTGAGTTGGTAGAAAAAAGGTGAGTTCTATAATGTCTCTATTATGATATAATTATTATAGTACGTTTCACCTGCGTGATAAACGTTTCTTATCAAATGGAATGCATTCTTTATCGGTGGTAAAAAGCATCTGGTTTTTTTCGTTATCTTAATAATTACTTAATGTGCGTAAAATCTTAAATCTCATAAAAAATATTTACATTATACATGCCTATATTAAATACGTTCACGTCTGAAAATATGGATATATTTAATTTGACAAAAACCTAATATCCAAAACTTTACGCCTTTACGGCTACATATTTTTGTCACATTAAGTGTATGTATATTTTTAGACGTAACTGTACAAATTCTAAGGAAGGTGTATACAGTAAAATTTTGGTGAGTGGTAAATATCAAATGTAAAAACAAAAAAAACTAGTAAAAACTAGTGCCTTCATGGGATTTGGTTTCCTAGGTCCTAGCCAAACTCAGATGTAACTAGAGCATTGTCAAAAAATTCCGGGAAAAGGTTTAAGAGGAGGTATAATAATATCTATATTAAAGTACCTTTATATTGTTTCGGTTAATATTTGTCAATTGAAAATTATGATTTCTTAAAATATGGTAGCCGTGGGGTGCCTATCGTCCCGTGGTTGCAGTAGGAGTCTGCTAAGGGAATATATTGGGAGATGGGCAGCAGCATCTTTCGAAAGCCTAAACAACAATAAACAAAAAAAAAAACTGCGCGCGCCAACCCGCCTGCCAAGCGTGGCGCGTATGGCATACCCCCCCTTTTAAAGGGGTGGCCTATGTTACGTCTTATGGCTGAGATGATGATGATGATGAAAATATGGTATTTTTGAGTAATGTACATTGTACGCTTCATAAGGTATGTACAGTCAGCAGCAGAAGTAGCTAAGCGGGTGAAGTGTTCAAAATGAGCTGGACACAACTTTATTGTTAAGAGAATAAGAGCGCATAAAGGTCATTTTAAAATCCTCACCCCTTACAACTTCTGCTGCCGACTGTACGTTACGATAAGGAACGCTGAATTTACGAACATCCGCGTGATTCTGCCGCTATTTAATGAAAATTACTTTATTTACAAGTGCGAATGAAATCATCGACCACACCCGACTAATCTTAATAGTACACTAATAGTAAACGAAGAAAAACAGCAGGCTAACAAGATAAAGTTCTAAACTTGAATATGTCATACAAAGGTAAAAGTGACCAAGGCCTCCAATGCTAAGGGCTCGAATTGACCCAGCGTCTTCAAACATAGGGTTACTTTTGAAGAGTTAAATAAAAAAAATACTTCTTCAAAATCTGAGTCACATCCACAAAAGACTCAAGTTTACACACCAATATAATAAAAAATGGCAGTTATAGGGACTGCTGGTGCCGATAGAAATGAAAACTTAAGAAAATAAATGATTTAAATTTTATCTTTGGACTTTGAACGTTGGACTTTACTTTATTTTACATGTACACTTTACATTTCATTTTATGTATGGCTTGTGACGATGTCGGTGACGCGAACCCATAAGATTTTCCCCTACTAAAAAGTGCCCAAGTTTTCACTTCAAAAATTTTGAATATGCTCGTCTCAATTACTATCAATCAATCAATCAATCTATCAGTGAAGTAAAATCTCTATTAAACCCTTCTGTGACCGTCCCATTACATTATCAATGCTCCACAATCTAGTTTTCTTATAAGAATTTCAAATCTTTTAGGACAACTTATATACGTTGCGTGCGTTTTTATTCGGTTCACCTACAACTTTAACCTTTATATTGGCTTTTCTTACTAAGCATGTATAATCGGTAACCTCAAGATCTATCAGTTAAGAGCTAATTAAATAAATGAGATAAATCTGTATACTAAGTAGTAAATCAACATTTGCTATTCCAAGAATTTTAAATTACATACCTTTTAAATATTTCTTTGTCTTTTTCAGATTGTTTTTTTTTTGTATATTAGTAAGTTAAGTTCACCTAATTAGATCCATTGTTTTATTTTAATTATCATAAGATGTATGATTTTTTGTGAAGGTCAATATAGGACCTACCTACCTTACCTTTACCTGTGTACCTTTGGAGTAATATCAAGCAGATCTACTGCACCTCTATCAACTAGTTACAATTCGTATCAATCTGCCAGCTTATCAGTGATCGCACGCAAGCCACGCACGAACGCACAGTAGGCGAGAAAGCAGACTGACCGGTGACAGCCAATAGCTTTGATAGTCAGCTTTGACTAGCATTGTTGACAGTTGGCATTTGACAGCTTGTTGTAGATTTATGAAATTGGATTAACGGTTATTAACCGTGTTTAATTATTTCACAGAGACATTTGACAATGTTTGCTAGTTGGTATTTATTGCTAGAAAGTGCTATTGGATACTATTCAGTCATATTCACTACAATGTATTCGGTAGATACCGTCAGCAGCAGAAGTAGCGAAGAGAGTGAGGTGATTAAAGATATTTCGGCATGGCTCCCTACCAATTTTCTCTTCAGGGACTACAGTATTCTAAAAAGACAACAACGCGCCTGGGACACCTTTAAAATATAGATATTCTTCTGCTCTGAGATATTCTCAGCCCTCTCTATCGAAAATCAGAAGTAGTTTAATACTACTGTCTGTCTCGAAGCTATTAGGATTTGTAGTTATTAGAGTCAGACTTATATCATAAGACAAGTTATGCTCCATTTCAGAAAATTTTCCTTATAAGAATTTTGTACAGACTAAAAGTAGTAAATGAGAAGTTTAGTTGAGACCCAATTGGAAAAATGGTCTAGTTAGATTTCTTCTAACTGGATTTAAAATCTGACCAACTTTCCAATTTCAGTCAGAATTTCCATGAGCTACAGACTACAGTATTTATATTTATATTTTTAGGTGTTGGTGTCTTATCGCTAAACGCGTCTTGAATCTGAACTTGAAGGTCGCAGGTTCAAACCCGGCTCGTGAGTTTGTCGTAATTTATGTACGTAAAGTCATTTGACGTTTACCAGTCAGGTGTATGAGAAAGGTAAACGTCAGGAAACTGGACCTGATCTCAACAAGGCCTAGTTGCAACCAAGAAGGACACATGACAGTCGCTTTAGTAAAAGCCATTTCTTTTTTCAGATAAGATTTTCTAGCGAACCCAAGGCTGCATTAAGCCGAGATAAACGCTAAAGCTAATGATAAAGAAGAACAAAAGTACTCACATCGACTCCGCCATTGTTCCACGGTGGTAGCGCGTAATGGGAGGGGTCGTGGTGCCCCCCTCCCATGTGCTCCGCCATCACCGACATCCAGTGCACTAGGCCCTGTGCCCCGCCGCCGCCTGACGTGCCTGTAAACACCATACACTATAAGAGCTTTTGTTATAATTTTAAAAAAAAACGGAACCGACTTTGCTTTGGCTTCGCTTTTCCAAGAGGAAATGCCCAAGTTGCTGTAAAAATACTGAAATCACTATAGGTGTGCTTATAATATTTGAAGAGTTTTTTCCAGGATCCCATCATCAGATCCGGACCTGGTGACAATGAGACTAACTTTTAAACCAAAAAAAGATTTTTTTTAAATCGGTCCAGCCATCTTTGAATAATAGGCGGGCTATTGAGCCACCTATTCCGGCCCTTCTCCTTCTTCTGCATCAGTTATTTTTCGTCCTCCTTTCTACCTAGACTACCAGAGTAGCATGACTCACCTCAGTAGGTACGGCGGCGGGCTATGGAGCCACCTATTCCTGCCCTCCTCCACCTTCTCCATCATTTAGTCTTCGTCCTCGTTTCTACCTAGACTATCAGGGTAGCATGACTCACCAGTAGGCACGGCGGTGGTCTGTGAAGCCACCTATTCCTGCCCTCCTCCGCCTTCTGCATCGTTTAGTCTTCAACCTCGTTCCACCTAGACTGCCAGAGTAGAATGACTTACCAGTAGGCACGGCGGCGGGCTGTGGAGCTGCCTGTTCCTGCCCCCCTCCGCCGCTCCACACGAACGCGGATGAGGCGCCTGCCTTCTGGAACAAACACACAAGTATTAAGATCTCATCTTCAGACTGGTTAAAGGTTTTGAGGTACCTCCAAAAACTGTAGATCTGGCGAATTAGCCATATAAGAACAGGTGGATTTTATGAACAGGCCAATGAGGGCAGTTCTTAGATCTCGTGATGCTACTCGAAAACGGTTTTAGGTGACCTTTCCTAACCATTTAATCATCGAAGATTGATATTTACAGATTTTAGAAAAAAAATTGTCGGTGACAAAAAATTTGATTCTATTTTCATCCAGGATAGAAAGCTTTTAAGAGACCAACTTAAATAGGTTAGGGCACTAGAACATTTTCAAAACAAAGAATACATAAAGTATGAGAAAGTATTAAAAAGCCACGTTATTTTTTACGCTCATCAACGTACTACTACGCTTAAGGAAGGCGCTTAGGAAGCGCTGGTAGCCTTGCGGTGCGGTAAGACGTCCGACTTTCAATCCAGAGGTCTCGGATTCAAACCCCGGCTCGTACCACTGAGTTTTTCGGACCGGAATATCATTTGATATTTACCAGTCGCTTTTCCGTGAAAGAAAACATCGTAGGGAAACCGGACTTAATTCCAAAAGGCCTAGTCCCATATCTATATCCTAGCCTATATGGCCTAGGCCTATATCTATCTATTATATATATCGTCGCCTAGTACCCACAACACAAGCCTTATTGAGCTTACTGTGGGTCTAGGTTGATTTGTGTAAGATTGTCCTAATATTTATTATTTATTTCTTTATTAGTTTCCCCTATGGGTTGGAAGGTCAGATGGCAGTCGCTTTCGTAAAAACTAGTGTCTACGTCAATTCATGGCATTAGGTTGTCAAGCGGACCCCAAGCTGGGACAAACGCTATTCCTTCGCATCTGTATTTTCGAAAAAAATTGCCGTTTTGTTTAGCGTTCTCGTAAACGATTGTCATTGTACAGCCTCGCTTAAAAATTCATCCGCTTCGCTACGAGCTTGCCAAGAAAATCTGTTAAGTCGCCGTCTTTTAAAACGCTGTTCGAGCCAATAAGTAGTTCCGCGCGCTTAAGTGCGTTCATTTGCCTAGTTTACATAAAAAAACTGTACACATAGCAAATAAAAATATTTTAACGCTGGAAGGGAAGAGAAAGAATGTACAATCAGAAGCAGAATTGGATGGGGTGCTTAAAATAATATTGAAACGCCCTTGTTTTACGAGCCTGGTAGTAAGACCTCCGAATTTCAATCCGGAGATCTCGGGTTATTATTACAACCCCAAATTGAGCCATTAAAAACGTTAAAACCGAAACTGGAACGCTGTCTAAAAAGTTTCTAAGCGATAATCAGCTCATTTTGAACACCGCGCCTGCCTCTCTACTTCTGCTGCTTACTATATATGGCGAAAATTTTAAGTAAAATATCGTAAAGGCTCTCGCCACCCGACAAATTACATTTCTTGCATCGCTCATAGATCGTTGACCTGTCGCAGGATGCATGCCCTTATCTAGAAATGATCGCTTCGTACAACTATTACACTCATGCTACCTTCAATAATATTGATATTGATATTGGTGTCAACCCTCATGTCATGATCAATTAAAAGTATTCTGATACAAAGTGCGTTTGGATTTATTTGCAAGGGACTACGACTAAGGGGGATCCCGGAATAAACAATCAACAATCAATATACAGGCGAAGATAAGTAAATGAAGTAAGGCTGCATTTCCACCAGAGATTAACGAGGATGCGCTGCGAGGTAGTGTATGTAAGGACCAATAGAATAACTTTGTTTACCTAATATCCTCGCAAAGCGCAGCTCTAGAATAAGTTCGTAATAAACACATTCCTTGCAACGCATCCCGTTCATCTCTGGTAGAAACGCAGCCTCAGTCGAGCAAAAGTAAATAAATCTTTCCACGTTGTTTTCCACCCACTGAGAATGTCTAAAACCCTTTCTTCGTGAGATACTTCAGTGTTGCCAGCTAGTATAGAATGGTCAATTACTATGTGATCAAAGAAAACTTAACGAATTAAGCACAGTTCTTAAGATACCTCATCCGGAGACTCCGTCGTCCTATCCACATTGGTTTCATCATCAGACGCCTCCAAGCCAAATCCATTAGAAAACAGCATATTCCTCTGATACAAGGAGTAACATTCCGCCACATTCCTCCTCCTCTTTCCAAGACTCGCCAAGAAATTCTTGTAAAGTTGTGTCGGAAGCAAAAATGGCGAACGCGCGTTTTGGAAGCCATCTTTGAAAGTGAAATTCTGATTCCGAAAAGGATTCGCAAAGTCAAAATCGGGTAGGAACTCTTTTTTAATAAAATCTGCGACCGGGTGAAGAGAAAACGCGTTTTCAGTGAAATCTAGTGCTGTTGCAGTTTCTTCGTTAGGTCCGTTGTTTTCGAGGTCGCTTGTCTCTGAATTTGCATCGCTTGAATTATTATCTATCTGATCCATTTTGGCGTTTTCTTCACCGTTATATTCTTCGAACTCCGTCTTCATCGGTAGATTCATCGGGGTTTTTATAAACACGTTTGAGTTTGAAACTGTCACGGACATTATTTTCTTCGGTCGCTTTTTGTTGAACACTTATTCTAATATATTTATCACTTTACTCTACTTTTATATATATTGAAGGAAAAATAATTATATCTTCATAATTAAAGTAGGTATTTTTAGGAACTATCGTTGGGTTAGGAGATTCTGGACCAAAACTGGAAAGAGAAATACTTGGAAACTTTAGTTCGATAGACTTCGATAGACTGCTTTTTTGCGTATTTGATCCTAAAATTCTTCACCCGTTCCGTTTATAAAAGCATAACTATTTGTATTAGAAGCGCCATATCTCATTTGTTGTCTATCACTTTCTTTCTTCCCCATTTGTTTTATTTTCATTCATCGTGATTCGCAATACTTTTAGTTTATTTGTTATTTAAAAGTAATTAAGTTAAAATTAGTTTTTTTCCTTAAAGTTTATTAACCTTAAAAGTGCAGTTTCATTTTGGTTAATCTAAGTTATTTTTAGAAATATATAAATCCTGCGATGACTGAAATGAATTGCAAAACATAACACTCCATAACATTTTCTTATAAAAAAAATATCAAAGCATTTAACTCAAGAAATAAATAAGTCTCCAGAGGAAATCACTTATTCTCATCTCAATAGAAATACGTAAGAGTAATAAAGAGATTTCTAAAGGTCATACAGGTACAGTACGAGACAAAAAGGCGTGTACCCACACGTTCTAAACTAAATACGCTAAGTTGGCTTGTTAAACTCAAAGGGCCATTGTTAGTTATTGACAACGTATTCAATTTAAATTGGAGTTGCCAATTGTTTGTCTCGAACCTTAAAGAAACAAAATTTAACAAATGTAGGTACGCTAAGTTTTGGAATTGGGCAGGTCATGTTGCCAGGCTGGGTGACGGCAGGTGGACTAAAATGTTGACGGATTGGCTACCACTTTCGGATGAAAGGAGTCCTTGGCGTCCGTTGGCTCGAGGGTAGATGACATTCGGAAGATTGTGGGTCACTTCTGGATGAGGTTAGCCCAGGACCAGGACAAACGGCGTACGCGAAGAGACGCCTAAGCTCAGCAGTGGGCGACAAATGGCTGAAATGATGATGATGATGACCTACTCCAAACTAGGTTCCCTACCGACCCTTTGTTATTCTATTTTGGATTCAAGACACCGGGGCTGGTGATAAAATAGGAATCGATAAACCAGGCGGTATTCCTGGATCTAGGTCGCCGAAGTAAAAATATTTTTGTGGAGACTTACATTCGTCGCGGTACAGTCAGCGGGAAAGGGGAAATGTTTTAAAAAGGTCAAACGCCAAGAAAATGGCAATTCAAATGAGCCATATTTTCTCGTACATTGACAACTACAATTATAAATCAGATGTGAGACAGTCGGCCAGGAAAGCGGAGAAATGTGTTTGAAAGGTCAAACGGTAAGAAAGTTGGCTCAAATTGGTGATATTTACTCGTACCTTGACAATTACAATTGTGAATCAGATTCCTACATATTTAAATAGGCTTTCTAAACGAAACATTTTGTTGTTATATGAATAAAAACAACAATAATAATTTTGAATATAAATTTAACACTAAAAACGCAGTCTTTGTAGCTACTAGCTAGTGGTAAAAGGGGTAGTCTAAGAATAATCAAAAGCCGCACTTTAGCAGCCGAGTGTACCCTCAGTTGACGTAACCGATTATTCTGTCACATAAGTCGATATGTCTTAGCATGTGCATAAGCATCTAACTTGATAAAATGCAATGATGTTAAGACTAGACTATTATTGGTTACAATACAACTGTGTCTTAGAAATATACACAATTACATACTGTCTACGGTGTAAGTATGAATTTGTTATATTAAAAGATCATAAAAAAATTGTGTATTTATAAATTAATGGCAGATACCATTAATTTATAAACGCACAATTCATCCTTGTCCTAATTAATTGATCCTTAAGGTAGTATTTTACACAGAAGTGCATAAGAATACCCACACTTAATATTTCAATATTATTATTATTTGTGGTAAGCCCCTAATTTTTATTTTGAAGTCCTGGACAATCGAACTTCGGTAATTGATCTCAGTTTGATACTCGTAGCATTTGAAGTGCATATTGTTCTTACATATTGTTGCAAGTATCAAAATGAATTTAATTGGTGAAGTTTTAAAGAAATAAAGTCATTTGCCTTTAAAAAAAACTATCTTTGGTTTCTTTCAGCAACCTCTACACATGCTGATTGTTGTTTATTTTTATTAAAATATTGTAAAGACTGTACTGCAAAAAAACCTTTTGATTTCATATTTAATCTACTAAAATTCATATTTTGTGTAATCTTTTAAAACCCATTGTACGATAACCTCTTGCAACAAAACATTAGATTCAGCATTCGGGGCGATCGAAAAGTTGCGACACTTGGAACAAAACAAACAGACAAGTGTTAGAATTGTGCTGATTCTCCCCTAAAGTTGCTTGCAACTCTTGCAAGGAAGTATTTAGTTTGGTGTTTTCCTTTGGCAATGCGTTTAGTTTTCTTGTATGCATAATATTTTGTATTAAATGTGTATAAATTGAGCTTGGTTTATGGAATCTTCGTGTGTATAAAAGTGATAATTATCATTCACAATTTTTATTAATGTGATTTTGTAATGCTATTAGTTGTTGATCATATTTATTGCTATTTTAGACTTGAATTGGACTCTTTTTAGAGTTACAGTATTAAATGTGGGACCTTTATAAGACAGTAACTCCGGTATGTATAATGAGTGCCTATAATGACACTTCGACTAAAATAAATTGGAAAAAAAAAGATTTTGAATTGTTTACAAAGATTATTTCAAATCACATCCCTCGTTTAATGTGTAACATTCTTATAGAATTTTGGTAAATAATCAAATAATTTGAATATATATCTGATTTCAGTTTTTGCTCAAAGGGTTATCGGATGTACAAAGATTTCTTCCCCGTCGTCTTTCAAAAACCGTTTTTGTTATCGTAGCTACTGCAACAAGACGATACGATCATTTAACAACAATGGCAACCATTTTCCGTCCGATCAAAATTTTAATTAATAAACCAATTAACCGAAAAACTCGACCAAATATCATTTCACTTTTATCCAAGCAGTATCTAAACGTTTTAATAAGCACAAAATGATATCACGCTAACTTAGCACGCACAGAGACACACACCCACACATTGAAGCACTCATTAACACATTTACATCACGTTAATGTAACACCACGACGTGTCTTAGCCAACTCATTTAACTTAAAACAAACTAACTTTCAATTACTCGAAACTAAACGCTTTAGGCGGCTTTTCGCGCGTTTTATTCTTTTTAATTTCCGTGAACGGAACGGGTGAAGAATTTCTTTTGAATTTCGAACGGCGGCGCGACGGATCGATTTAGTTTTTTTGGAAATTCCGATTTTCAATAAGGCTTTTTATGGGCACGTTTCGGGTTTAAAATTTCATTTTTTTAAGGTTTTGTTCGTCTAGATGTCTTTACCGCGAGGTATTCGCTATGAAACTCTTCCCAAGAGCTTGCTGCAAGGAAAAGCATTCACAACACATGGAAGGTTTTCTTCAGTTTTATCTAAGTGTGGGTGTTCACGTATAGAGCCACACGTGACGGTGTATCGAGACTGGGGCTGCACGGCGCATGTGTGAGTGAATTATTTAGGTGTGTGTGTGTTTTATGACTCTGAGTGCATCCCTTTCGAGCTGCATGCGATTTATATGTGTGCTCTTATTTTTTTTCTAAACGGCGCTATTCTATGTGTACGCTCGCGAAATTTTCGTGTATGGGTGCTCTGTTTTTTCAAAAGACTACACGAGATTTTAAATCTTATTTGGTAGTCTTTTAGGAGCGGTATTGGGTGAAGGGTTGAAATGTATTTTTCAGTTTTATATCGGCGATATGAGAATCGCGGATAGCAAAGAAAACGTAGAAGGAATAAAAAAATGCATGCATCGTACGTTTTCAGGTAGACACATTTTTCTTTAACCCCTTTATAGGTGTTTTGTGTGTGTGCGTGTGTGCATTGGGGGGTCGGGGGTGAAGGTGGGGGTGGGGGACATATAAAAATGATAACGCATCGCAAGGCGGCAGCTTTTATGGTTTTTCTTTATTTTTTAAAGGTTTTTTTATAGGACGAAGTAGTTTCTTGAAAGAAATAGAATTTCTTGGTGTTTTCTTAGCGCTGAGTAAATTTAACTCAAAAATTTTAACAATGTTGAAATAATACAAGGAACGATGTTTTCATTAGACATAGTGAGTTGCTGTTTCTTACTAAAAATACAAAAGAATATTTTTACAATGTCTTGTTAAACGTTAACAGTTACTCGCTCAAACCGTAAGCGCCCATAGGCTACGGTGTCCACTTACCATAGGGTGGGTTATACGCTTGCTTACCACAATTGTTACAGTAACAGTCTCATAAAACATTCAACATTTCAATTAATCATAAATAAATTGACTTCAATTAACTGTTAAATAATGTTCTTATCGTTTAATATACATATTTATTATAGTATCGTATTACGCCACGATTAAAGATTAAGTTACATACAAGAATAGACCCTGTTTCCATACCTAAAGGGTTCGAATTTAAACGATAGTGTGTAATATCAAGGGCAAACTTGAATGCGGCTGCATTTTTAATTAATACAAAAACAACCCAACTCTCCAACAACCTCACTCGCCTGTCAATGATATGTGTGCCATTCAATCTCTGTCAATGATTTTCGAATTTCAATGAACTTTCCAAAGTATTTTGGAAAGTTCATTGAAATTCGAATACTTAAAAAAATCTATATTATGCCTCAGATAAGGATCGAACTCACGAAAAGATTATGAGACTTACGCGCTACGTACTGTTCCGCCACTGAGGCTTGAAATTATTTGTTAAAATTTAATTTACCATTAGTTTTGAAACTACCCCTAACAAAGAGTCTACAGGTTTATACTTTTTGCGCACATGTATCACCCCTGAAATAGCAGGCGTCCATAGGTTACAGTCACAGCTTACCGTCAGACAGACTGTATTCTTATTTGGCAACGACCTGTTTAAAAAGGGCTTCCTCCGTTTTCCAGATATTTCGATTGCTTATACAGCGCATGTGAGTCGAACGCTCTGGCGAAAGAGTGCAGCTGAGACCTCAAACTACACTGAAAATTATTTGTGAATAGGCAGTGCACTTGTAGTGGTTTGACTGTGGATTAGACTCGCAGTTTCTTGACAAGCGACTGGAATATTACAGGATAAGTTTGGTGAGAAATAATATGAATAAAAGCGCAGATAGATAGAATATTTCAAACCATCGTAACAAAATGTATGTTTTCTGTATGGTTTGAAAAGTGTTGAAATAACTTTATAAAATGTGGGCTAATAACCTTATTTACGTGATTGTGCCAAACGAAATTACTCGTATTTCTGGCTGTTCGCACATTGAATATTTTCTTGTTAAAAATACTTCTCATATTTTTTGATTAAAACAAGTAATATTATTGAAGTACCACCTCGTAATAAACATAATCATATTTCATTATTTAACCGGCAAGTTATCATAATCAAATTCAAATTCAAATTCAAAATCGTTTATTTCGTGTAACTTTGACACATATTATACATATTATGTTAGTAAACAAAGAATAGTTATTAAAATTACAATAAGGGTTAGTAGGGGTAGGGGTAGGGGGTAGGTTGTCTGGAAGAGATCGCTCTTTAGCGATAAGACCGCCTGTTGTTTACCTCTAAATTTGCTGTATTTTCTGTACTGTTTTCTTTTTTGAGGTGTTCAATAAAGAGTATTTGTATTGTATTGTATTGTATTGTACCTAATAATTAAATTAAATTAAATTAAATGTCATTAAACACATTTCGCTACCACTGTATATAATGAGAATAATTCTGTGAATAATTCGTAAAATAATCATAAATTGTGTGCATTAATTGTTAGTAGGTACTTACCTACCGACGTAGATATTTATATTTTTTAACATTATTTCAATAAGCATTAAGCAAGCATGGCTACACGGAAAAAAAAGCTTCCAGGATATTCTCAATCCAAGACATTATTATTTTCTTGAAAATATTTCCTCGTGACAAGTATTTATTTCCTTTACCAAAAATATAATTCTTCGCGTAATAAAACCACATTTTCTTAAAATAGAAATACAAAAATGTATTGTTTCAAGAGTATATTGAGTAAATAAGAGAGATTGTACTTTAATCAAACAAGTATTATCTTAGGTAAAAGAAAACTAGAAAATCTGTAAGAAAATATTCGGTTCGTTATATTTAAAACTTTAATTTATTTTCGTTGAAGGAAATAAATGCTTGTCACGAGGAAATATTTTCAACATAATATAATAATGTCTTAGATTGAGAATATCCCGGAAGCTTTTTTTCCGTGTATTATTAAAGGCGTACAGTCAAAGCTTGAATTGGACGCGTACTGATAAGAGTGGTCGAAAATGTCAACCAACAGGGTCGAATGGGGAAAAAGAGGGGAGGCCTTTGCCCAGCAATGGGACACTAAATAGGCTAACGAAAAAAAGTCAAAGCTCCTGGCCTAGCGTGTCTCAGAGTGACATTCACACTTTACATATTGATATCATTTTTATATCACTAGCACTGTACAGTCAACGCCAAAATGATGTGTACATGTTTGCACCTTAGTCGTTTGTAATAAGGTTCAATATGAATACTTATTTTCGACCTTCACTGTACTATCTGTAACTATTTACTAGCGAAGTGCTTTGCCAAGAGATGTTATAATGAAATCTAATTGATATTCTTCATGCCTTCGCAAAAAAATAAGAAAGTTTACTTAGAAAAATGATCATTCTCCGAGAAACTTAAAGCTACTAGCCGAGATTTGAACCCTAGACCTACGCTTTACTTACTACACGTATGCTACCTTATCAACCTTTTAACTTAAAAATACAGCTATCGAAATTACAGCGCAAGATGCAGGTATTATTTTAACAAAATATTTTACTACTTCGTAGAAGCTACCTTACAATAACGTACCTCAATTTTCTAGACGAAGAAATAAAAAAAAACACTGCAGCGAACGCAAGCAAAAAGTATATATGTCGTGAAATATAGGAAAAATATAAAATACGGGTAAAAAATAATATGGGAGCAACAAAAATAATTCTCAAGACGCCGTGCAGGTGTGTGGGTGAGCGTGTGTGCGGGACAGGGGAAGGTGTGGAGACTCCGTACTTCTTAAGGAGTAGAATTTTTCAAATTTTTCAATTGTTGAAATATGGGTAAAGAAAATTTTCTACTCTAGCATAATTATTTGAATTTTTTACTATTTAAAACTTGATATTTTGTTAGGTACAGAAATAGTATTATGTATGAATTTTTTTCCCTTTTTACACCATTATTAAATAATATAATAAGCTTAACTTAGAGAATGACTATGTCTTAAAAACCATAAAATTGGAAGAAAAACACTGATTTAAACGAAAGAAAAATATAAAATATATCTATGTACCTTGCGTAGTTCCGTTTTTTATTTTTTATTTTATTTTATTATAAAAGTTTTGTTTGAATGTTGAAGCTAGTCATATTATTTTTGTTGATCTAATAGGAGGCGCAAGCAACGTACTGCATACTTTTATAATATGGGCAAAGCGCCCAGTTGTTTTAAATTCGACAGGTTCCGCCGTGACCGGGCGGTTTCGTGGTGAGGGCGTCAGCCGCGAAAGCTAAAGACACCAGTTTAAATCTGGCCTCGGACACCGGAGGACTTGGTCACTTTTTCTGAAATATATGACAACTACAACACTCAGTTCCGTTTACTTCTTTGTTAATAATGTAGGAAAACATGAGTTTGTTGCTAAAATGTTTTGTATTTATCATCAAAAGTGGTCCCAATCTATTGTAACACACTAAATGATGGTCATGACTTTAATCTTGCAGTTATTGAGATAGATATTTAAAAAGTATAATCCTACTGCCTCTCCAAGGTTTTCCTTTTAGCTATTCCTAGACCGAATAGGACGCATGTGTGGGGCACCTTCGAGCATAGATCATAGATATTAGAAGGGAGCATTAGCTGGATGTGGCCCAGGTTAACTTCTGATTCATCATCATCATCATTCTTCTAGCATCTGTCCCGACTTATTGCCACAGCTCAGTCTGCCTGGTTTCCGCTCTGCCTATTCCCATGACCAATTATTTTCATATTGATAACAATTTTTACGAAAGCGACTATCATTTGATCTAGTCCAAAGGGGAAACTTCTTATAAGGACTAGGTCCGGTTTCCTCTCGATATTTTCCTTTGCCGACGTTAATTTTGTATAAAATATAATACGTGCTAGAGTTGAAGTATTTATCTCGAGAATAATAAAAAAATATTACTGCTCTATACTATTTGAAAAATATAAAAATAACATGTTTTCTGCTTTTAATGGGTTGGACTGTGCGTTGTCTGTCTGTCTCTAATCAATACAACTGTTTCATATATTCATATAACGTACAAAAATAAACCTAAATTCGCAGTGCTTATTGCAGATTTTCTCTCTATTCTGTATTTTAATCCTTAAGTTAGTCATTGAATTTAAACTTTCGTGAGACATGTCGCGCGTAGTGACTAAACACAAGTGAGTACAGCCACATGCAGTGATAAAAGTCTTAAGTTAGTCTTTTCTAGAAAGACCTGAATCTGTAGCGTCGCACACACGCAGACCTCGGTGTATGTTACGGCAAACCGAACTCATATCGGACTTACGCCCTTTTGCTATGGAAGCTGAATTATACACTTGCTGGTAAAATAAAAGCTGGTAAGAAAACATAAATTATGACGTAACTTATTTTTGACTAGGATACAACTTTTAATCGTTGTCAAGCATTATTATCATTATGCCATGTTTATAATTTTGTTAACCTAAGAACCCATCCCTGACTCATCTCAGTACAAAAATACTTTTAACTAGAAACTTATTTACAAATTTCGGAGGATTTTGTCTATTTTAAATCTAATGCTTCGCAAATATAACCTTGTAATTGTAGAAAAACTGGCACTTCTAATGTGTTGTGCGTAGAATGAATAACAACAAGTTCAGTCATAGGCAAAAAATTAAAACGCATATTTTAAAATTTAAAACATTTTAAAATCAGGTCTTTATGTTGTCCCGATGTGTTCAAGAAAAGCGTTGTACCGTCAGAAATTTCATAGAATATTTTATGAATTTATTTGAAAGATTTTCTTGACTCGCCACCACTATACTAGAAGTTCATTTATTGCTTTATAAACTTCTTATACATTCTTTTATATTTTATTGTGCTAACAAAACGGTATATTTTATACATATACTTACCAGAATATATAATATATACTTACCAGAATATATAAAATTATTTACGCGTAAAAAATGACGTTGCGGTGAAACAATGAAACTAATTGGTATATTTACGTTTTTGTTATCACATGCCAATAAAAAATTAAGCTAATAAATATTTATTGAATGTTACATGATTTTACAACTCTCAACAATGTTAATACAATTTACTATTTATGTTAACTATGTTATACTATTTTAAATGTATCTCCTGTGTCGGATTGTGGGGTAAAGAACCCTTATACGCTGTGGGCTGTTAAAATCCGACAGAAAAACGTTATATGACTTTAGGTAAATTTCAGCAAAAAAAATGTTGAGTATTTTGTGCACATGAAAAGTAAATGTTATTAATAAAACGATCGCCTAAAACAAAGGTTTTAGAAACAAGTTGTTTATGCAAAGTGTCACTTTGATATCTGTCTATAAGGATGTGTAAACTACGTTCAATGGTGGCAACAACGCCATAAAAATATTTTATCGAGGTGACTTTTGCTGAGGTGTATGACAGCTGTCAGTGCAATGATGATGATGATTATGAACGATTAACTAGGAGTTGAAGTGGTCGCCTTGGTCGAAATCGGCCGGAAGGATCATCATCATGACAGCTGTCCGTGCAATACATACTCCGTGACAAATGACACCTTGTCGCCTAAGGCTGCGTTTCGACACTCTCGACCAGAGATGATCGAGGATGAGTTGAAAGGAATGTGTTTGACAAGACTGTGCGAGGATAAACAAATGAACGGATTCTATTTGTTCTTAAAAACAATATAAACACATTACTCGTGTGATAATCTGTCATAGTGTTTGGTGTGTGGCAACCCCCTTAGGAGAACGGTCATTACTGTCGTTTAACTAGCGCATGTCTGTGTATCAAATAAACCGTAATTTTATTTTTATTTTTATTAGCCTATTTTCGTGTCCCACTGCCGGGCAAAGGCCTCTTCTCCTCCATTCAGCCCTGTTTGTAGTATTTTCCCGCCTTTCTATAAAGAATGCGTCCAGGTCATCCCGCCATCTCCTTTTTGGTCTGCCTTTACCCCGGCGGCCGTCTATGGTGTCTCGTGGGTCCCACTCAGTAGCCATTTTGGCCCACCGTTCAGGGTGCATTTTGCCAACGAGCGATGGATGCATTTGCCAACGAGCGATGGAGCGCAGTATATTAGGTGTTCGAAGAACTGACTGAATCAGAAACACGGAACTGCGCTCCAGAACTCGCATTGTAGATGTGGGCGTCAAGACCGCTAAGCTAAAGTGGGACTGGGCCGGTAATTAATTAATTTACAGTTTTATTTGTCTCCAAAATATAACAAATCGCAACACATCTTCGCTCATCTCTAGTGGAAACGCCTTAAGTCTGACACATAATCGCTACCGCTTTAAAATTATTTTTATTTAATTTGCTATCCCTCCCCCTACCTTCCCTCTATAACTTATAGTTTCGGATAATGCATTAGGGAACTTCTTTATGGCTCCGAACATTCTCATATCTACGTACGTATGAGTTATTTTTATTTGAACACCCGCCATTGTTGCTTCTAGAGGCTTCTAGAGGATTACAGAAGGAACTAGGGCGACGTCCCATGAAAGGCGGCTGTTCAATGAACCTGCCGAGATTTTTCTAGGAGGCTACAGTATGAAGTTTTTCAAAAAGGACAACGCGCATGTGAATCATTTGGAGTAGCAGGCATCCATAGGGTAACTCCCTACCATCAGGAGAGCCGTATCGTTGTTTACAACTATCGTGGTATTAAAATAACGTTGGAAGAGAAGCAAGGTAAAACACCTTAAAGTGGTTTTACTATCTTGGACTGTGGTGAAAGATCTTAATTAATTCAGATCTTGGCACTATCCTTTTGTTAAGAAATAAAGAACATCTTAAGGCCACCAGAGACTATCAGTAATAATATGATTATTTCTGTACCCATCCTTTTTTACATACACCTATGGGAAGGATGAGAAAGACGAGTAGAGAAATAATCAGCTCAGAAGGCATCCATGGTTGTTATTTTATCGCCTATCGCGTCATGCGTCACTTTCGCACTTACATATTTGCTAGAACGTGACAGCTATGGTGACAGGCAATAAAAACCCGACCATATTAGGCTAGCAGATCATCAGTTCAGCTTTTAAGTTTCGTATAAATATCTTATAGACGGAGAGCTGGCCACGTCAGATATGACACAATAATGAGAGCAACGAAACCCCTCTAGTTAGTTTGCTATACTATGCTTATTTCTAGATCCGGACATCTGGCAGCTGTAAAGTGGTGGAGGTAAAAGAAAGCAAATAACTTGAAGAAAATAAATTCTAGAGTTCTGGTTTTGATCCAATATTATGAAAAATTATGTAATTAATTAGATTATATAATATCCAAAAGTATCGTTTGGGGGAAGTACTGCCAAATGATATATAATGTAATTTTTGGTTACTCGCCTACTGTTTTTGTTTGCGCAATAATACACAATGTTTTTTGTTCTAATGTTAAAATATAGGCCCTGTTCTCTATAAATGACACAACTTCAGCAGTTTTTACCTATTTCGGTATTACTTTTTTCAACTTAAAAACTTTGTTGGTCTGTCACTCTGATCTCCACCCATTAAAAGCTGCCAGATGCCAGGATCTAGCAATAAGGATGGTTATGCAATCTAACTGGACTGATTACAAACCTCTCATTATTGTGTCACATCTGACGTGGCCAGCTCTTAGACCATTATGAGCCAAACTACTTTAGCTCAGCTTAACACGGATAGACCACAAGACGAATCCTTTATAATTACTGCAAAAAGTGCTAGATTTCCTTACATTTCATAATCAGCTAATAGCTCCGAAACAATTAACCAATCACAATTGACTGTATCAAGTAATTAGTACAATGTAAGCTTTTTTTGACAACGATTGACGGTTGGTGGTAATTTTGGAGGAATATTGACCAAAAACGACCAAATTGCAGGATGCAGCCAAGCGTCGTCGGTCGCGGGATGGTGCGTGCGAGAAGGAACCAGCAAGCATATTTATAAATTTAACTGGGTTAATCCAATAAAGTTATATTTCATAGACATTGACAGAGTTACGATTTAAGTTAAATTGGTGATGATGATTTATGTTAGGTACCTAAGTTTTACAACATGTCAGTTTTCTTGTACTACATCTTGTTACCCATTATTTGCATTTTTTATCTACTACATTAATCTTTTCGGCGATATTGGTACTGTCCATTCTGCCCTGGATTACAAATCACTCAGCAGGTATGTACAGTTGACGTCAAAGATATATTTACACTTTTTCACCCTACTCCTTTGTAATAATGTGCAAAAGTGTAAACATATCTTTGACGTCGACTGTACATCCTATCACAGTATTCATGACCAGATAAGATAAGAATACGTGACGCGACCTACTAGAGATGACAGACAAAGAAAGAGATAATTTTGTACGTACCTTAAAACAAAAACGTACATAATTACAATAGTAATAAGATTGATAAGCTCTAACGGGCGATATGATGACTAAATTAATATATATTTATCGACTACTTGTTGTAAAAGCTATATAGCTGTGAAAAGATTTATTATGTGCTGCATATTGATGAAGCTTGTAATTTGCACTTAGTTGATAAGTCTATTAACCTATGTATATTAGGCAGTAAGCATCCCAAAAAAAACAAGATTAAATTATTACCATCTTTCTATCTTCTTTCACTGTTGGTATTGACATTTAGAAATTGCAGCTATTAAAATAAATAGTTAGAAGCTGGACACCACGCAATCACTGCTTTAAAATGTAAATTTTGATTAAATGCGTTCAATTGGTTTACAAGTTTAAAAACGTGAAAATAAATCCATTTTTAAATTAAACTTTGTAATTTTTTTGGCCCAACAGCTGGATATTTAATCCAAAACTGTGTAAAATAAAAAGTATTGTAGGTTTAAAAAGTAAGTTAAAATAGAAGTTCACCTGTTCAACATGAGGAATAACACATGGGTAATATTTAATAATAATGAGTGCATGTTGCATGACGCGGTCCCCTGTAACTATGGCGTAACCGGTAAGCGGCGCAAAAACGTTTAATATCGTGTATTGAAAGTTAAGTGCCGCTATTAGGCGCACTGAACGGTCCCTTCCGTCTTCCCTTCAGATTGTTTGCTTTGTCACATATCATCATATCAACTGTATCATCTCTGTTATCACTACCACTGTCATCTTTATTAGAACTGTGGTCTTTATCATATTTTAGTATTGTGTTCAGTAACGTGTCTTTCGTTTTCACTTCAGTGTTTGCTTTGTCACATATCATATAAATATCAACTATGTATATCATTTTTATTATCACTACCACTGTCATCTTCTTTAACATCATTATAAGTGTGGTATTAGTAAATATATTTAGCAGTGCATTCCTTATCATAAATATGAACTTCGAACTTCGCCCTCATCAACATCATCAGAAGTAGCATCATCGTAGTAGATGCCTTTACTATATTGTGCAGTGCCTTCCGCCTTCTGTTCGGTGTTGTTGTTTTTTTTTCTGACATACATTTCAACTGTAGGTTTTGCCATTACTGCATAATGGAGAAACATTATGCATGCTTCTCTCGACATATTTAAAAATGTCAAGAGTAAACACGGGACATCTTTCAAGGAAAAGGATGTGCATTAGGTACTCCCTTCTTGCATACATCAAAACTTCTTTCCAGCTGTGATTTTTAAATTTGTTAGCCGCGTGCAAGTACTTGTTGGGCTAAAAATCATTGACACCTTAAATGTCCATGCCAGGAGAAGCTAAGTGAATCTGAAATCCCAAACTTTATAGTTTTTTGTAGGTGTGGGTGGCTGAAATTTTGCATACTTGTTACTAATGTAAAGCCATATCATCCAAAAAATTACAAGCTATAACTCGCTGGGGGCAGATTCACTTAGCTTATCCTGGCATGGCCTTCAACCTGTTTGAAGCTTACGCGCCTAATCTATTCAGATAGTACCGTTTTCATTCATACTAGTAATAGGCCAGCATTATCATATCTAAAACGCCTGTTGCACCATCGCTGTCAAACGGAAGTCCCTCTTAATTTAATGCCCATACAAATCAAGCCATTCAAGCCAACCTTTAACTCCAAACCAAATTACAGCTAGATACAACATAATCACAAACTAAAACAAATGATCCTAATAAAGACAAAATGAGATCAAGTATAAGAAACTTTAATGACAGAATTCGTTCCGCTGCCCAGCTTCCGTTACAAGATACAAATTTTATATTTTTTCTGTTCTTCGAGTTAATGGTTTTTTGTTCTTGTACTTATTGTTTTCGGGGCCTCTGATGTTTAATGATGTTGGTGTAATACAGGGGCTCGTAATAAAGTGGGTTTGCGAAATCAGTTTTGAATGAGATTAACGTGGGCCGTGAGTAATGGCTTTTGGATTTTGTGGGTTTTGGTTTCTATTGAAATGAAATTACGAAATATCTTTAAGTACTTAGTGATTACTTGTTTTTAAAATAATTGGCTAAGAAAATTTAAAAAGCCGAATTCTTAAAAGACAACGTTTAATTTTACAATTTATGTGATTTGAATTTTACAATTGAGATTCGTCATGACTAGAACGACATTTAACCATTTTAGCTTCCGCTTTTAAAATTGACAATTAAAAGTTTTTTTATATATATCTAAATAAAAAAAATGAAATTTTTCTAAGAATTTTATTTGCTAGAAATGTGGTACAGAGATAAGATGTAAACATAAGATTTTGTGACTTCAACACAATTCGCCAATAAAATAGGCATGCATTTTTTTCCTACATTACACTGTACATTATTTACGAACTATCTACTCTAAAATCTGTAGTTTCTGATTAAATTCTTCAGACAAAATTTTAATTTTCGCTTCTTTAAAATTTTGATTAACCAATTTAATAATAGTCAGAACATCTTAAATCTTCGCAAAGAGAGCTTTGATTTCCGTCCAGCACATTTTTATGTTCGTAGAAAATGCATATATTATATTAAATTATAAAAGTATCTTCATCATCTTTGAAACGTATCCAAAACCTCTTAAATCATCCCAATAAGCAGCACCCTGATTGCTGTAACAACCGCCCATCCGGTACATTTGTGGTCGCCACCGCTCACCGCTCACCGCACCGCAACGATATTGGTTATTCCACGGATGGGATCATTCTGATGACTTGGGTACTTTATGGGATACCTAAGTAGACAGTAATAGTACAGAAATGACCCGGGTATGTCCTTGCGTCCAAAAGAGACCTCTTTGTTGTCACCAGATAGCTTTAAGCAGTGCAGTGTGTTGACGACGGGGACCCTCGTGTCCCTTTAGCAGTCAACACTGTAAATCCGCCTTTAAAGAGTCGACAACGCGCATGTGACACCCCTGGAGTAGGGAATGCAAAGCAGTTATTTTTTAGGACGAAAATAACCTTTGTTTCTATTGTTTCATAACGCATAATTCCCATTTCATTTCCATTTAGTGCCAAGGTGGTAAATTATTCAATAAGTAATAAAACTTAATCGTACAGGAAACGATGTTTTTGACGTTTTTAGGGTTCCGTAGCCAAAATGGCAAAAATGGAACCCTTATAGTTTCGCTATGTCCGTCCGTCCGTCCGTCTGTCCGTCTGTCCGTCCGTCCGCGGTCTAGCTCAGTGACCGTTAGCACTAGAAAGCTGAAATTTGGTTTGAATATGTGCATTAACCAAGCCGACAAAACGGTAGAATAAAAACGCGAAAAATATATTTTGTTACGGTACCTCCCGTACACGTGAAGTGGGGGGCGAAATTTATTTTCGTTCCAACCAAGTTGTGTGAGGTATTGTTAGATAGGTCTTTTAAAAAGAATTAGGGTCTTCTAAAACAGTTTTTGGGTATAACTAATACTTTCGGAAATAATAGCTCCGAAAGTTTAAAACATCCCCCCCCATCTAACTTTTGAATCGTGGGTCCTAAAATTTTGAAAAAAATCATGAAACTGAGGCCTAATGAGTACCTCCAATGAAAACTATATTGAAATAAATCGGTTGAGCCGTTTTTGAGTTATCATTCAAAACCCATAGTGAAAGGACGTAAGTAAGAATGACGTAAGCGCCGCCAAATTTCCCGTAAGAAACGACCTTTTGAATTAATGGCCTCAGTTTACGGAACCCTACACTGAGCATGGCCCGACATGCTCTTGGCCGGTTTTTTTATCTTTACATGTCTTATTAGTAAAAACCGAGAGATTGCAAGTAAGTATATGACAAACATGAAATACGCAAGACCTAACACCTACCCTGTGACAAATGAGAAATTCCCGAGACAACTAACACCTACAAAAACAAGCAAACCAAAAGCCAGTTAAAATACAAGTTAACTTTCAACCATTAAAGGATAAGCCTTAATAAAAAACACAAAGCACACACGTATCATAAACGTCAGTTAAAGTATTGCAAAAATCATCTCTCACCATAACTCACGGGTAAAACATATACTATTTGTTTAAATTGTAAAGATGCGTGTCATGGAACTAAAAGGTAGTAAGAAGCGGGTGAAGTATTTTCAACGCTTACAAAACTTTTGCCTCAATATGGTTTGGAAAATGTAATATAATTGATATAAAAGTCATTGAGTCAACATCTTTGTCAAGTCTTTATGGATGGTTCAAATGACTCTAATTTTATAATAATTACAGTTTAACGCTTACTTACTAAACTTTTGCCTCAATATGGTTTTGAAAATGTAATATAATTGATATAAAAGTCATTGAGTCAACATCTTTGTCAAGTCTTTATGGATGGTTTAAATGACTCTAATTTAATAATAATTACAGTTTAACGCTTACTTACTAAACTTTTGCCTCAATATGGTTTGGAAAATGTTATAATTGATATAAAAGTCATTGAGTCAACATCTTTGTCAAGTCTTTATGGATGGTTCAAATTACTCTAATTTTATAATAATTACAGTTTAACGCTTACTTACTAAACTTTTGCCTCAATATGGTTTGGAAAATGTAATATAATTGATATAAAAGTCATTGAGTCAACATCTTTGTCAAGTCTTTATGGATGGTTCAAAGAACTCTAATTTTATAATAATTACAATTTAACTGACATTACTTTTAGTCAGTACGCGTGATACGTTTCGGATAGTAAGGCTTTCATTTCCTAGGATTGAAAGTGCTTATAATACCCATTAATATGACTCGTAACCAGTGCTGTAGCACCCTAAAAGTCGATCACTTAACATTCGCAAACTCTGATATTATACTATAAGACTCCGTTTAAAAATCGGGCAATTATTGGTTTTTCTTTCTCTTTCTGTGCTGCCTGTTTAATTTTATTTTATTTTCAATGTCTATTTTTTTTGTCTGTATTTGTGTTGTCACTCGTTACTCTCGTTAGTCATAAGTTAGCTATAAGTTCGGTCGCCACTGAAAATCAGCGCCGCGGCTTGCCGTTGCATTACGCTGAGTGGGGGACCTTTTTATCGTCTGTTTTTTTTTCAAATATTTCTTGTATCTATTTAACTGGTGTGACGTAAATAAATGTATTTTCTTTCTTTCTTTCAAATCTTGAAAAAAATTGTGCTGTATATCAGTGGCGGTGGGTTAAAAATTTCTTAGGCAAGCTGGTGCTGAACTTGGCTTAATATTTCTTCATGAGCTTTAGGAAAACTGCTCGGGCCCCTGAAATTTTGGCAAGCCGACTGAAATCGTGTTCTATGGACGCACCGCCACTGCTGTATATAAAAATGCCTCGACTTAAATGTTTTATTTAAGATATATTTTGCATAATCAGCACAAGAGTAACAAGTCAAGGGTCAAAAATTATCTAATTTTGATATTTCGCACAGTGCATCTTTGAACCTAAGCTAAGGAAATATACAGGGTAATGGGCAGCAACATCTGCCGAAAGCGTAAACAACAATAAACAAAAAAAAACTGCGCGCGCCAACCCGCCTGCCAAGCGTGGCGCGTATGGCAAACCCCCCCTTTTTAAACGGGAGGCCTATGTTCAGCAGTGGACGTCTTATGTCTGAGATGATGATGATGATGATGATAATGATCTTTGAACCAGCTAGTCATAGATTGAAGCGATTTCCAGCCAGTGATATCAAAAAGGTGTCAAATGAGGTTATTTCGAAATACTTTGACACTAGCCTACTATGGTCAGATTTTATCGTCTGTGACCATAGCTGTCACATTCTAACACACGTAAGTACGAAAGTGACTCATAACGTGATAGGTGATAAAATGGCAACCATGTTATCAGTTCTGGGACTGGGTTCACTTCGGATCCCACAAAGCCCCTGTTTGGAGTTATGACGTTTTATTTTTGACAGGCCGTAAGCTGTCAAGATGATGGTGACGGTTTTACGACGCTAACGAGGTGTATGGGAGTCTTGGGAGTTGGGAACCGGTAGACAGGGTTGGAAGAGATTTAACTTGTCCTTATTTATTTAGGAAATATTATGTTACTGTTAAATTTAAACTTTCGTGAGACATAATAAAATAACACGGTTACACTCACGGCACTTTAGTCACGTCTTGCGACATGTTTCGGAGAGCCTAGGTCTCCATCTTCAAGCACTAGGAGTGCTACGTGCGTGCGTGTGCGTGCGTGACTAAAGTGCCGTGAGTGTAACCGTGTTATTTTATTATATTATGTTACTGCTCGCTCGATCCCTGTTTCACTGTAAAACGGGAGACTTTTGAACTGAAGGTTAAAAAAATATGAGAAAATTCAAGATCATTGTGTCTATTACATATTTTAACTTTATCAATTTGGCCGCTTTTGAGTATAATTTACAAAACTTTCCATTCCAAATGACTCAAGAACCTGGCAGATATGACTTTTTGTCTTTTTGCACAAAGTTACGGCCCGTTTACAGTGTATTATGCATGGTTTAATACGCACTTGGCCGGATTTTCTTAGTACGTCTACGTGTGTCTACGAGTATACTACTTATTTCTATTATTCTTTCTAATTAAAGCATTTTCTATACTGTTCTTCTTTTTGAAGTGTTCATTAAAGAGTATTTGTATTGTATCTCCTCGCATCCTCGCTCATCTCTGTTGGAAACAGTGCCTTAAAGTTAAGTGTCCAGTTTAGCCCCGTCCTGGGTCGGTGTAGGGGCGGGACCCATAACCAGAGGTCATAAAAACGTTGTTTATGACACGTAAAGCGCCAACTCATTATAAATAAATACTCAAACGTGTGTGATACGACTGTAGTTTACTTTGTGATTAGGGTTACCAACACATTATTGGGGTTTTATTTAAATTTATACAAAAAAAATCAATGCGATCAGATTCATGACAGAGAAAATTGACAAGTTAACAGCGAAGTATACCACCACCACCACCACCAGGTATGTCTACCATTTCCAAGTCTCCCTCGACTGCTCAAAGGTTGACTGGAAGAGATCCCTTAAGGGATAAGTCAGCCTTTGTACAAATATTGTGTTTTCTTACTGTTGTATTTTTCTTTGTTGTACAATAAAGTATTATACTACTACTACTACTACTACTACTAAAGTAGCAAAGCGGGCATGTTCAAAATATATTCGTACCTATATTGCATAATATAAGTAATTTAATTCTATTATTTTTTAATTCTATTTGTGAAATATAAGAAAGAACAAATATCGGACTTCATGCTTTAAAGTAATTTCTACCAATTAACAATGGGCCAAACAGATACTTAAATTATTAGCGCAGGACAAAAAAAGCATCAGATATAACGTGAAAGCGCAAATCACAACAATATACCTTGTTATTAATACACGTACAGCCGCCATCAGATATATCGGAGCAGTCAAGGTGGTCACAAATATCTGAACAAAATCATCCTCAAGGCGATAAATTGCATGTTCAGATATTTTTGAATACCTTGTTCGCCCCAATATATTTGACGACTGTACATCAACATGTTATTGTAAACAAAACTACTTATTGTTCAAAAAGCAAAACTATTCAGAACACCTCACAAAGCACTCCTGCTGATTGTTCATTTAAAGCAGCATGGAAACTGTGTTAAACTTAAGTCCAATTCGATCTTCTAAGCCTCAGCAGGTTCAATTGGAACTCAAAATCTAAGGTATCTTGTAGGACAAATAAGTTTTCAGGTAATTCCTATTGGAAATCAGATATACAAACTTTCAAACAGAAAAGCAAATCTCATTGAGCTCGAATGATTTTAAACCAATAAAAATCCATGTATCTACAGGGTGTAACAACAATACTGGTGCTCAGTTTAAGGGCATAATTGGTATCGCATTAGTACTTTAAGCCAAATCTCACAAAACAATACTAGGACAGGTACAACCTATGCTGGCGCCATCTAGCCAAACCGTTGACAGTTTCCCCATTATACTATGTTATACAAGTAAAGTATCTAAATATAAAGTATTCAAGGATCGATCGATTGTTATAATGGCAATTGAAATCATTGTTAACGAATGATATTTACTCAGATCATGAAATGATTGCAGAAATTCTTCCAATCGTACGGTCAAGGACTTTAATTGTTGAGGTTCACTTTACACTGGACTTTTCATAGAGTAAGTATTAAACAAAAGAAAATGGCTTGACCCGCTCAAGTCTGTGTCTGTACATCGAAAACGATACAAAATGTATGACGGCTAGGCGATAGAGATGTACCGAAATATTCCCGATCGTGTTTTATTCATAACTAGCTTCTATTCGCCACTTCGTCGGGGAAAAGTCAAATACTGCCAAATTCCCGTTAAAAAATCCTTAATGACCATTCATTTAATATGTAGGTAAAACCTACTAGAGTTGACATCTAGAACAAATTTTGTGCGCCATGTGTGGCTGTTGACAGCTGTGACTGAATCAAAGAGTAGTAGACTTGTAGTGATTTTCACTACAACTTTTGGGACAAAAAATAATCTTAGGGATGTCATCTCCTGTTAATCAATGTCAAAGACAGTAAACAGATTGGACTATGTTTTATGTTTTAAAACCTACGTACATTCAGAGAACATTCCAGTTTCATTTAGAGATGATTTTCACAGTACATAATAATGTATAGGTACCAACGTTTTTAAAATATTTGACAAATAATATAATACTTACTTAATACTATGATATACTCGTAAACGATATACCAAATTTCTCAAGCTATAAGAGAGAACACCCAATAGGTATGTACTTACTATGTTTACCAGTTATAGATTTGGTATTCCCGTCATTATCTTGAGACGGGTATTTTACCGTGACAATACATCACTACCAAGCGGTTAAAATTTATAATGTTGATTTCTTACGCTTGAAAAATCACATTAAAGTAATTAGCTAACATATTAACAGCAAATTTAATACATAATTAAAAATATATAATCGATGAGGCTAAGTGAAGTATTTGTACAGAATCGCGTGATTACTGATGTATTTCAGTATAATATTACAGAAACATAGAAGTAATAATTTATCAATCAACCAGACTAGCAATCATTTCATTTACATCATAGTTATTGTTTTTTTATATCGAATGTCAACTGTTGCACAACAGTACAAAAGAAAAGTCTCCAATACATCATACCTGGTCATTATCGCCCCAAATCGCTGAAAATCCTTCTCATACTCCGTTTCCCTCCGAAACTAACAACACACGCAACGCGGCCACAACATAACCTAAATCATCAAAACACCGAAATAACACTCGGAAAATCACAATTTTAAACGAAAACAAAGGTTTTTAAACCAAATCGGGCAAAAGACGGGCTCCAGCTACGGACGCAAGCAAATTAAGTCGATACGATAATTAAAACCCTCGCACACACACAAAGAACCGACATAAAAATGGTCCAGCGAAAAAAAAGTATAGGTTTAAAATTTGCCCGGTATAAATTTGTGTTTTTTTCCCCAGACTACTTATGTATGGAGACATGCGCAGTAAAGGGTTAAGGAGTACGAGTCTACCGATTTAAAAAGTCACCTTCCTCGCTACGCTACCTTGCAGAAGACACTTCTTTAATTTAGCAGTGTTTTAGTAATAAAAAAGTTCCGGAATAATCCGCGGCGCTGCGATCTGTCAATAGAGAAGGGTCGTGTTTACATCGCGACGTGGTTTTTCTCGATTCCTAATTCGAAATTTAAATGTACAGATGGATTTATAAACGAAATTTAAAACCTGTGATCGGTAGAAACGGTTTTTCATACTGTTCTGATGCTGTGCTTAAACATAACCTAAAAATAGATGTTTAGTGTTTTTGCTTAAGAAAAGTGTTGAAATTATTTGATTGTGCCTCAAGTCAGATTGCCAAGTTCTAGTCATATTGTAATTTTAATTCGCTGTTTGCAACTTTGTAATATTAAAAACACATTCAACTGGACTTTTATCGACCGTATTACAACAAGATGAATATGAACTATTTTCGGTGTATTTTTAGCTGCATGCTCAAATGATTCAGCATTGCAATTGTTTACTTTATTAGGTATAATAGCCTTGTTAAATGAAACTTTTCGCACTTCAAGCCTAATTTTCAGTTTTACATAACTTACATAAGTATGTATTTGCAAAAAGTGTCGAGTTTTATGATTTAATTAATATCGTTAAGTGCGAAGCAAATTAGATTTAAACTGTAATTTTAATATGTGTAATTTATTAATTATTTTGTTATATTAGTAGTTACAGCATGTAAGGGTTAAAATAACAGTTTTAAGTGATTATGTATACAAAATAACGCAAAATGTGAAATTTATAGATTAATTCAATTATACGTGTAGTTTTCTGGATAAACTGTTTTTAATAGAACCTTGTAATGTTTTCTAGCAAAAGTGCTCTTTTTTTAAACTTATATGTTGTAGATTTTAGTTTTTCGTTTCGTTTTTTACCTGTGTTGTAAGGAGAAAGCGACTTTTACCTTTGTATATGACATCTGTATAAGTTTATAATATATATAGTAGTGTGTCTACTTAAAATAAAGAAAACAAAGTATTTATTCAAAATAATTTGATTAGTTCTTAAATTCTATTTTCTTTTGTTTGATACTTCCTCTACGAAATGTCCAATGTAAAGTGAACCCTAAACAGCTCAACAATTAAAGTCCGGACCATACCGACGAAGACTACATGTGGACGTAGTTACGCGAAAACGTTCCAACCCACAGCGACCCCATTTTGAGATAAACGCAATTTTGTGTTTTAGCGGTACACTTTTTCCCTGTAATTATTTCAGGCAAATACTATTGGTTTTACTGTGGAATGCCAAACTGGTAATTGAATGATATGCATATTTTTTGTAAATACATAATACAAGAGGCATATAAATAGGTAAAACGAGTTTGAAACGTTTTTGCTAAATTTAATTTTGTATGAACCTTGTTAAATAGTAATTATGCATAAACGTTCCAAAACGAATTTAAGTGTATTATTTTATAAATATATCTAAAATAAATGTAATATGTAAAATTTGTTTTCACACTACGATGACAGGTAGGTCCGCGGCGGAGTTTCCAATGAAAAAGGAATAATATGGAAATGGCATATCAACGAAAAATTTTAGGTCGCTACAGCTCACAAGTCACAACATGGCGGTTCATAGTGCTTCCAAGAAGATTTCATTGTGTAAGATTTTGTCGATAAATCGATATCGATAGTGACCAAGGCCTCACAGGCCACAAGGCCTCACCGCAGTCAACACTTTTGTTAAATACAATTGCCAAGGCAGGGGTTACTATTTCAAGTAGGGATTTGACAACATCGACAGAGACCCCCCAGAAATCGCCAGTTTTTTTTTAAATAGGTACTTATCAGTAAATAATTATTATTCAGATAAGATAATTCGTGTGGATTTCAAGCTGGGTAGCATAGAAAATGGTAGTAGGCATTAATAATAGATCGATATCAATTTCGATAAATAGAGTACAACAATGACGTCATCAGCTCACAATATGGCTGATTTTTCGGCCTCATTAGGTTTTTACTTATATACTAGTCATCCCTTTTTGCTTATGAATATAGTGCTGAGTTAAAACGAGACGAATATATTGATATTCATATGTCAGGTCTCCTCTATATAGGACTGTGTTCGTTTCACATGTGCGTTTCGTTGGTGCTGTCATTTTACGGGAGCAAAGAGTAATAATGTTGCCACCTTTATTGTAAACACAGACTTGATATAAGAAAGACTGGTCACGGGCCTTGAAAAAACGAGCCGAGTGAGGTAGCACACGGGGAGACCTTTGTCTCTTTCTATTAGGGTGACCACGTGAAGTTTAAAAGTTAGGGAATCCACGTTCAAATAATGCACAATTATGCATACTAATACATAAATGCTAGAGACACTAGTTTCCTTGTATGTACCATCGGGTTCATAATTGCATGGCCAATTTATCAATGAATTCATTCATAAATTGCCCATGCATTTTTGAACCCGACGGTACCTAGACAATCAACCTGCTGTTAATTATCTCCAAAAGAACTTAGCAGTTAGGAATCTGCGGTAAAATAACATTTTTGTTAAAAGGGCTACAATTCTTACATACACTTAGCAGTAATCTAACTAGACGGGTTTCGTTGCTCTCATAATGTGTCCTATAAACATTGTATAATATGTAAAAACATTGTATAAATGATTTTGCATTTGCATCATACATCTGTCAAACAAGTTCAATAGCGAATCGGTGCATATTGTACAGTCTTCGCAGCTTAAAAAAACAGTATGGATTAATCTAAAAGGTTTCAAATTACATGGAACATTTTTGCAGAAATAAAAAATGTATAAAGATTTCGAATTTCGGATTTATAAAGAACGTTCCAACCCACATGGATCATTTAAGAAACAATTAAATGTGCGTTTTATGAATTTAGTATAATGTTCCAAGACAAGTGGAACATTATAACGATATGTTATTCTATTAAGAGTTTTTAACAATATGTTTCAGTATGCATGTAATGTTTTTACTTTATTTTGAGTACACGTCCTTGGCATAATGGTGGGTTGGAACATTTGGGTAAAACTTTATTGATGAAACTAACCTAAAAATACTAGCATCTTTGTGTGCACATGATGTAATATGTCAAAAATAGTACCCTGGTTATGGTAACTCATTTTCGAGTGACTTGTGGGTTGGAACGTTTTCGCGTAACTACGTCCATGTATGACTACAAATTGTGGAAAGTACTGATGAACATGATTACGATGGATTAAATGAATATGAATTGTTTGGGACTCTGTCAGTTATTTGGGGAACGAGTAAAGAATGTCCCCAAATTCTTTATGTATTAATAATGTATTATAATATGATTAAACTTTTCCGCTCTCAATGTCTAGACCTGTAATCAGCGCCATCTATGAGAAAGAGGCTGCAACGGTTTTTTACCGGGCGTTTTTCTGGCTCCGTCTAGGGGGAGACAAACTGGGAGAGGGCGCTGTGAGAGGGTTAACGCTGGGTCGGGGCGCTGTAGTCTAGCTTACACAGCGACTTGAAATAAGAACTAAAAAGTATTGTAATTTGGAAAATAATTAAAACGAAGTAATTTCTACTGTGTTATTTAATAAACTAGGACTGGCTTATTATGTTCCTAGGCAATTAGATACAGCCAAAAGAACGTTTTTAATTAAGTATGAGTGATTAATGCATAGAATCTTATTTATAAATGTAATAGGAAATAGAGTGTATTTCTCTCGCGAGTCATTTCACGGAAACTTACAGTTGCTAAAGCTTAATCATATTTTATGCCACACCTGGCCATAAAGTGGCTTTTTCCGCACGCTGCGCGTACGGAAAAAGACGCTTTCTGGCCAAATGTAGACATAAACCGATGTACACAACACGGGAGGTAATAAAGAAAGCCCTCGATCGCATATTTACGTCCCTCGCTTGCAGCTCGGGCCGTAAACTTCTGCGATCACGGCCTTTCTTTGTTTTACCACCCTAGTTGTGTAATGTACTATTAACAGATAATAGGACATTACACAACTAGGGTGGTAAAACAAAGAAAGGCCGAGATCGCAGAAGTTTGCGGCCCGAGCTGCAAGCGAGATCTCGGCCTTTCTTTGTTTTACCACCCTAGTTGTGTAATGTACTATTATTCTTCAGTTTATATGAACGTCATAAAGAAAAAAAGAAACTACCACCGGTTCTAACCCTACACCTCTGACCCGAGAAGTATTAGCTCAAATTATAAAATAAATACCATACAGACTAAACAAGTGTAATTTGTCATTACTGTGTACTTTCAAGTTCAGTTTGTTTTTTGATTTATGCATATTGTAATATTTAATGCGTGTGCACACACTTGTGCAGTTGTGCACATGTTTTTAAAAGAGTATAAACTGTATATATAGACGGAGAGCTGGCCACGTCAGATATGACACAATAATGAGAGCGACGAAACCCCTCTAGTTAGTTTGCTATACTATGCTTATTTTTAGATCCGGACATCTGGCAGCCGTAAAGTGGTGGAGGTCAAAGAATGCAAATAACTTGAAGAAAACAAATCCTACATTTCTGGATTAGATCCAATATTATGAAAAATTATGTAATTAATTAGATTGTATCATATCCAAAAGTTTCGATTGGGGGAAGTAGTGCCAAATGATGTATAATGTAATTTTTGGTTACTCGCCTACTGTTTTTCTTTCCGCAATAATACTCAATGTTTTTTGTTCTAATGTTAAAATATAGGCCCTGTTCTCTATAAATGATACAACTTCAGTAGATTTTATCTATTTTGGTATCACTTTTTTCCAACTTAAAAACTTTGTTGGTCTGTCACTCTGATCTCCACCCATTAAAAGCTGCCAGATGCCCGGATCTAGCAATAAGGAGGGTTATGCAATCTAACTGGACTGGTTACAAATCTCTCATTATTGTGTCATATCTGACGTGGCCAGCTCTTAGACCAATACAAGGTGTAACAAATATGTTGAAGATCCTTTTAAAGGCATACTTAGTTGCTACCGTATTCTAATTTTGAAAATCTAAAAAATATATTTTCGCGAAAAAATCTTTTGATTTTGTATGGAGGGTTGGTAGGCTGAAACGACGTGTGCCATACATTTTTTTCGCGTCTATAAAATTTTTCTTCTGCTTTTTCATACTCGCAGTACGATACCAATTCTGCCCTTAAACCAATCACCAGTATTTTTGTTACAATTACAACCTGTATGTACTTAACATAATATTGTCATTCTGCCCTGAAAATACGCACTGAATTTGCAACAGGAATAAAGACGTTTTCCTTAGATATCATTATCTGCCGCGCGTCCCCGACTGCGGTTGAAGCAACAGCATTAGTCTTTTAAATTAATTGCCCCATACGAGGGGAGGACGTGAGCTTTGTGGAGTACAAAATACGGAATTAGGTTGAAAGAAGATTTTGTTGATGTACAGAAGAGGCACCATCGCGAAATAAACTTAGGGTGGGTTACACCACGCACAATTAACAGACTCGTCAACGTTAAATATGGCGACGGAGCTGTCATCCCATAGAAAACTGTCAAACTTTTCATACAAGATTTTTTTAACGATGACGTTGACGTTCACCGCTGAAGCGTTCGTAAAATTTTACTGTATGAACAAATTCATAGTAGGGTAATTTGCAGAAAAAAATTACCTTTACTTTTTTTTTTAATTTCATATATATTTTGAGTCTATCGCATGCAGAATCATGAGCTCTATCGAGTCTGATAGAAAAAAAATGACCCAACTGTCCCAAAATTTACATACAAAAAATTCGTTACATACAAGTACTCTGCCGGAACCCGCTGATGAGTCCCTTAAATGTGGTTGTCGTAATAGGCTCTTAGAAAGTCAATAGATACTTACTACAAGTTTACCTTAAGTATAAAATTAACAAGAGTTACAATTACTTAAGCAAGAATATAGGTAATATGCATTTTAAATATCAATTTATTTTTAAAGTGAAACTTTTATTCCATCGCCTCAATTTTAAAGCCTCTCTTCTGCATGTCGGGCGTTACAAGCTGTAACGCTGATACTCGTTTTTGTAGTTAATTCTTTTTATTAATTTCACCATGAAACGTTGCTCAAGAGGATTAAGTGACCATGTTTACTTATTTGCTCTAAAGTTATATTAAGACTGCGTTTCCATCAGAGATGAGTAAGGATGTGTTGCGAGGAATGTGTTTGTTAAGATCAAATATTATTATTAATCACTTCATTTACATAGCCGCACACAGCGCAGCTCTAGGATTGGTTGTTATTAAAAACATTCCTCGCAACGTTTCGTTGCTCATCTCTGATGGAAAAGAATATATTCTTTAAGACTGCGTTTCCAATTTGTATATTTACCAATTTATAATTCGTGAAGGTTTTAGTGTTAAAAAGTGTTTTAAACTCAGTAAAAAAAACTAAAAAAACTTTTCAATTACTTAAGACAGCAACAGTACAATTTTTGCCAAAAAATATTCACATGTATTTAGGCTTCTTTCACTCAACGTGACGTTTTCAAGCAAAAGGTTTAATAGAATTTATTTCTAAATGAATAATTATGGCACTAATGCCTTACTGAAAACCGACAATGATGTACCTTTTACTTGAAAACACATATCACCACCGCAATCAATACCCCGACCTTCCAAAATCAAAACCAAATCAGCCCTCAAGGGAAGCTGAAGATCGTTTCGGCAGTTTTTTGCGTCCGTCATCTTGCACGATTTATATCCCACATCAAGGGGACCACACCTAGATACGAGGTTATCCCAAACAATATTGCTTTAGTGTAAGAACCAGACTAGTTACGCCTTTGGCTGGGAACCGTTGCTACTAATAATAAGTTCTCGTCAAAATTTTTATGTTTTTACGTCGACTCTTGCAAAACTCATCTACTCAACGAGATTATTCTATATAACCCAAATAATGTGAGCTTTTATAAACGCTGCCCGCTGGTAGCCTTGCGGGGTTAGTAGCACGGGGTCTAATTATCAACTCGTCTATGGGGGCAGCTCGTCCAAGACGCAGGTTGTCTAAATCGCAGCTCGTCTACATATCAACTTGCCTAAAAGCAACTGGTCTACACGATTTTTTAAGTAGCAGCTCGTCTAATTAGCTATTGGTCTATATAACTGAACTAACATTGGCTACTGCAGTCACATGAGGGCGCACGAGCGGGCGGACCAGCTTAGTTCCCGCAGCTAAAGAGCGTTATGCAGTCGCTGTAGCCGAAATCGGCTAGGAAGAAGAACGAGTACTTTTCTCACTAAATCCCTTAACCAGAAAATTCTCAAAATGCAAAATCCTCAACTTAACTAGACGGAGCCCCGCGCGGGGCTCCTATTTCTGGGCGGTTTGCCCTTCGGGCATCTGAACCTACCTAACGAACCTAACCTACCTACCTACGCTTTTTCCCCAAAGTGTAATGTTTTCACGGATATCAAACTAAATCAATAGGTAGGTAGGTTAGGTTCATTAGGTAGCTTCAGATGCCCGAAGGGCAAACCGCCCAGAAATAGGAGCCCCGCGAAGCGGGGCTCCGTCTAGTTTAGTTGAGGATTCAACATTTTGAGAATTTTAGAATAGCTAATTAGACGAGCTGCTACTTAATAAATCGTGTAGACCAGTTGCTTTTAGGCGAGTTGATATGTAGACGAGCTGCGATTTAGACAACCTGCCTCTTAGACGAGTTGCCCCATAGACGAGTTGCTAATTAGACCCCGTGCTACTAACCCGCCTTGCGGTAAAACGACCGACTTTCATTCCGTAGGTCTCAGGATCAAACCCTGTACTTCTGAGTTTTTCGGAACTTAAATATGTACGGAATATCATTTGATATTTACCAGTCGCTTTTCGGAGAAGGAAAACATCGTAAGGGAACCGGGCCTAATCTCAAAAAGGCCTAGTTTCTCAAAAGTAGTTGGAAGGTCAGATGGTGTTTTCGTAAAAACCAGTGTCTACGGCAATTTATAGGATTGGGTTGTCAAGCGGACCCCCGGGACAAACGCAAGGAGGAAAAAGAGAATGAAAATGAGTTTTCATTTTTTTATAACAGAGTTGTTATGATCACCTTCACACCAACTCGATGGACAACTGGACCAAAATGTTGTATTGTCCACTTATCATCCAAGTTACTCAGGTATTTAATGCTTTTCACCTCAACCGGACATTAAGAACTATTTCAAATCTGGCTTTATGGAACTAACTGACGTTCGCTTAATGATAAGCAGTTATTGAGCAAACGGAGAAAGACCCCGTCAAAGGCCACCAATGCGATGGACTGACCAGATCAAATCCGCTATGGAAGGACCCTTGAACAAGTTTTTTAGAATGACGTCAAACCGGCCAGAACGAGCAACATCTGTAGATAGATAGATAGATCATTTAATAGTAAAAAAAAATATTTTACATGTCAAAACTCTTAAAGTAGGTTACAATATTCAGAGATTATCTAATTTACACTTATTTATAATTAGTACAATTTTGTATTATTAATGTTGCTATTACTCACACACAATTTATTGCATTTCTGTGTAAAACTCATCAATTTTGTAGTATGCTTTATCTAGGAGTAGTTTTTTTAGATTACGTACAAAAATGTGGTTACTGGCAGAGTCAAGTATTGACTGCGGTAGTAAGTTATATAATTTGGCCACCATGATACTGAGCGACTTCCGAACCTTTGACAGCCTGTAGTCTGGGATGAGTATCGGGTAGTGTCGTCAGGTGCTTCTGACAGGAACCCGAGTGAGTGTGTATTCGTGCAGATTTGCCCTTACGTGTGTATCTGTATCCGCAAAGAGTCCAACGACTAAGAAGAGTGGCCAAGAGCGCATTGCCAGCGCAGCATTTCCTTGCCTGCATTTAAAAGCGATAGATTTTCCCTTGATTACCGTAACAGAAACAAATACTCGTTAATCATAGTGTGTCTGGCGTCAGTGTCGCCATTTTTAAAGAAAGACAATTTATCGGGGCAGTGGGATGGTTTCCGCCCCGCTCGGTGATCTGTCAAATCATTCCCAGCGTTTATCTTGATGTGCTTAGTTAGCGGCATTCAGAAACGGGTATAAGACTTTTTATGCCACTCTGGGCGGCAAGTGTGATTTGCCGCTCACGGGCGCAGCGGCCAATCTCACTTCACACCCAAGCGAAGACGTAATATTGTATACACACCACGGGCGGTAATAAAGAAGGCCTCAGATTGCTTGTTTATGGCCCTTAGCAAAAATACCCGCTATCTGAGCCGTTCTTTATTTTACCGCCCTAGGTCCGTAATGTACTATTTAATAATCGGGTGACAAATAAGTGGGCTTTGTGATGTAAAAATAGCGATAATATTGACATGACATGACCGTTACAAGTTTTTTTAACTTATGTTGTACGTAAATTTATATACTTGATTTACTACTTACAGTGCATATCATGATGAAGTCAGGTTAAGCTGCTAGTGGACATCAGAGGTACCTACCTAGTATGAACCGGTGGGTAGAAATATTACTAATAGGTAGGTACCTCATTAAATTTGGATTTGTTTGAATTTTCTCGACGAGTATAGTAAGTGATGAATGAAAGAAAAGTACATTTGACACTAAAAAGGTATACCAAAAAAAAAACGATAATGTTGTTCGTTTACAGTAAGTTTACAGTCTTTTGTTTTGAAAAACTTTTTCCGACCTGATAAGATAATCGCTAAATTATTTACTTTATCTCACCATATTCAGGTATAATATAATACCTATCTAAGAAAACTTACTTAAAAATCAAGTGCTAAACTATAGATTTACCGTTTAACTGAAATGGGTAATAATTTATTGTAATTAAGTATTATGGTCAATTGACAACGACTTGAAGGCAACGTGTTGTGCAAAGCATTTTGCTCGCGAGTAGGAAACAGGGATGTCACGAATGTCGTTTTCCTCACATTCGCGAATGCGAATGCGAATGCGAATATTCATGATACGAATGTCCGAATGCGAATAGGAATGTTACGGAGTAGATTCAACAATGTTAATCTTGATGCTTATCATTTTTGCTTCGATAGTTCATAAATACAGAACATGTGTGATGAAGTCCTATATTATACACCGCCTAAGCCTCCCCTCGCCTTATACTCCTTCCTTATCGCCTTCGCCTTTGTACTTTACATCTTTTGTTTACTGTATTTATCTACTGTGTTATGTACAATAAGTGTTACTTACTTACTTACTTACTTACTTATTATTGATCAAAAGGAGACAGGTGATACCGTCGTTTTCACTTCCTGTGTATGAGCAAGTATATGACCATCGGCTGGGTCAGCGCGGTAAAAACAGGATACGTTCCGCCCACATTCGCATTCGGAAAATATTCGCATCATTTCATGCGAATGCGAATGTTGATACGAATGTCAAAAATGATGCGAATATTCGCATTATACGAATGCGAATGCGAATATTCGTGACATCCCTAGTAGGAAAATATATCAATTATCGCGTGACAATCGGTCACTAAAAGACAAAGGATTGATAACGGATGTTATACTTTTATTACCGATTATTAGATACTTACCTATCAATCATTAGGTATTGGAAATGAGAAAGACATAATTTAGTGCTCTGATAAATAAAATAGGCACGAAACCTTTACGTCATAAAGATTTCAGTCACTTTTCATTTTCAACTTCACAATAATTCATCGCGGTGCTATCATGATTGTATTGAATTTTTATATGTGTTTTTCAATAATTCAGCTAGTTTATGGTTATTCTTTTGATGGACCCTTAAAACATATTAATCTTCTTTTTGTTGCCCAAGTAGTATTTTTAATTCAAGATCGTAAAATAATTTGACAGCTTCTGCCGTAGGTACGAAGTCGTTTACAATGTATGGTAGGAGCTGTCAGATTACTGTCTGAATAAAAAAAAAATACAATCTATTTAATGTGTAATTTAATTTTTTAGTACAGTGCATAAAAAATGGAAATACTTTTAATTTTCCAGCCGCAGCCAGCTACCCCCTGCTGCCGTTCAACAGCAGCCCCCGTGTGTGGCGATCCTGATTAATGACGTCACGCCGTGTCACCGCCGACGCATCGTTAGACGTTCGCGGAAAATGTACAGAATTCAAACCGAATTCTTCTGGATGATTGTCGGGCGGAAAAACGGCGCAATTTTGTAAATCCGATTAACTTCGATCGTGGCGGTTTTAAGTTTCTGTTACAACATTGATTTAACTTTACACTAAATAGAAGATACTCGTAAAGCGCTGGTAGCCTTGCGGTAAGACGTCCGACTCTCAATCCGGAGGTCTCGGGTTCAAACCCCGGCTCGTACCACTGAGTTTTTCGGAACTTATGTACGGAATACGTATCATTCGATATTTACCAGTCGCTTTTCGGTGAAGGAAAACATCGTAAGGAAACCGGACCTAATCCCAAAAAGGCCTAGTTTCCCCTCTGGGTTGGAAGGTCAGATGGCAGTCGCTTTCGTAAAAACTAGTGTCTACGCCAATTCATGGGATTAGGTTGTCAAGCGGACCCCAAGCCGGGATAAACGCTAGGAGAAAGAAAGAAAGAAGGCTAAATAGAAGAAATTTTTTTTAAATTTGATTAAACATAATTCTGGTAAGTAGTATTATAAAAGTTGTGCAGGACCTACTATACCTACCGATTTTTTTTTTGTCTCATCAGCAGAGCAGCGAAAGACACCAGAATTTTTTTAGTTGTCAAACGGGGTGACTTTAAAATACAGGAGCCACTTTGAAAAAACAATTTATGCGCCAAAGTACTGATTTTTTACTTCAAGTTCTCTTTTAATACGCAAGACAGCCATTCTCAAAGTGTGTTCCGCAGAGCCCTAGGGCTCCGCAAAGCATCCACGTGGATCGGCGATTACACTTTTAATATTGAAAAAAAAACAGCTCTTCTATCTGTCTAGTTAGCACATATATTAATTATGTATTTTTAATTTTGGGGAATTCATATGATCCTAGTCGTTTGACAAAATAGATTAAAGAAATTATAAATACTTAATGCTGCTTTTATGGCCGTTCGAAATCTATCAAAGTAGCCCCATAATTTCCTAAAGTCACCCCGTTTTACGGTATATGATGCATATTTTCCATTTTACATATTTCGTGATTTCTTAGTAGGTAACATGTTCACTTAATTAAGACCTACAGCCTTGGCCAGAAGTATTGAGCATAGGTGTTTTTTGTTTACAATTTTGATGTTAAGCATTATTTCCCTATCCTAACAATGTACGGTAACGGTAAATGTTATATTTTATTTATAAACATAGAAAACTTCACTTAATAACACTTTCAAGGTACTTAAAAAATATGAAAACAGAAGGTACCAAAAATGTAAATTTAAGTCGGTGATACATATTGCAAATATTCTATGCAGTTACTACTAACTTCAACAAAACATGGTGCTCAACACTTCTGGCCAAGGCTGTAAGTATTAATAATGATGTACTTACAGTTGATATAAAAATAACTATAACAAACTCTCTGGCATACTTTTGTTTAAAATCTTTTTTTAAACTAGGCGTAACCGAGAAACGATGGATCACTGTCATGGCATGCAATCCAAGGGTTTACGAAGCTTAAAAACGTTGGATTTTGTTCGAATATTCTTTAAAAAAGCTCATGAAGTATAATATTGATGAAATTGATGCAATCTGTTGTAATTGGTCCATTTTATACCGGCACGGTAAAACTCTATGGTTTCATTCATAAATAGTAAAAAGTCTATAGTTTATGGTCAATTTATGAATGAAACCATAGACTACACATCACAATAAAGTATAAAAGCGATCATTGTGTATGTTATTACTTATTATACTACGTCAGTGGCCAACAAGCATTTAGCCCGCAACTCCAATGGTGCTTCCGAACCGTAAAAAACGCTGTACTTTTGTAGAAAACCCGATGCTCGAGTACGCCTTGTTACTCGAGTAAGGAATTTTGAATTTTACTCAACTCTAAAAGACCTTTACGTCACTCTGGACGCTAAGTGAGATTTACCGCCCTAGGGCGCAGCGAAAAATCTCACTTCACACCCAGGAGAAGACGTAAAATTATGTACGCACCACGGGCGGTAATAAGGAAGGCCTCAGATCGCTTGTTTATGGCACCGATGCCACCGATCTGAGCCCTTCTTTGTTTTACCGCCCTAGGTACGTAATGTACTATTCAGTATCAGTGTGAGTTGCCAGTCAGGAGTCAAAGACCTGCCGTTCATAATAACTGGTATGGAATGAGAGCTTTTTGTGATCTGTACATAATTGATTTATAATTGCTCTATTCTGGTTATAAAATACCTAATTGATTGGTAACATTCTGATGAAAGAAAAAATACGAGATGCAACTTTGTATTTTAAAACAACAACTAATAACAGAGGCCAGGAGGCCTACCGTGTATTTTTGAAATTTTGATTTTATGAATGCAACAAAACAACTAAATTTATCTACTGGAAGTAGCCTATTCGTGCGGAGCGGCCCCGCGGTGTCGTTTCCGCTCTTGGTTTGATATCGATTCTACCACGGAGATGTGCAAAAGACGTTAGTAAGCCATGTCGTAAGTGACAAAAAAAGCTGAACTAAAATCTAAATCCTATACTTAAAACATTATACTTATTGAATTTAAACTTTCGTGAGACATATCAGCAGTCTATGGCGCGGCGCCGTAACGTCGGGTCGTGAATCGGTTCACCTAGCACTCTTAGTGCTTGAGGATGTAGACCTAAGCTCTCCGAAACATGTCGCGCGTAGTGACTAAACACAAGTGAGTACAGCCGCATGCAGTGATAATAACATAATACTTCTTATGTTTGGTTGGTAGTATGAAATTTCTATGCCGTTTGACTTCATATTATGATGAATGGCTAATTTGGCAATTTTAAAATCAGCGCAATCCATAATATATTTGACCTAGGTTTTTAGGTCCTGTATGGTCTACTGGGAAGGAACTCATAAATCGTGTGTTTTCGTACAAAAAGTTTAGCCAGGGTCCGTCTCAAACTAGACAGAAATAATTATACTGTCTTTTACTTACGTTAGTGCTAACCCTCACAACTAAAAAGGAAAGAGTATAGTTTATTACTTTTACTGTTACAACCTTTTGCGTTACCCACACTATGTTTCAGGACTACTACCTACAGAAAATTTGCCAATCTAGTAATCCATCACCCACAGCACCCATTCCACTTCCGCCACCCATTCACGCTACCATGAATGAGCAAACTGCCGGATCAAAAGTTAACTAGATGATTACCCACGTACCATAAACGTGCCGCAGCCTCCCGGAGATTAAAAAATAAAAAAAGCGAAAAGCCCGCGCGATGCCAAACCATAGAGAAGCGGGCGATCGTGCGTGACAGCTGGAGAATAAACCAAACAGGTTGTTTTTTAAGTTTTTTTCTTTTTTTTAAATCTTTGTTAATGGTCAGCACGGGACGGATGTTTGATAACCGTACCTAGATTGATAGTGAATGAATTTTACGTTGCACTTGAGATTTTGGAGTTTTTTGTGAAGTTGGGTGCCATTGTGATGGTACCGCTAGAGCAATCGGGATTATGACGAATTGATTAAAATTGTTTGTGGGTGGGGGAAATCGATCGCTTAATTATCTGTTAACTGAAATTGGCAGTTTGAAATGTCACCACAAAAAGTATATATTGCAGAATTGATCTAAAATACTTTGAGTAGGACGGAACATTCAGTAGAATAACAAGTGGGTGAATTATTCAAAATGAGCTGGACAAGGATTCTTTGTTAGGATGATAAGATAGCATCTAAAGCTTATTTGCACATACACGTTGGGCCATGATAAATGCATTTTTTAAATACTACAGTTCATAAATTTTCATGTATGATATAAAAAGAAGACCTATAATAAATATAATAAATACATTTTACGTTTTCAAAATCATCAAAATTTCGTATGGTTACAACAACGACATATGGTTTCAGCAGGACGCTACCAGCCACAAATTACGTGACCATGGAATTTCTGCGAGGCAAGTGTCCTCGCAAATTGATATCAAGGCGAACTGATATTGTTTGGCCACAGCAGACTTTCTCTTTATCCTACCCTAGAGTAACCCATCAACCCCATCAGAATCGAAGGAGAGCATTCGTCAAGGAATCCAATCTTTAGCTAGGGATACACGCACAGTTCTGCTTGCCAGTTTGTCCGTTGGATATACCCGGTCAGATCAGTACATGTATGGCGCTATTCAGATGTGTTCACAGACATATCCGTGTCCAATTCGCGCCGAGTATATCCGCCGGACAAATCCAGCGAGCACATCTGTGCGTGTTTCCCAAGCGTTTCTCTCCGCAAACCCTAACGAAAGGTTTTTAGAATTTACAAATAATTTTAAACAAAAAAGAACCGACTTCACTTAGGATCCGCTATTCCAAGAGGAAGTGGCCGAGTTGCTGTAAAATTAAATTAAATTAAATTAAATTCATTTTTATTTCAAGTAACAAGACTCGTACATTAGTTAGTAAACAATGAATATTCTTATCTCTAATGTTTAGTATGTAGGTGGTAATTATAATTATAGTATACAATATTGACTGCAGGAAACATGCATCTCACAGCAGTGCCTCAAGTAAGCTAGTAAAAAACAGTAGTAGTAGTGCTGTAAAAAATAGTGAAATCACTATAGGTTTGCCTATAATAATACTTAGAAATAAAGGAAAAGTAGAAAAATCCACTGCCTCAGGCGAGACTCGAACTCGCGACTCTGGGAAACATGCCCATCGCTCTGCCAACTGAGCTACTGAGACTATACCTGATGGCTGCGAATTTCTCCACCACATCCTTTATTTTTATATTCGCGCCTTAGGGTGACGCCTAGCGACATCTGCCGACGAAGTCAATACAACTTGGGACTCCGATGGCCGGTTAAGAAGTGTAAGACTCAGATCACGGAGATATCGAGTAACATACATATAAAACCAAAATAATGATAAAAAAAAAATCAGTCGAATTGAGAATCCTCCTTTTTTGAAGTCGGTTAAAAAAACTAGAAGTGTGCCGCAACCGCAACGAACGACATTTAAATTTTAAAACTCAAATTCTAAACTAAAAGTGTCCGAAAACGGAACGGACCAGGCTGAGGGCTATGCAACCAAAAAATATTTAAAGAGCATCACTTTTGCAATCCAATGAGGTTGGTTTCATCCAGCTACTCGATGAGGTAAACCACCCCAAAAATTGCACCACTAAAAGTGTCCGAAAACTGAACGGACCAGGCTGAGGGCTGTCCGAACAAAAAATATTGAAAGAACATCACTATTGCTATCAAATGAGGTTGGTTTCATCCTGCTACTCGATGAGGTAAACCATCCCAAAAATTGCACCACTAAAAGTGTCCGAAAACTGAACGAACCAGGCTGAGGGCTGTCCGAACAAAAAATATTGAAAGAACATCACTATTGCTATCAAATGAGGTTGGTTTCATCCAGCTACTCGATGAGGTAAACCACCCCAAAAATTACACCACTAAAAGTGTCCGAAAACTGAACGGACCAGGTTGAGGGCTGTCCGAGTAATTTGTGACCTATTAAACTTTAACTTTTCGATGAATAAGGTTCTAAACTGCTCCTTGATGAGGTAAGTGTAAAGTCCGGTCCAGTCCAAATCTAAAGTTGTAATAAATACATCTTCGCTCGGCTTGACTACTAAACCCGGAACGAATTGATTACAAATGCAAATAAATGATAATGAAATCGTAATCTGTATGTTTTGCTCATCACCATTGACAGGTGATAATGAGTGATGTTCTCAGAATAATAACACCTAGGTGTTTCTAGGTTTCTAGAAACACTGAATTCGTATATGGAGATTATGATTATGAGAACCTGGAGATTTTCTCGCCGTCTTCGTCGGTCAGCCAAACGCGAATGGCTAATTGATGAGCTCTTGTGGAGCGAAACATGTCGAGAATTATTCGACTTTAAAAACGTGAGTAACCCGTTTTTCGGGTTTCGTGGTACTAGGAACCCTTATAGTTTCACCATGTTTGTCTGTCCGTGGGTTAGCTTAGTGATCGTTAGCACTAGAAAGCTGAAATTTGATAAGAGGACGAGCTTGAACACCCCGACAAACGGTAGAATAAAAGCTGAAATAAAAAACATCTGTCCTGTTAAGACTGGTCCATAAACTTACTCGTATTTGTTCGTATAATTTTTCTGCGATAAATATGATAACAAATCTGTGAGACAATCATATACGGAGTGTACAATCCAAATGGGTCAGTATGGAGAAGTCGGAAACTATGAGAGATAGCGAGATCTGAGGCTAGTTTTATAAAGCTACAAGTTACAATTTACAAAAGGAACTCTCTTTCTAACCCTATGTGTTAGAAAGAGACTTCCGCTTGTAAATTGTAACTTGTAGCTTTATAAAACTGGCCTCTGTTCTTAGGAACCATGACGTCGATTTTATAGATTTAATAATAATTACAATAAGCCTGGGCCTTGCCCTGCTGCCGGCGGCACTCTAGGTTAGGTTTTTTATAATGTGTTTATGTTTTATATTGTTTTTGTTTTGTATGGTATATTTTATTTTAATTTTATATTCATATTGTAAAAAACCTAACTTAAGAAAGAAAATAAATATACGGAAATTACAATAAATTTTTTTTATTAACTCTCATACATGACCGGGAATCGAACCTGGTCAAAATCAATGTGTATAAATTCTGCAAGTCGCAAGACACACAACAATATAATGGAATCTTGTTTAAATAATTGAAAGAAAAACCCACCAATAAGATAATTATTTTATTTCAGTAAATGTTCAAAATGGTAGCCATTTGACTTGCAGAATTTATAAACATTGATTTTGACCAGGTTCGATTCCCGGTTATGTATGAGAGTTAATAAAAAAGTTTGAATGTAATTATTATTAAATCTAAAATCGACGTCATGGTTCCTAAGAACACTCTCATAGTTCACTCGCTAGGTATCTCTCATAGTTTCCGACTTCTCCATACTGACCCATTTGGATTGTACACCCGGTATAGCCGGTCTTCTCCACTGTCTAGGTACTATAATTCTAGACTCGTAATTGTTTCAGAAATAATAAAAATGTATTTGATGACCTATAGTTAGACGATGCAATGTTTACGCATTGAACAAATGCTTTGCTCTAATTGCAATAATCATCTTTATACATACCTAAAGGTAAGTACGTATTCCGTTTAACTGTCATTATCATTAACAATTGTGTGCAGTTTCAAAGGAATTTTCTCCTGTTAACGCTCTGGCTGAGAAATAAATGGCAGTTAGGGACTGCCGATAGAAGTAAAAACCTAGAACTATTCATTTTAGGAAATAAATGATTAAAATTTACACTTTTGACTTCACTTCACTTTATTTTACATTTGCAATTTACATTTAATTTTACATGTTTCCCAATTGTATGGCTTGTGACGGTGTCGGTCTCGCGAACCCATAAGATTTCCCCCTAACAAAAAGTGCCCAACGTGGCTAAAGAAGTTTTCACTTCAATAATAATTAAGCTGAAAAAAACTGTAGTTGGACTATGTATAGGAAAAATAATTAATTTAATAGACGGGGCGTGATCGACCGCCATCATGCAGTCGCTATTCCTAGCATAAGTCTTAATCATTGGGGGGGGGGGGGGGGGCTGTATTCAGAGCAATGACGCGTAGTTTCAGAATCGGTATTTAGGCTCCCTATGTCTTGTGGAACTACCCTGTGCAAACCGAACTGTTGGACTTGGTTTTTCGTTCCCCCCCTCAACCGTGTTCATCATCTTAGGGAAAATATATTGAGCCATAGCTTCGCTACTTAACTCACTTGAACATTGCTTCGTGTCCAGCTTTGTTCTCATATTATTGCTCGTCTTTGGGCTATAGTTTATTTGTTTATTCCTCAAATCAACACTTACAGTCTAACTACACGTGTTAACACCGGACAGATAAAAACGAGAGAATATGTTGCAAATTACTTAAAACTTAAAATAATGCTCTTCTTAGCTCGCAAAGACGTATCACTTCATATGTACGGTCACGGACTAATTGTGAAGCCATTAGGGTTCACTTTACACTGGATATTTCATAGAGTAAGTACTACAAAAGAAAATAGCTTGAACCGTAAATGGCTCAACAATTAAAGATCGTACTGTACGGTCTATTGAAAATGTGGATACATTTAATGTGACCAAAACATGTATACAATAGAGCCGCGGCTACATTTTTGTCACGTTAAATTTATCAATTTTTTAGACGTAACTGTATTTCATAGTGGCTACGTCTTTGATACAGCCTATGATTTTTTTTAGTTTATACTTATTATCAGTTTGTCCTCTCCTATATTAAACTAATAAAATTTTACAGAAAAAGTCTTACCTTAATCGGTGGGGCGTAATCGACCGCCATCATGCAGTCGCTATTCACCCCAGCTTCAGTCTTAATCATCGGCGGACCGTGGTGGTACATCCCCATTTGGTGGTGCACCCCCCCATCCCCCCTGTACCACGTGGTGTACATGTCCCAGTCGCGGCACTCACTCATAACATCTTTTATCGACGTTCAAACATGTTCAAGGTTCATTGTTTCACTGTTCAAAGTTCATTATTTCACTGCATTGTTTGTTCAAAGTCCATTGTTTATTCACGTTTGATAGTTCATTATTCACTGTTCAAAGTTCACTGTTCATTGTTTAATTTGTTCATCATAAGTAATAGAACATTTTAGGTTGTAAAAGTGTCGGCAATTTTAAAGAAACTTAATTTAAATTAATTTGATGTCCGACACATGTTAAATAAAAAATAAAACACAGCATTAAAAACCGACTCCAAAAAAATTTTCCGCAAAGCACCAATGACCCGTATTTTTTTTAAACTTTGTTTTGAATAACGATATAAATATACTAAATTTAATATTGCACTAGTCAAGACATTTTTAATAGGTGCTTGTTTGGTTGTCTCCGCGGCATCTGAAAGAAAAAGATTAAATTACCCTTTGATGTAAAAAAAACTTTTAATAGGTATATATTTGATATCTATATATTTAATAAAGTATCTATATATATCAGCCTTCTGGGCACCCTACCGACCGGCACTGATCTGGAGCCCCTTTTTTATTTGTAAGTATGTTTTAGATTTTAGTATTAGTTTAGTTTATATAAGGTATTTAATAAGTTTACATTGCAATATGTATAGGGGTAGTTAGGAGAGAAATTTAAAAAAAAAAATGTACACATATAATAGAAAATGATAAAATAAATAGTCGCAGAAAAGTAAAATAAAATGACATTGATGTGTTTATGCAAGTAAATCCAAGATTATATTTACCTAAAAATAAGTGACTACGAAAAAGAAACTAAATAAAAAAATCTCTGCACTGACAAAAAAATCTCAGTACGCTACCTGATTTTTTTTCAGTGTGAAATTCAATGAAGAAATGAAAACCTTTCTTTTTTATAGCTAGTTTAAAAATATTAAAAATTGATATGTTATATTATAAGACTATACCTACAGTGTGTAAATCTAATACGGGCGATACATTAAACCAGACATATAACTCATTAGTGTAATCATTAATAAGGATGTTTTTAAGTTAGGTATATTTATATATTTAAAAAAAAAACAGCAGAAATGTACTGTAAACATGATATTGAAAGTAACTGTCAACGAGCGTTTAACGCGAGTGTGTTTGCATTACATTACGGGCCGAATTATATTGTATGGATATATTATTATATTATATAGCCAGCCTTATGGGCACCCTACCAGGTGGCAGCGGGATTGGGGATATTTGCAGTTTTGGTTTAGGACCTCTGGTTTAAGTTAGGTATAGGTTTATTTAGTTTTTATTTATTTAATTAGTAATGTATTAGAAATATTCTGAATAATGCAATAAAGACTATTTATCTAGTTTTAAAAAATCGAGTCATTGTATGGATACAATTTTAGTTGCAATTCTAAGTAAAAGTTATCTAATTACGTTTCGTATTATAGGATATACTAATAACCGTTAAAAGGTTCGCCCGTATTAGATTTACACATAGGTACATAAAAAAAACTTAAATAAACTATGTAAATACTACCTAAAATTAATTTACTTAAAAATAGAAATTAAAAATCTATCTCTAAAATGGGCCCCTGTGGCATCGTGCCGAGGACGCTGGCAGCATTTCCTCGCTGAACTGCAATACTTATGCGTTGAGCGAGGAAGCTGCCAACTCGTTTGTCCCCTGTGACTTCGACCAGCCGTTTAGCAACCTGGCGGTAAATTTTGACTCTTATTGACGCTACCTCAAACAGTGTTTGGATTCAGGACCCCCGACGCAAAACAGTCGGATGACAAATCGCCGTCAAAATTGAAGTGCCCAGAGAACAGTGTGAGGAAAAGTATAGGGGAGTGGGAAGCGACGTCATCTGGGTGCCATGACGGCACTCCGCCGCTAGTACCTACACCAATGACAACGCAGGCAGGCCCTGCTACCGCCCCCAACACAAAGACGGCACCGGCAAAGACCGGCAAGACAGAAGGGCAGAGTCCACGGAACAAATACAAGGACAGGCTGTCGGAGGCAAGGGCATGCCTGGAATCGGGAAAGCTGAATATAAACGCGCCTAGGAAAAATGCGGTCTTAGCAGCCCTGGACCGGCTCTACCATCTCGTCAAAGAGTCGGAAATGGGTATTAAGACTAAGACAACAAGCAGCCTTCTCGCAGACAAAAAAGAGCAGCCTGCCCCCCACCCAACCCCCACCCCTTTGATAAATACAACAAATCTGGGGATGGCGGCGCAACTTGAAGAGCACACCAAGTTGCTCATAGAAAACAGCCGAAGGATGGGCGAGCTGCAGGAGTCCCTCGCAAAACAGCAAGAACTGATGGAAAAAGCACAAACATATGCTGGAATAACAGCTTTGGGAAAAAAGCAGCCCCCAAATGGAGGGCAGGCCTTGCATTCGGTGGTGATTACCTCAACGGATGAGACCGAAACAGGGGAACAAGTACTGGACATTGTGAGAGAGACAGTGAACGCAAAGGACGGATGGATAAATGTGGACAAAGTAAGGAAAGCAAAGGATAGAAAGGTGATAGTGGGATGCAGGACAGAGGAAGACAGACGAAAGATAAAACAAAGACTCGAGAAAGCCAAGGACCGAATACAAGTGGAGGATATTCAAAATAAGGACCCACTACTGATCCTGAAAAACGTCCTCAATTATAACACCGACGAGGACGTTAAAAACGGTCTAAAGAACCAAAATAGGAACCTCTTTGACGGGCTGCGAGAGCAGGATGTCCGTATGGAGATAAGATTCAAAAGACGTACGAGAAACCCACACGCTAGCCATATCATCATGAGGGTATCCCCCGCAATCTGGCAGAGAGCGACACGAGAAGGAACGGTACACGTGGACCTGCAGAGGATTAGAGTGGAGGACTTTTCGCCATTGGTGCAGTGCTCCCTCTGCCTCGGGCTGGGACACGGACGCCGTTTCTGTAAGGAAGCCGTTGAAAAGTGCAGCCACTGCGGAGGACCTCACAAAAAAGCTGAATGCCCTGACTGGCTGGCCGGAGCACCCCCTGCCTGCTGTAACTGCATCCATGAGAACATGAATAAAGTGGACCACAACGCATTTAGCCAAGACTGCCCAGTAAGACGGAAATGGGATGTGCTGGCCAGATCCAGCATAGCATATTGCTAAAGGCACCATAAATGATAACACAACAGCTAGTAAGGACTACCGAGGGGCGCGAGTCCACCTGAGTGCTGAGACGGAAGGAACAGAAAAAGCGGAAATAGTTATGTTTGATGAAAATGTCCAGCGTGATTTTGTACAAAAAATCATTAAGGCATACAAGACAGCATCACTTAACTCGGTCCTATTACTCGCCGGAATACTTCCCCTGGATAGAAGAATCCGGGAAGCGACCCTTATTTATATGATTAAAAAGGGACATTCCCAGCAAATAATAGGGGACCGAGAGTCGGAAAAGCAGGAGAATAAGGAAAGTCCGCGCCACTCCGTGCCACTCTGCGCCACTCCGCGCCACTCCGCGCCGCGCCACGTCGCGCCACTCCGCGCCAGATATAGATATAGATATAATATCACAGATTACTGTAAAAAATTGCAATTAAAGTGGCAAATAAAAACGAACAATCAAAGGATCTACTTTAGTATATAATAAGTATATACTACAAGTAACCAAATAAATTTAAGATAAAAATATATGACCATGTAACATAAAGGCATAACAAAAATGTAAACAAAATAAAAATTGGAAACGAACTTGCTTAAGAACATACAATATGTAAAAAATAGAATAAGTTAAACAATAATGTAACTAACCAATACTGTGTCCAGTCCTTGAAATAAAAACCTACCCTGTGTTTTGCATGAACCAGAAATAAAAATAAAAGTAGTCCAGAGTAGATGGGAGTCCCACCCATAAAAGAGTAAAAGACGATGAATGCTAGAAAGAAAGAGTATGTTGAATGAAAGTACGAGAAGCATGGAAAGCGAGAACTGGCGTGAAAGTAAAACAGCTAGAATCCGATCATGTTGGAGGAGCAATAGGAAAAAAAAAAAAAAAAAAACCAACGGGCCGAGGGTCTACGCAATATAGTATTGTTGGTCAAAATGAGTAAAGTGATACCGTCGCCTGAGCGTCTCGTGTATTCGCAATGCAAGTAGGGACATACAGAGTGTTTCCTGTAACATGAGCAATAAATTAAAACGTAGATTCTACTCCTCAAACAATAAAACTTTTGTTCAACAACTTTTAAAAATTATGTATTTTTTAGATTGTCTCTTACAAACTAAATAGTATTTTCAATGCACGTTAAAATCCGTCCAATTGACATTGTTTGTCAGCCTTGCCACCCTACAGACATAATCAATTTCGGGATACATTGCGTGTTCGAATAATCTTTAAAGAGAAATAAAAATCAAACCATAAGTTATTTTTAAAAGTTGCTGAACAAACTTTGTCTGATTTGAGGAGTAGAATCTACGTTTTAATTTATTGCTCCTATTACAGGAAACAACCGGTATATGTCATACAAGACCAACGGCCGGGTGGAGCAGTCAAAACACGACTATTTGCATACATTCGCTAAATATTCGCATTTGTTGTATTATACCTACCTCGGGGTGTTCAGAAAAAACAATAATAATCGTCAATTTTCCACAATTTTTTTTTATGACATAGGAGGCAAACGAGCAGACGAATCGCCTGATGGTAAGTAAGTAAGTAATTATAGTCAGTTTTGTGACATCCATACAGAATGTAAGGGAAAATGCGTCATACAGTGTGTTTCTATAATAGGAGCAATAAATTAAAACGTAGATTCTACTCCTCAAACCAGGAAACGTCTGTTCAGCGACTTTTAAAAATAACGTATGGTTTGATTTTTAGGACACTTTAAAGTTTTTTCGAACACGCAATGTATTCCGTAATTGACTATGTCTGTAGGGTGACAAGCAATGTCAAATAGACGGATTTTAACGTTCATTGAAAATACGATTTAGTTTGTATGAAAAAGAGACAATCTACAAAATACATGTATTTTTAAAGTTGTTGAACAAACGTTTCCTGGTTTGAGGAGTAGAATCTATGTTTTAATTTATTGCTCCTATTACCTACAGAGACACACTGTATAACTGACAAAAAAATGTGGGACACTTTTTTATTATTGAAATCGATAGTCCTCGTAATTCCGAGTTCCATGTTAGGTTTAAAAAAAACTGCATTTTTTCTGAAAATACCCACTTACTCGTGGTCAATAGAAGACGATTCCCGTCGGCTTGCCTGAGTTTTAGGTGCCTGAGCAGTTTTCCTACAGCTCATGGAGAAATTTTAAGCCAAATTCAGCAACGGCTTGCGTAGGAAAATTTTTGACCCATCACGGCTGCCAACCTAGAATGGCAAGTAAGTACGTTCAAAGCCATAACTATAATTACCTAGGTACTATAACATAGAGACAAAAATATCTAATCGTCCGTAATACGCTTGACAGTACAGTTTGAAATGTGTACATATTTATATCCGTATTGATATTTGATACCTCAACTGACTATTCCACTGATAAGATAATATAAAATAACCTATAACGATCAAATATGGACCTACATCTACATACACAACATAGAATTGCAAATCAGTCTACAACCATAGCTACTCGGGTTCAATGAACGCAGACCACGCCCCCGCACCACGCCCCGCGCCCCGCCCACCAGTGATGACGTAAGAGATCATTGAGAATTGATGAGGGATTTTGGGTTGTTAAGGTTCTATGCCTGTTTCGGTAGTTTTATATATGTAACTTTAACTTTATATTCTTAAAAGCTAGTATTTGAAGGCACAAGTGGCACAACAAAAAAATATCTTAACCCTCTTACACTAACTTGCACAGCAAAAAAATCCAAATTCATATCAAAACTTTGATGTGCATTCAGATATTTTGCTGTCGAGATTATTTCTCGTAATTTAATGGTCAGGTAAAAAATTAAAAATATATTTTGGTCATCAGAAAATTAATATGGCCACTTGACCAGGTTAGGTTAGGTTATATTTTGGTCATCAGAAAATTAATATGGCCACATGACCAGGTTAGGTTAGGTTATATTTTGGTCATCAGAAAATTAATATGGCCACATGACCAGGTTAAGTTAGGTTAGACTTTTGTTGACCAACTGATTTTTCTCTTAACAAAAACATCATTTTTTACGAGTAAAATCATACAAATCATTCATTAGCCGATTGTTAGCAAAGGTCTCCGTTTCATCTTGGGCAAAGACGTTTTCTTATCCATATCTTATCTTATCTTATCTTACTTCTTATCTTATCGCTATTCTCAACTGATTCCCGTGAAATTTTGTGATCAGATTCTAATTTACGTAGTTTTTAATCGTTTCGTTTTTTGAAAAATGTTTACTGGTGGAAATTGGCAAGGACTTAAGCGACATATTGGTCTAGACTCTAAGAGTTCGCTAAGATATTGTATATGTTTTCAAAATAGCGGAGCCATATATCTATTCAGTTTTAGATGTGCTCACGAGGTCTACAGCTGGTATATTAAAAAAAACATGATCTATCTTCAATACAAACTCCAATGCATATAGCTGCTTATCTAGTGCCGTATTCTAATTTTAAAATACATCATAAATACATTAAAAACACAATCTTTTTCAAACAACTCCAACATACAACAAATAATCAATCAATATTGAAGTTAAGTATATTGGAGTTGCATTGCATCGGAATAATTTTGAAACAAATTCTGATATTTATTTCTGCTTCAGACGTTTAGGCGCTAGCTGTATTGGAGTTGTAGCGAAGTCAGATGGATTCTAAACGTGCTCTAAAATAACATCTCCAATATTGTTTTTTTTTTTCAGGAGAAAATTTGAAGAAAAACATATAAATTATATTGTTTAAGCTGCTCTAATAAATACATTCCATATACATTGAGGTTTTATTGGAGGTTAGAATACTCACAGTACTTTGAAGTATTTAGTCCTAATAAACACAAGATTTTATTTCCCTTGCCTCCCACTTCCTTCCGACTTCATGCCAAAGAGCCTTCTCAATCAATCTCAAGTTAAATGCTATGCTAAATTATGCCGATGGTATTGGCATTCGCATGCATGATGTAACCCACTTGAGTCTATGAAAAACACGTCTGCAGTTTTGCATATACAAGTTGAATGCAATAGAGCAATTGTTTCTGAGTAATTCGTCTATTGGTTGGCGGTTGAAAAGGTTAGATTTAGATTCCATTTGAATTATTAAGTTGGCACCGCAAATGCAATGCATGCGTTCGGAAATTGAGTTGTTACTTGTTATAATTAAAAGCAAATGGCAGGAAAATATTAATACAAAGACTACATTATATTTGCAAGAGCTGGCTCTAAACAAAACTATATAAAGTCGGTCAAGGTTGGCTCGGTAGACAAAAGTCGAAAAAAAAGACTGACCGTGAAACTATACTGTATATACCTATAAACAAGTAACTTCCAAAAAAATTGTTGGTACACAGTTTTGTTGCTAACTGGACCTAGGAGCATTGTCATGAAAACTTCGGAAGTATACCAACACGGAGAGAAATTTTTACTAGAAACAAGTAAAAAATAGTAATTCCCAGGACAAGTAAATAATTTACTAAAAACAAGTAAACGTTTACTAAAAACAAGTAGACGCTTCCCTGTTTTTAGTAAAGTTTACTTGTTTTTAGTAAACGTGTATTTGTTTTTAGTAAAAGTTTCCTTGTTTTTAGTAAACGTTTACTTGTCCTGGGAATGACTATTTTTTACTTATTTCTAGTAAATTTTTTCTCTCCGTGAAATTTCGTCTCAATCGGACACCGGGAAGTGGTTGAAATTTAACTTACAAGATTTGATGCGTATAAATAAAAAAACTAATATACGGGGTCAAGCTAAATAAAACTGTGTAAAAAGTTAAAAACAACTTTATATTAAGAGTCCGGTAACGATTTGAAAACGAAAATCGCTAATAATGACATTATGCACATAAATTGCATTTGGTAACATAGCTTGAAGTCTTGTTATTGCAAAAAATTACTTTAGGTCGATATATATTAATGTTTAATACCTAAAAACTCGATTCTTACAGAGCTTGTTTCGTGAGGACGTTGCCTCGTGCAATTTTGTCATATGCTTTTTAATTATCATTTGTTATGGACCCTAATATGTTTTATATTATCTAAATACTTAGAGCATGAAGGGAAGTTTATTTTTGTATTATTATATTTGTAAAATACTTTAATGTTTTCCTAAAAATATCACCTAAACTTCGGCCATTTTTAGCAAAATTGCTCTAGCAAAGCATACTCTCTCTTAAAAAATACATATGAAAATGAAAAAAACTGTTACATTTATTCCTCAGGCGACTCATTTTCCAATGTATTTATAAATTTGACGTACTTGTATAACTTAATTTTAATCAATAAAAACCTTACTCTTTTCACCTTTCCAAGCAAAAATCGCGAAACTGGTGTTAGATTGGGGTGAATTATTTATAATTGAAGCATAAAATTAAAAAATCGTTGTATTTATTCCATCCAAAAAGAAACGATCTTTCATAATATGTATACAAAATTATAGAGGTTATGTTAGCTACTGCAAAATAGCGTCAAAAAGTTGAGCAAACTCGAAAAAAAAGTTTACCGGACTCTTAAAGGGTCAACCATACGGGGGGGTTAGGGGTTACCATACGCGCCACGCTTGGCAGGCGGGTTGGCTCGCGCAGTTTTTTTTGTTTATTGTTTGTAGTTTAAGTAAGGTACGAGATTGAAAAGCATAGTTATGTCACTATTGAATACAATACTTTTTCTACGAGTACTCAAATTAGACAAGTCGGTTAGAATAGAGTGGAGTGATTGGTGGATTATTATAGCTGCACCTCTCGCCACAGTGCTGCCATCTGTTGAAATCATCTTATCATTTGTTGCCCTGGAAACTGTATACAATTGTATGACAAACACAAATCATACATCATCCCAATTACCTATCTAAATAATCCTTGTCCACAATTAGTACTAATGATAATAATTACCATGCCGGTAATATAAATACGCAGCCCGCATGATTTTGACCTTCCTGTCAATTCTAACCTCACACATGACAGATATCATGCTAATACGGTGATAAAAATATCTGGTTTTGTCCATGACTTTGATCGTGGGACATATTTAAATTAGTTAGGGGTTAAAAAGCTTGTAGTACCTAATAGTAGTAGTATTAGGCATTTTATTATACACAAAATGAATTACAATTTCATCTTAAGACATATAGGTACAAAGGAGAACTTATCCTCACATCTTTTAAAACTGGACTGAGTGGAAAATTCAAGAAATAATGTATATACAGCCTTGGCCAGAAGTGTTGAGCACCAATGCGATTTTCATACAAAACTGGAAAGTTTAGTCTATCGTTTCCATCTTTGTTTAAGTTATTTTGTCAATTAATTTAAACTAATAGGCATGTTTTGTTGAAGTTAGTAGTAACTGCATAGAATATTTGCAATATGTCGCACCGACTTAAATTTACATTTTTGGTACCTTCTGTTTTCATATTTTTTAAGTACCTTGAAAGTGTTATTAAGTGAAGTTTTCTATATTTATAAATAAAATATAACATTTACCGTTACCGTACATTGTTAGGATAGGGAAATAATGCTTAACATCAAAATTGTAAACAAAAAACACCTATGCTCAACACTTCTGGCCAAGGCTGTAAACAATCATTGTTCAACAAGTTTCTTAGTAAAAAAATGAGCTTTTACAAAATTAACACGCTGTATATTGTATATTCATAATTATTGTAATGATCAGACAAATTACCGCTGTATTTATTGGTCTCGGATACTGGTCCCAAAATTAACACTTATTATGAATATGCTGGGTGCGAGACGCGAGTCACAAGCGCGGAGCGACTCATTATTATTACAGTACGCTTACCATGAGTTATGACATTGACGTTTTTGAGAACGAGTATCGAGTCTTCTATCTGTGCATCTTGCTTGTAACATATTAGTGTAAACGAGATGCACAGATAGAAAATTTGTTACTCCTTAACGAAAAAAAGTCGATGTCAAACTCATGGTAGACGTACTGATAGTTGAATACACTGATATGCTAAACTACAGTCCGTCTAATAGTATAGTTACTATTTCGTTTTACAAAATGTATAGATCCGGTATCCATCACTGCTGTAGAATTGCGACAGCAAACTTATCATTATTTTAAAAACACTTACTTTTATATCAGTACATAGCAAACTTATCATTGTTTTTGTTTAAGTACGTCCAATTTTTTGCTTGTCTTTGATTGAATGAAAAATACGTTTATTTTAATTAGGCAACTAGTGGCTCATAGACCAATGCCTTAAAGGCCCTTTAGCCTTGCAGAGTTAATAATATGGTGCAAGCTCTAGTGACTTTTACAAAAGCTTGGGGGGGGGGGGGGGGCGATTTTTGAGGTCCGAGCGCTAGAATCTTACATTTAAAACTTTAAATAAAAAAAGATGAAATGATAGTTTAGAAATAACAGGAATAGGAATTTGAAGTCACGATTTTTTTTTACTTTTCAAGCGAAAGTAAATTTAATGGCGACAAACTTTTTTGGGCAATTATTCAAGCCTATGATTTTAGCCCTTCATTTCTTAAACTCGAGCGCACGAAACACAAAAATTGGCTCCCTGCCCGTCTGCAGTCTCTTTTCACTTGGACCACAAATCCAGCGAGCTATAAAGCCCAACGGTGACTATTATTTCAAATTTACTCGCTCGCTCGTCAAATTGCCGTGAACTTCACGATTAATCACGAGCGATTGTTAATCTGATTAATTGATTGAAATCATTTCATTTTAACATTAAATATACCTGCTTTAAAAAATCAGCCATGTCGGATTTGATGCGAGGCATATACCATTTCAATGGACCAAAAGGATTTTTTTTAAGTTGTGCAAAAGTAGTTATTTGTCGAAAGGTTAACTTTTTAGTACATGAGAACCTTCAAAACCACAGGCATCCAAGAATGACTATAATTTCATCGATGATTTTTTTCGATTTTTTTGTGAATAATTTTAATTTTTATCATAATTTATAGAAAGCTTGACTACGTCCCTTTTTTAGTATCATAATTATGAGAAATATTAATTGCTTTTTAATTAATATAATCAAATATTAAATTAATCTGAAATTACAATACTATTGTTATGACACGCAAAATAATTTGAAAAAAATGTATAAGTAATAAAGCTAATAAACATAATAATTTATTTTTATTGTTGTTGAATTTTTATAGTTCTGATGATTTTTACTTATTACGATAGGTAAAAACACAAGGTAAATAAAAACAGGTCACTTTATACTGAGTGAGTGCGGTTACAATACGTTAATAGACAATAATAGCCCTAACAGTAACAAAATAAGGTTGAATTTCTTTGCAATTAGTGAGTTAAGTTAGATTAGAACCCGAAACCTCCGGATTGAAAGGGTTCCAGGCTACCAGGGCTTACCCACCGGACCTCAAGAGTCGCCAGGACGCTCGCGTTCCCATACAAACGTAGTTCAGCTCTCATTTTAAAACGACATGCTTTAGAATCATGAAATTAAGCATGGGCATTCTAGTAGTACAGATCTAGGTTGGACATTCGTTTTCGTTGCTAAAAATTGTAATACAAAGAAAATACAGCCAGTTACAGATTTACATGTAAAACTTATTTTTGCTATAGTTTCTCTGTATTACAATTTTTAGCAACGAAAATGAATGTCCGAACTAGATCTGTACTACAAGAATGCCCATGCCAAATTTCATGGTTTTAAAGCATGTCGTTTCAAAATGAGAGCTAAACTACGTTTGTATGGGAACGCGAGTTCACGGCGAGCGTCCTGGCGACTCTTAACAGTCTTAACTAACAATCAGGTTGTATTCATTTTGCTATTAACTTCACTTAACACAACATTTACTACTTAACCATTTTCATCGGATTTCGCAATTTGACAGCAATCGTCTAACTATAACTTCGTTTTTTTTGAGATTAGAAAAAAGTTGAAAGAAGGATGTACAGGGTTCTTTATCAGGCACGATACGGCACGATACATGTCACAAGTGTCAAAGTGCCTACACGGCCATTAAAAAATATTTAAATATATTTGTATTTATAGTAAAACCTGGCGTACGTATTTGTAAATGTTAAATTGAATAATATTAATTATTAATTTTACAGTATTATAATAGTGACAAGTTAGTGATAAAAAAATTAATGATAAGTTCCATTAAAGGTTAGGCCTATGTTTAGCAGTGGACGTCTTATGGCTGAGATAATGATGATGATTATAATAGTAGTCATTTGCACGAAATAATTTATTCTTATTGTCTTTATTTGTGAATGTTGCACAATAAAAAACCTGGAGAAAAAGAGGTTAGAAACATATGGTTCTCGATTTATAACGTACGTGCGTCACTGTCAGTTTTTCAATTGTCATGTACCTCTAACGTGATAATCAAAACGAAATTATGTTTTAATTGTTGTTCTGGATTATAATCTGCAAATAATGACATATTTATTTACAAATGTGAACTCTTCATCATGATAACTAATCGTTGGTGTGCTTGAAGTATGTCTAAATTGAACATTCAAACAGAACAGGTTAGAACAGGTTGGCAACTACTGTTTCTATGTTTACTCAATTTCTAATCTCAAAAAAAACGAGGTATAGTTGCAATTTCAATTATTGTATAATTCATATAATTGTATAATCCATCAATAAATCACATTAAAATTTAAATGCGCATTACCGTCGATTAACAGAACCTCTCATTTCTGCGGTCGGTCTAATCGTTTCGTTTCACGCATAATTTGACAGCGAGTCGGTAGAATAAGCAATTATTAACATTAGAGAGTACAGGCTTAGTTACATGGGTATTGTAAGTACGTTTTAACCGACTATGGATAACTCGTCAATAGTAATAATAGTACGGATATGGACTAATATCTAAGCATAAATACTAAGTATAATTGTTGGCAAACCTCAGTGTCTTAATTATCGAACTCGTGGAGCGTAAGCGAAGCGAGTTCTTACAAACAACTCCAGACCGAACTGTCACCTGGCTACTGGGGACGTCTCGGCATTTGGATGGCTTTTTGATTTACATAGTTTGTCCGACGATAACTTTAGTAGCGTTTTTCTGATCTTTATGAAATTTCTTTGAGCTGTAGCAGAGATACATAAAATTTGTAAGTTCGTATATGAGCAGGATCGATCAAGTGGTTATGGAGCTAGAAGGAGAAAAAAAATCCTCCGAAGGGTCTTGTTATATTGGCCAACTCGTTTGCAAGTAAATCGCGAGTTCTCAGTTCGAGGCGGACTACTAGTTTAAATATTCATTAAAGTAATTATAAGTATAATTAAATATTTTATTTTAAAATTATCGTAAACCGTGTCATAATTTATTATGTTAACACTATTTCTGACTTATATTCGTGATATAAATCAATTAGTTAAATAATCGTAGTTTAATTAATACAAATTAATTAGATATAATACACTTTTACGAGGCGTTTACTATCTACTAAGTCAACTTCACTTTTTACGATAAAAATCTACTATAGTGATATAGATTGAGGCGGTTATCACGACGGCGATGGCGTAGCAACCGCATGCGGCGATGGTGTGCAAGCGTGAGAGCGCTATATACACGCAGAGCGCTGTCTCGCTCGCGCACCGGCGCCTCATGCGGAAACCGCAGCAGTATGAAAGACGCTTTATTAGTACCTATTATGGATGTAACGAATATTCGTATATGAACTCGCATTCGCGAATATTCGCAGATTCTCAGATATTCGTTTGCTTGTAACTTGCAATAAAAAACTAAGAAATTAATTGACGTCATTCGTTAAAGTTCAAACATAACAATTGTTTAAAATATGAGATGAATAATTAGGTACCTAAGTATATTCCATTATCAAATTTAAATTAAATAAATCATTTAAAAAACACACACACAAACATTAAAATTTAACATTAAATAAAACAAAAAGGCGTGTATAATATGTTTTTTTTGCAAGTGCTCAATCTAAAAACTGCTAAACGAACACAACCTTCAAAATTCTCTGCACACGGTATTGCTGCCTTAAGTTAAGGTTTTGTTTCGTAGTTTTCATGAGTTTTTTTATCATCATAAAGTTGTAATGGCGGGAAATTTTTCCCTTCATGAATATATTTTTTTGTAATAGTCTCTTTATATTTCTTGTGCAACCGCACGCCTATGTGCGAGCGGGACGTCACTATATATTCGTTCCTTGAATTGTTAACTAAAATGCCCCGGTTAGCGTCGGAAAAGTGCAAATTAAAGCACATGTGTAGTAAATAGCTACTAACGCCCCTTAGGTACCTTCAATTTTAGGCAGTGCACTTATTTGCCACCTTTGTGGTATAAAAATACTAGGTTCTAAAATTACTTCCACCACAGAAGGACCACCTCAAAGGCTCTCGAAGTTTACCTATACAAGAATGTAAGCTGGCATTTTTTATTGTGTTAAATCCACAAAAAAAATTTAGGTTAGATTGAGTACTTGTACGTACATATAATTATATCAATGTCTAATAAATGAAAAGGCCTAATTATATGTGTATTATCTATTATGTGTGTATTGGAAAATGGGAGGGAAAGGTATCCTCCCAGCAGCCTTTTTTAAAACTACGTTGACTAAATAAAATAAATAACGGTTTTACTCTCTGTCTATAATCATAAAGGGAGTCAATATTAAATCCTAAATCTGTAACCTGGTCAGATTTTTTGAAACATAACCTATAGGTACTATGTCTATTTACTTACAAAAATCAATGAAAACATCAAAAATTACCTTCACAAACACCAAAAGCACATCACAAATCACAACACAAAACACACAGTCATACGGCGCACTACACCACCGAAAAAACCGTTGCGATTCGAAAAACCGGTTTTTTTCAACCGTTTTTGCGCGTTGCACGCGCGTCGATGTCTTGGCGACAACTAAAAAGTGGTTGCCTGAAATCGCGTAGGCGGTATGCGGGGGAGAGAAACAGAGATAACGAAGCCTTAAGGCTGGAAAGAGATAGTGTACGGCATTGTAGGCGTGTATGGTGGGAGTGGTTAGCATAAGTTAAGACCTGGTTGCCTATGGCCATTTCGGGTTATATTTTATGTGCGTTTTTTGCGGCGAGTGCATTGTCTGTTTTTTTTTTGGTTTGAACTTTACCATGAAGCGTGGTGGTATTAATTTATTTCATTGTGATAGGTTAGGGACTGATTTGACTAGTCTGCTTTTTATGCGAGTTTTCAGTGAGGGAACTGATATTTTCTTTGTTATGTTTGATAGATCTATTTGCTTCGGCTCCATTCATGCGATTTCAATAATATTATTGTTAGTACCATCTTAAAGGATACCCTAAAGTTACTTCTTGAGATGTTTTTTTTACATCGACGGTGGAAATGATATAGCCCGCCCGATGATAAGCAGATATCGTGGCCTATGGACGCCTGTATCTCCAAAAGTGTCACATGCGCGTTGCCTAGCCTTTGATATATAGGAGGGTTCACGTCTTGTTGAAGGATGACAATAAAATAAACATTATAAAAACAGACATATTTTATTAAATAGTCTCATAGGTGCAGTCAGTAGCAGAAGTAGCTAAGCGGGCAGGGTGTTCAAAATGACCTACACACGCTCTTATTCATTTAACAATAAAGTCGTGTCCAGCGCATTTTGAACACCCTACCCATTTAGTTACTTCTGCTGCTGACTTTTTCAGACATCATCTTCCTCCTAGAATTATGAGCCTGGGCATTGGTGTAAGCTATTCTTTAAATTGACTGCCATCTGCTCTATCTAAAGCAGCTTTCACAATGCTGCGGTATCCGCATGCGGCGCCGGTGCGCGAGCGAGATATCGCTCTGCATGCGCTGTCTCGCTTGCACCCCGTCGCCGCATACGGTTGCGGTGCCGGTATGATAATCGCCTTATCTAGCCCAGAGTTGAAACAGGACTTATTGCGGTTAGATCTGGTTTTCGCGCGATGTTTTATGCTTTCAATGTAAGTGAAATTTAAATGGTTTTGTTATATCTGATGTTTGATAGAGACCAGGTCCTGCAAAAATGTTTAGTTGCTTTGGCTCTATTGGGCTCTCTTAAGGAGTCGTCCATTAATTACGTCACAAGGGGAGGGAGAAGGTCAAAAAAATGTGACAAGTTGGTACAAGGGGTGGGGGAGGCCCAAACGTTACGAAGTTACAGTCATATGTATTTAGAAACATTGTGTTAGGTATTAAAATTAGCCAGTTTAGGGCAGAAAATGAAGGCCAATAGGTTTTTAACATTCTATTGATGATTTTATCATGGTTGTGTGCTAAAAGTTTATCATTTAAAACAGTTGTTTTTTAGTTATAACTTTGCTGAATATGTATCGTTACACAAGTGGGGAGAGGAAGCTCTACAAAAATGTGACAAGGAGAGAGAAGGGGTTCAAAATTATGAGATTGGTGTGACGTAATTTGTGGATGACTCCTGATGGGATTTGGAAATAAATATTCCATTTTTATCAATATCAGAAATCTGTTACTCATGACTGGCTGTAATGAGTGGCTTTTAGAACCTACTTGTAGACTGATGATGATGAATGTAAAAGCTATCTCCAAAATACATTAATAATATAATCCATCGGTTTAGTTACAATTTTCGATCTAACACCAGAAATGAACTCATTAACTCGATGCCACTGGTGTAATTTTGTGGGACGTTTCCAAATTTTGAGTATCTATTAGTAGATACTTTTTTATAAATCTTTCGCCTTTGTACACACTATAGTTTTTATTGGTCATGTATTTCTATTGTGCAATTAAGTGTTTTTATTCAAGCAATGAAATACTGTCGTTACGTTAACTAAATTAACACTTAAAAAACAACACGCTACTTTAAGAACAAGTAGTACAACGCGAACTTATCGTATCTGAAGTGAAAATGATAATAGAAGAGTACGGAGATATATTATGAATACAGAAATCAAAATCAGCTAGAAACTTTCAGAATGGGAGTTTTTGAAATTTTTCTGTCTGTTAGATTAGGTTAGGTTAGGTTAATCGAAGAATTACAAAACATATACACTGCTGGAAATGTGCATTTCGCAGCTGTGTCTCATGTGTGGACAGTCAAGTCTGTCCGCTATCGGACGCAGGATGGAGTTGGGGTTGGGGCTGGCCCGCACCCGGCGCACCAGGGATGTGTATCGCTTGCGCATGGCAGCATAAAAACAGTCCATCTGTGCGTTTGCAAACATCCCTGTACTAGTAAAACACTGCACAAAACTAATGAAAAATATATGATATCGTCAGTATGCGTAAAAAAATGCACCTCCTGATAGACGTTATTATAGACCGTGTGCAGATAATTTTGAACACCTGTTCCACTTAGCTGCTTTTGCTGCTGACTGTACAAAATGAGCAAAGTGTTAATTTGCGCCCGCCTACAGCGAATATCGTACGGTCGTAAACTTTAATTTCTGCTACTTCGTTACGCTCGGGTTGGCTAAAAGAGAAGCTTAGCGATAAGATCGCCGCTGGCCTTCATAAAACCTTTATGCTTGTTGTGTGGCGAAGTTCAGTTTTAATTATAGGTATGTGGAATTTCTTTTATCCATAGTTGAACGATAATGTTTGTATTTTCTACGAAAATACGAAAATTCACTACTACTTACGTGGAAAATGGTACTTGATGATGATAATGATGATTTCTTCCTGTTATCCCTCATTAGGGACATAGGGCTCGCAGAAGAGTTTTCCATTTGTCACGATCTTGAGCGGCTACTTCCAGCTCTATCCAGTCGAGACCAATTGAGCCAGCCTCCGTCTGAACTGATCGCCTCCATGTAGTAAGGGGGCGTCCCGACCGACGAATATTTTTAGTTGCATACAACGAAGACATATTAAAAAAAACACGGAATAAAGCTTTGTTAATGACAAACCAAACAAGCAATAATTATTGCTAAATGTTCTTAATTATTTTAACCAAGAATTAATTTGAATCCAAATAAGTGTTCTAGTAAATATAACCCTTTCCTGATTCCCTTAATTATTTTTAACTTTAATGGTATATTTTTACATTCGTACGTTAGCCAAGTTGGCTTCTTTGATTTTAGCAACGAACTCTGCAGGCTCCATGCGAAGCGAGTCACTCGGTTGTAAGTAGCAAAAACTTATTTATTTCTAGCTGTTTCATTTTTTCAGTGCACCAACTTTTTTAATTTCAAATTTCAATGGAGTTGTAGTAAATTTACGGTGTAAGGTCAACTCCGCAAAGACCGTCATTCGGCGAAGAGTCGGCGTCTTCGCCGAGTTGACCTTAAAGGGAGTTATAGAAAATAAAAGTGAAAGTCCCTAGGGAGCTGTGGGAAATTTCAGTAACTTATTTCACTTTTTTGTCTTAAAACTTCATCCATAATACTTGATGAAACATACTTACGAAGACCGATACATTCTGAATTCGGAGGGTAAGAATATTGCAAACTCGCGTCATAAATGCCCTCGACTTTGCTCTCGGGCGTCAAGAAGAGGGACGGGGGTACATCATATCCCCCTTTTTGCACAATATACAATATAGTGCTTCGTGTTTGTGACCAATAAGTCCCAAAACGCCAGAAACTTGCAGCATGAAATACTTTTATTGGTCACATCCATGCAGAAAATAATAATAAAATAAAATCTAATACTTATTTCAATAAAATTCAACTTATTCAAACTATTTTTTTCACGCCTCGGTAATTTTAAACCAGAGTATAGAAAAGTAAGATGATATTTCTTGTCCTAAGTAATAATCGTACATATTACTGTAAGTTCAAACGTTTTTTGACTGAGGAGCCGAGCGTAGCGAGGCGACGAACGTCTCCGTTTTCACTGGTACGACGATTTGGCAGATTGATGTGTGTGTATTGGTTGGTTGGTTGGTCAGTGTCGGTCTAGAGGTCGCATTTTTCATCCGATTTCGATGAAACTTGGCATGTACGTTCCTTGATTTATTTGCCAAAAATTGTCGAGACATTTTTTTGATTGGGGGGGAAATGAGGGGGAAAACGGGGAAGTTTGCTGTCGCGTTATTTATGTTCTCCGAAGTCTACGGTTCACAGAACCACTAGTTATAAAAAGTGTGAAAAACTACAAACCGGGACACAAAAGTGACGCGGAATAATCACGAGACGATTAAAACGAAAGGAAAAAAAGGTTCTTGACGACTTATTTCCACTTTTAATTTTTTGGACCTTTATAAGCTATAGGCGGGAGTGTGCATTAGACAGGGCCAAATGGCGGGAAGGAGGGGAGGCCTTTGCCCAGCAGTGGGACACCTTACCAGGCTAAGAAAAAAAAAATGAAAGCTATGTACATACAAAGTTTCATGCTTTCTTCCAGATGAGACCAAATTTTATGACTTTGAGCCAAACCTTGTATCAAGTATATTACCGACGGAAAGTTTTTCAGATGATAGGTACAAAAATTTTAAGCATATGGATGAAAATCGATATAAATCTAAAAACGATTCGAATTACGATTATGTTTCAAACTGTCATATGGTTTGGAATCATGCAAAAGTTTTCGGATATTATTAATATTATATATGGTGTATAAACTGTATAATTTAAACATAGCGAAAGAGATATATAAAAAACTGAAACGCCATTTGCGCGTCACTTCAATTGCTAAACTTATCACAGTTAAACATTTAGAATTTTTTATTTCCAGTTATACACGACACGTTATCTTTTTAATTTAAATTTTGACGAATTTTTCTGCAGATTTCACGATTTTCCTTTTTTGGTGGAAAATTTTAGATTTCATTGGAAAAGCCTACCAAGATCAGGCACGTAATTAGTAATCCCAATATGAAGAAAATCTTGTTATGAAAGGATGTAAATAGTCTAAAAAGAAGCCTATATATATTGCTTTAAGTTTCAAACGGAAAATTTTAGTATAACATGAAAATAAGGCAATAGATCTGAGAAATTACCTTAAATAATTGAAAACAGAGGTTTAAGGTTCATTACAACGAAAAAATCATTCGTTTCGTTTCAATAGCCTGGGGGGTGATTTTTGAGATTCGAGCACTCGAAAGTGACATTTAAAACTCTGAATAAAACGATGAAGTTAAGTTTTAAAAATAACAGTGATGGAAATTTTAAATCAATTGGCGACAAACTTTTGTGTGTACTTAATTAATTTCGAGCTTGAATTTTTTGAATTCGAGCGTCCGACTGCCAAAAATCGGCACCCAGTGTCTTTTAAATAAAAATGGTGACAGTTGTAAAGGACTATGAAAAACCGCCTAGGTTAAAAAATAAACACTTATTTACTTGCACCATTCTTATTTAAAAGAGATACCTACATTAAATATAAAATAATTATGATATATTTTTTTCAATAGGCCGATCATATCTTCGTATCTTTGTAATGTTAATGTAAAATAACAAATGTCCTCGTAATGTTTAAGTATTATTGTAATAAAATATCTGCTATTAAATATACATAAAATCGATATTGTATCATGAGTATCATAACACATTATTTTATGAAGAGTCTTGAAGTATCTGCGAAAAATATGTTAAAATCTTGTATACAACGATTCCATTTAAATTTAAAAATACAAAAAAAAACGCACCTAGTCACAAAACGAAACAAAATGAATTCCTTTTTACGAGCATTCCTGCCGGCCAGTATTTTATGCAAGTTGAAATTTCAAATATCGAACGGCCGGCTCGGATCCAATTTTCAGATTTGAACTTGGAACGTCCAGTTCCGATGATGCGCAAAAACTTACCGCGCAATGCCGGCCGTCATCTGCCCGCACAGGGGCGTCGGTGGAGTCACCTATTTTCCAAGACACGGGTTGTCGGGTCGGGTAAAAAAGATTTAGAAGTACCTATCTAAGGCCTCCGGAGGTTTGCCGCAGGAATTTAAAGTAGCTAATTTTCTAAAGGTTGAAAAGCTCTCGCAAACTTCCTGTTCGCAAGAATATCCACCAATCGCATATATACCAATATCGGATAATGTACGTTGGCTCATCAGTAAACTTGACATAAGTTATTTAAATATAGAGAGATTTTTGAAGAATCTATCACTTTAATTCCATGAAAATAAAAAAAATTACTAGTAAAAATGACAAAAACTTATTTTATACGGAGATTTATTAAAAAAATACATACAAAATGTTGCTGAAAATCACATTTTTATCACTATTTCATTTCTTAGTTTTACTATATAATGAGCGTAAATAAGAATTCTGTCTCAATTAAAATCTAACATTCGATGTTAAGTTTCAAATCGATACTAAAATGATTGTGGAACATTAAACTCACGTTTATAAAGAGGATATAATTAACTAGTGCCCATTGTTCGTGGTTTGCTGTAAAATGTTTCATTACTTCAGTATTTTCTCTAAAACTTTCATACACACGTCTTTGTAGAAGTAGCTGTAGATATTAAAGGTTGTTCCAAATATTTGGTAAAATGACGTCCTTCACGACCATAATAATCCAAAATAAGTCTTACAAATGTATACTGCATTGGAAGATATGCAAAAAAGGTTCCATCGCATCCTTTTAAAATATCACCAAGAAAAATGTAAAATCATATACAACAGAGTCCCTCTCCACAGCACCCTTGTTCTACAGAAATATGCCGCCTAGCTGGGCAGACTATGCGCAAAAAGAGCGTCCTTACCGCCTCGCGTGTTAGAGCGAGACGGAGCGACCAACGGCTGACCCTCGGACATCGAGTGGAAATTCTAAGTCCAGTATAAGGGGAGCGAATACATCGCACCTTTAGAATGAAAATAGGCTATTAAGACTTAGTTAAGTCCTGTTTGTAATTAGCTTTAGTTTTGCTACAGTAAGAATTTATTATTTATCGTATGGCTACACCGGCTACACGTCACTGGATGTAGATATGCATTTCTTCTCTCAGGTGGTAATAGTAGTGGAAAAGTAGATGGTGAAGAAATTACAGTGAGTGCTGCGAGGTCTAGATGGGACAGTGCAGCTGCCAAGTTTGTTACTCTTTTAGCACCGCCCAGGGATCACGTGTAGGGTTGTCGTAGGTGTTTCCTACGGACGCAGAGTAACGTTGATCTCCCGAGTAAGAATTTATTTGTTGCAACACAAAAGCAAAGAATTTTGTAGAATAATAATTAAAACCAATGCTTTAAAACTCAAAATGGCTACTTCCTATTCCTCGTTTTTTTTAGATTAGAAAAATAACGGTTGAATTCGACAATTTATCCTTTTTTTTCAGCCATATCTGGGCAAAAATTTTAATAAAACTACTTTTTCCACTATAAGTGATACGCTTAAGCCAATAAGATGCAAAATGGTATATTTCTAAATCGTTTTCCCAAAAATCGCAAGATATTTCTAATATGAAAAAAAACGAAGTATAGTATAGCGACATTAGGGACCGTTGAAGGGTGTGCCATCTTGTGGTCTAAATTGAAAACTGACTGACACTACTCTACGCCACAAGGAGGCGCTGCCTCCAACATTTGACTCGCGTGCTTTTGCATGATGTAGAGCCTGCCATCTAGTGGACTAGTTTGGCTACTTGTGTCATTCCATTTGCACTTCGCGCCCGTAAACAGGGGCGTCCCGTGCCTCCCTTTCCAGTTTACAAATGTTCTCTATTACAGAAAGCCATGAAGCTACGTGTAAATACTGTCCATTAGTAAAATTTACATAAGTACCCAAAATATGAAATGCTACATATCGTCACTACTTTGAAAAAAACTTGTATCTTGTTTTGTCACTCAAAAGAAAACGGTGGTAACTATTATGTTTGCGATACATATAGAGTTACTACGTTTCAACTTAGAGAAGAAGTGTGAGATAACAGATTTTTTCAAACTAGGTAGTGAATAAATCTGTTATCCCACACTATATAATACATTTTTTTAATACATATTAACTACGCAATACTTTACTTTACTGTGAAAATAAAACTTAACTAAATCCTGCCTGGCTTGGATCGTATTCTACCGTTATTGATTTGAAGACAAATGTAGCGGTAATTAGGAATGCAATTTCGGTACCTACCTCGCGGTTTTTATTTTTTATTTTGCCTGAATCTGATAATTTATTGTCCATACCTAAAGTAAATGAATATATCACCAATATTGTGCATACAGTCACGTCGGATAAGTACATCATCCCCCCCCCCCTCAATTTCCAGTATCTGTACCTATGTGAACAAGAACGAGTATGCAAATTGCCATTATAATGTTATAATTAATAATATTAATAGTAGTTTATATGAAGAGGGGTTGCAACCTCAACTTATAAGCTTAGTATGTAATAAAATCTTAAATGTAAAAGATTAATACTAAGTAATGTGAATTTCTTTCTCGCCCAATTTATAATAATAAACAGTTTAAATATTTAATTTTTTTTATTCACACCGGCTAGTCGGCTATCAATCCATCAGAGTTGAAAACCGTCAGAAAAATGGGGGTGGCGAAAAACCAAGTCCAACGATCCACAACACGTAGGGAGCTTAAATACCGCGAGCCATCCGGTTGCCTCTCGGTCACTTTAACTACGCGCGCCATTGCTTTAAAAAATAAAAAACTACATTGCTGTATATGTAGCCAACGCATTACTCTTATATACCTACAATAAATTAACTCAGCTTAAACTCAAAGTTACATCCCGTGAACATTATGTGGTGCGAGACATCACATAATAATGCAATCATCTTAGAAATGTAACACCCACAATCATCAAAGTAAATTGCACCCTTTCTGTCATAAAGAAAGCAACAAGAACAGAGATACAACCAATAATAAAATTACATCAAAGACAATATAGCATGAACAAGGTATTTAAAGCTAGAAAAAGCACATGCATAGATAGACAGACAGACAAAAACTGCTCTCTGTAATCTAGGCATGATTAGATAATTATCGAGTACAGTCAACTCTGTAATTTACGATTACGTAAATATTAGATGAAGTGATTATATAACTGAAAATCTTTACAAACTACTTACATATTAATACTCAACATCCATTTCGCTAGAATATTTGATTGAATTTGCAATGAATAATGATTTGTGTGGTATCATTATTGATTTATTCACATGTAAAGACATTATTCGTGATTTATTATTCATTATAAGTCATTACCTTTAAGTATTCAATTCAATTGGTTATTTATGTGTTTTCCTAAGTGTCAGTATCAGTTTAATCCATATTTAAAAGAGTTTGATTATCTCTGATTGGTCTACTCATTACCATTTTGGTAGTTAATATAAAAAAAAGAATTTGTTACAATGTTAATCTTTAATCTCTCACTTTTTATTATTTTATGTGTTTTATTGCTTTGAACTTTGAACTAAAACACGATTTTACTCTAATTTACAGTAGGTTAGTGTATGCACTTCTCAATCATTAAAATTTTTGGAAGCAAAATATTTAAGAAAATCTAGTCAAAATAAAATATCACACAGAATGCCGTCGGCATGCCAAAAGAACGTCCAAAGAAAGTGCACCGAAGACATACTTTTTACTCAAAATCGCAATGATTGATTGGGCGCATTATCGATCATTGTATCCTTTGAAAGCATAGATATCTTCGACCAATGATGATTCAATATACGGATTCTCGTAATGCCGTTTGTAAAGTTGTTAATGCTCAATCAAACGTATTTATTTTGACATTTAAAGCTTTTAATTATCTACAATAACAATAAAACCTAATATCTTAAAATAAATAAACTAAAACTACCTAATCAAAATTAAAATATCTAAATAAGGCCCCCGCGGTACCTATCGTGCCAAAGATGCTGGCAGCATTCCCTCGCTGGATGGCAACGCTGATGCACTGCGAGAGAAAGCTGCCAGCTCTCTGGTCCCCAGCGGTGTCTATCATCTTTTTGCTAACCTCTTTAAAAATAGTGCGAACTTTTCAACCCCACGGCCCGAGGGTTTCGACACCAAATGCCACAAAGCTGTATTGGGAGCCGAGTTGTATTATATCAAACGTTGTATACAACTAGTAGTCCGCCTCGAACTGAGAACTCGCGATTTACTTGCAAACGAGTTGACCAATGTAACAAGACCCTAAGGAGGATTTTTTTCTCCTTCTAGCTCCATAACCACTTGATCGATCCTGCTTATATACGAACTTACAAATTTTATGTATCTCTGCTACAGCCCCAAGAAATTTCATAAAGATCAGAAAAACGGTAATAAAGTTATGGTCAGACAAACGAAATCAAAAAGCCATCCAAATGCCGAGGCGTCCCAGTAGCCAGGTGACAGTTCGGTCTGGACTCCAGACCGCTGGAGTTGTTTGTAAGAACTCACTTCGCTTACGCTCCGCGAGTTCGATAAATGTTTCCGAGTGTACTAACCTAACTAGGTTGACAATAGAACATTCGTTATATAAACCGATGGATCGGGGAAAGTCGGGCGGCGTGGGACCCTTTTTTGTGAGCCGCCGTGAGAAGAGTAGGCAGGGGTACGCGTTGATGGAAATATCTGTAGAAAAGAAAAAGTGGGTAAACAAATCATTTGCGATAAAAGTGGCAAATAATGATTTAAACTCACACTCATTATTTGCATAAAAATGGGTCAGTTTTATACTCGTATTACTTAAGAGTCGCCAGGACGCTCGCGTTCCCATACAAACGTAGTTTTGCTCTCATTTTAAAACGACATGCTTTAGAACCACGAACTTTGGCATGGGCATTCTAATAGTACAGATCTATGTCGGTGATTCGTTTTCGTTGCTAAAAATTGTAATACAAAGAAAATACAGCCAGATATAAATTTACATACAAAACTTATTTTTGCTATGTTTTCTTTGTGTTACAATTTTTAGCAACGAAAATGAATTACCGACATAGATCTGTATTGCTAGAATGCCCATGCCAAATTTCGTGGTTCTAAAGCATGTCCTTTTAAAATGAGAGCTGAACTACGTTTGTATGGGGACGCGAGTTCACGCCAGCGTCCTGGCGACTCTTAATTGCGTATATACACTTAGTTTTATAATTTTTTTCCGGCACGCTTGAAACGTCAGGAAAATGTATGTAAGTGATAAAGTGGCAGATATGCGTAGGTACCCTAGATAAGGCATTTCCACAAGAGATGAGCAAGGATGTGTTGCGAGTAATGTGTTTTTGAAAACCAATAGAATGACTCAAAAGCAATACGCGCGGGTTTCTGGCGCAAAGGTTGGCCATCGCCATCCAACGTGGAAACGCTGCAAGTGTGATGGGCACCTTTGCGCCCGGAATAGCTCGTGGGGGGCTCTTTGATTAGTTACGGTTTTTTACATAGATATATATTTATTAAGTAGTGTTTTAATTAATCATATGTTCAATTGTTCAGATATAAGTTCTGAAGAGTAGAGGATTAAAAATGTTATGCTATGGGGGCCATTACAATACTTACAAAAAGAAGATAATCATAAACAAACAAACAAACAAACAAAGCATTTATTTGCAGAAGAAGGGTAATTTTACATGTGTTTGTGTAAATCATGGTTTCACCTTTTTCGACTGTTGACAAACAGTATGCAAATGTTACAATTATAAAGGGTAGGAAGGTGCATTTTTATAAAATGCAACTAACCAATATTTAAGTTTAAAACAACAACTTGTACATTAATGTTGCTAAACAATATCAGGTTTATGTAAATTGTAGGATTATTTTTCAAATAAATATCATATGTTGTTATTAATAAAATTGTAAATAGAATAACTTCATTTGTTTATCCTCGCACAACGCAGCTCTAGGATTGGTTCTTAACAAACACATCCCTCACAACACATCCTCGCTCATCTCTGGTGGAAACGCAGCCTTAAGGCTTCATTTTATGTAGTCTATAAACAGCACCTTTTAGCTTCAGTTTCCAGCTTCATACATATTAAAAAGTAGTAGTAGTAGTAGTAGTAAAACACTTTATAGCACAAAACAAGTACATGACCAACAAAAATATAGTAAGTGTGTACAAAGGCGAACTTATCCCTTTAAGGGATCTCTTCCAGCTAACCTTTAAGCAACTGAGAGATATTGGTCAGACATGGTAGACAAAGATTTGTACATTACTTGTACATGACGGCAAAACTACGGAGAAATTTAGTTACTATAGTAATTGTGAATAAATATACATCGCACCTATAGGTATAGAGATTATACTATATATTTACTTACATACTATAAATATAATAATACATACTTATAAAAACATAAAGCCCACATAATACATACATATTTATATAATATATATTATTTATATATATATATTATATAATGATGACTTCGATTCTGTCTGTCTTACCCCTAACCACTAACGTGTTGTCCGTTTATTTAAATAATATACATATGAGTATATACATTTTTTTATATAATTTTAATCAGAGACTATAGAGATATAGACGACCACAGCCTAAGAACTTTTTTAAGCTCATGTCGATTGCGCCATCTATGTCAATGCCCCCTAATGATACCGAATATGTAAGATAAATGTCAACTGCACTGCTACTCCAACTAGTAGCTACTAGTGTACTACTATTACGCTATTTGTTTTTACACACTGTATATAAAACGTTGGGAAAATTCTGGAATACTTCGTTATTTACACATTTCATACCAGCTGATTTTACAAACCGGCTTATTATAGTGTCTAGTGCCTGAACAGGAAATCGAACCCATTAATCAACCAGCCTGTATAAAGAAAGACATAAGTGCCAGTAATTTACTATCAACATATGACAATTATAGGTATGTAATGTATGCATGTAGCAAGTGATCATCAATAGTAAAATTACGTGTTTACGCTTTTAAACATATACACACACAGGGTAAAAAAATAATTGATCTGAAATGAAAATCTCAATCATATTTTGTAAGTCTTATTTTACTTATTGGTGCAATAAAATTACTCAATCTGTAATAAATAAATACATCAATTTCCTTGTTTTAAAAGCTTACACCCCTAATTTGTATAGGTGCATTTTGTACATGCAAATACTATTAGATGTAGATTTACTGCACAGTAAGATAATTATGCATTCTTGATTATACTACTAATGCACGGCCAGAAAACGCACGGTGGACAGTCATTGTAACGTCCTTAATTATACCTTCATTATTTATGGTCAAATAGTTGCACATGCGCAATTTATGAATGGAACAACTGTTGCCTGTTGAGTACCTATAGGCGAGAGGTTTGAGTACACCACTTGTCCCACTCGCTCCAAAACTAATCCCATCCACAATTGACTTGCAAACTTCCTAATGTCGTCCACCTTAGAGCCTAACGGATGCCAAGGGCATCTTCGAACTCGCGGAGCGTCAGCGAAGTGAGTTCTTACAAACAACTCCAGACCGAACTGTCACCTGGCTACTGGGACGTCTCGGCATTTGGATGGCTTTTTGATTTCAATAGTTTGTCCGACGATAACTTTAGTAACGTTTTTCTGATCTTTATGAAATTTCTTGCGGCTGTAGCAGAGATACATAAAATTTGTAAGTTCGTATATGAGCAGGATCGATCAAGTGGTTATGGCCCTAGAAGGAGAAAAAAATCCTCCTTTAGGGTCTTGTTATATTGGTCAACTCGTTTGCAAGTAAATCGCGAGTTCTCAGTTCGAGGCGGACTACTAGTTAACCCAAAGTCTACCAATTCATGCTATGACGTCTTCAATGCCACCTTGTATGAACTTAAGCCGTTTCTACGGCATACTTCGCTTATCAGTAGACTCGCTTCAGTGCGTCTAATGTATATTAATATGCAGTTATGTCAACTCCATAATAAGACTTCTGATATGAAATGGAAATAGCTCAACTAGGTATTTATATTTTAATTTATAAAGGTCTTCCTTATTTAGAACTAACTAGTAGTCCGCCTCGAACTGAGAACTCGCGATTTACTTGCAAACGAGTTAACCAATATAACAAGACCCTAAGGAGGATTTTTTTTCTCCTTCTAGCTACATAACCACTTGATCGATCCTGCTCATATACGAACTTACAAATTGTATGTATCTCTGCTACAGCTCCAAGAAATTTCATAAAGATCAGAATAACGTTACTAAAGTTATCGTCGGACAAACTATCGAAATCAAAAAGCCATCCAAATGCCGAGACGTCCCAGTAGCCAGGTGACAGTTGGGTCTGGAGTTGTTTGTAAGAACTCACTTCGCTTACGCTACGCGAGTTCGATTATTTATACAGTCGAGTTCACCAATATCTGTACACATGGACGTTTAAAAATATATGAACACAACCTTATTTGTATGGATTTAAGGTACGCATATTTTTACACGTCCGTGTGTAGGTACTAATATTGGAGAACTCAACTGTAGGTAAAAGTTAATCGTTCATTGATTTATTTGTTATCATAGCGTAGGTATATAAAGTTAAAAGTTGGTCGAAAGGTGAAAATGGGTTTCTTGAATATAAATTCTACACAAAGGGTTCAGTTTTTTTATTACTACAGTGTTTTCTGCTACTCTAGTAATTAATCTCTGTTTTAGATCAAATGTTGAATCTATTGCCATCGAAAAATCGTATAAGTTGAAAAATTACGATTATTTCACGGACTGCATTTTTTTTCAAATATCAGTAATCGTCGTTAACCAAATAATTTAGAAAAGGTATTCTAATACTAGGCATTTTCGCTTAAAATCACGGGATCTACAGATAGCTGCCGTCGGTTAGCCATTTTGAAAATTCACCTGTATATGATTATATCTCGTTAAAATAATTTAATCAAATACTGAAGTTGAAGATTGAAGTCATCGTTCAAAGCGTTGGTAAAGGAGTTTGAAACGTCCGATCCTGCTCGGTCACCCAACCCATCCTTATTACGGCATCGCGTATCAATTAGAAGTAATACCGAGCCGTTGCGCCGGCGCAGGTTGACCTTTGAGCACCTGCCGGGATCGAACGCGTGACCGCCGAGGAAAATGTCGTCGTTTCCGCTTGATAAGGGCATGGAGTCGTCGTGCGATTAATTGAGAATTGATGTAAATTAAAATGGTTATGTTGTTACAAATAATTAATGACTACAAAAATGCATTTTTGAATTCATGATAATTCATGAATTTGATTCATTTAAATTTTAGTAGTAGTAAAAACGCTTAACAATGTTCAAAATCCACAGCAAATAAGAAAGAAATACATGTTGTATGTCAGAAATAATTTACTTTATATATCTAACACAAGCTCAGTGGGAATTGTCTTAGGATGTAGGCTGTATTTATTATGTCTTAAGCTCTCACTTTTCATTTATATTATCTACCTATGTCTGTTTTTTCCCCCAATAAAGAAAAAAAAAAATCCATATACATTAAAGGTATGTAAGATATTTATCTATAATAATAATAAATAAATATCTTACATACCTTTAATCAAATCTTCATATACCTATTTGTATAATAAACTAACACTAAAAACTTAATATTAAACTAAACAAAATTTAAACCTACTTAAAAATAAAGGTATTATATATTATATAAAGTATTTATTATATAATAATAAAAAAGGTAGGTTAATATTCATTTATTAATTTAAATTATATATTGGTAAATACAGATCTTTTTATTAAAACACACTCAGAAGGTCTGTAAACTTAATTGAGACAAAGAAAATATATATGAGGTCTTCATTAAATGAGTGTACATGTTTTTTAAGGGACGGCAATGCGCATGTGCCATACCCGGAATTTTTGGTGTCATAAATTGACTTTGAGGCAACTCCACGGTTTTTTGTTCTGGAATGATCCACGGTTCATAACCTGCTATATCTAGCCCAAACACGCTAGCTAGCTAGAGTTAATTGCGCAACGGCTTACACCTTACTGTCTGACTTAGAAAATAAATATTAATAGGACTTATAGGAGAATAAAATATGTATAATAGAAAAATTTTATTAATCCAGAAGAAATTTTATTGAACCGATTTGGAAAATACTTTTTTTTTAAAGATCTCGACAGATAAGTCCCATTGTCCTTAGGTAAGGATCTGATGCTGGGATCCTGGAGAAATCGCGGGAACTCTTCAAATGTTATAGACACCCTTATAGTAATTTGAGTAATTTCTACAGTAGCTTAGGCACTTGCTCTTAGGAAGGTTAGGTGGAGGAGTAGCCTTAGTGAAAACGTTTGTTTTTCCTTTAAAATCATCAAAATGTCATTTAAAAAAATTGACATTCCGGTAACCATGATTCGCCTAATGTTTGTCTCAGGTTTTTCCCACGGTTTATTTAAGCCTGGGTCCGCTTAGCAACCTAACCTCATGAATTGGCACTAGTTTTTACTAAAGCGGCTACCAGTTAACCTTCCAATACAGAGAGGAAACTAGGCTTTATTGGGGTTAGGTCCGGATTCCTCACGATGTTTTCTTCCTGGTAACCAATGTCACCAAAACACATGGCGTAAGTATTTTATTTATTTCATGCAATCTCGATTTGATATGTAAGGTAATTGACATGTTGCTGATTTGTTATCTAAACTTAGAAATTATACAGAAAAAGGCAGTATAATACCGTCTCACTCATATAAATAAATATGTATGTACCCATTTCAACAGCTTCTGTTATCAAAAAATTTTTTTTTTCATTAGCTCCAGATTGCCCAGCGGTTAATTTCATAAGAAAACTCCTTAAATGAGTTTCCCAAACATAAGCAGTTTTCCACCTGAACAATGACTATGAAAAGCTGCAATTATAAATATTCATAATAAAGCCGATGCCTCTAACAATAGAGTCTAATATGAGAAAATTGGCTTTCTAAGAACAACTAACAATGTGGAGTCACAGAGGCATAAAGATACCAGAGTAACAACGTTATACATCCGAGCTGTAACTAGGGAATGAGGCTTTTTTAAACATTACAATTAATTAAACATTTATTTTCTAGCTAAAATATAAAAATAATCATTCATTACAATCCTTAGTTGTGACGATTTTTTTCGATATAGAACATACTGGTATTAACATATTTATCGGCACAAGCAGCAGAACATTTTCCAATTCATATATAGCAGCTAAAAGGTAATCTAATTCTTTTGTCACAGCTCTTCTTGCTTTATAATTGTCAGATCATCTTTTAAATTGACTTGAAACAAACACACATACGTAGTAGGAAATAATATTGTAGAAAGTAACCTTTTATCCACTTTAGTGTATTAAGAATGAAGATGGTATTTTCATGACAAATTAAATTTTGATAACAAATTCTTAACAGAAAATTATTTTAATTTAAGAATATCCTCTAGGTAGCTTCAGGGAATCTTTTGACAGCTACCTTGATGAAGCTAGCCGTGTACCTGGGAAGGTACAATTTTTATCGGTTACCTGTAAAGTTTTATCTTAACTTCCTATTACCTAGCTTGATCGCTGTCGGTGTCGGTATAATAGCGTTAATAGAATACTGCCCCAGAGGCATGATCTTAGCAGAGATACATCTGTAGTTACAGTGCAGATGTATCTCTGTTAAGGTCATGCCTCTGGAGCAGTATTCTATTAACGCTATTATGTGCAATCCTATACTCATAGACAATAGGTTTCCGGGCGAGAGTATTGGAATTAGCCCCACGTTGCTTGAAACCTGCTCGCATTTAATTTTATATCGTATTAAGGGTTTTATCGACTTCTATACGCTGACTAAGTATAATGGTATGAGTTAAAATACAAGTAGGCTAGTTAAAAATACGATTAGAACTAGTTGTTCTGTAAACCGTCGACTTCGGAGCATTTCCCCCGTTTTTCCCCCTTCCCCCCCTCGAAACTTTTTTTTTACAACAACCTGCAAAGAAGTGTGGGCTTGACCTTTTACCCGAAAATGATTGAAATCCGTCCATAAATAACGCGTCAGCATACTTCCCCCCTGTTCCCCCTCATTTCCCCCCAATCATACATAATGGCTACACAATTTTAGGCAAATAAATCAAGGAACGTACATCCAAGTTTCATCGAAATCGGATGAAAAATGCGACCTCTAGACCGACACTGACCAACCAACCAACCAATACACACATCAATCTGCCAAATCGTCGTACCAGAGAGACCCCAGACCCAACACGTACCCGCGCGCCCGTGCGGCCTCTCCTTGTGAGTTAAAACGGAGACGTTTGTCGCCGCGCTACGCTCGGCTCCTCAGTCAAATAGGTTAGATAAAATTTTGTAATCATTTATGTAAGTATAATCGAACCCTGGGTCGCGGCAAACCTCGAAGGCAATGGTGAGAAAACCTTGACGCCTTCGATAGAAACTGGTGGGAGACGGCTCAAGGCCGGGAGACGTGGAAGGGAAGGAGGGAGGCCTTTGCCCAGCAGCGGGACACTCTTGGCTCCTATAAATAAAAATAAAAATTGCACATTAATGAAATGAAATAAAATGAAAAATGTTTATTCGGTGTAACATAATAGAACGAAATAACATACAATTAAAAAGTTTACACCAAAATGGTTGCCACTCAACAATTTACTCAGCATTAGAATTCACATTTATTACAATTTAATTGCCAGTAAAGTTAAATGCCTCATAAACTGGAATGAAGTTATTATTTTCCACCAATTTTTATGTGGACTAAATAAATTTACATCCTGGTAATTACTATTGTTATTGTTATATTGTTGAATATTTTTTGGATTCCGTAGGCAACTAAGAACCCCTAAAATTTCGCGGGTTCTGTCATGTATCTCAAAATTTGAAATCCCTTGGGCAGAAACTAATACTTTCCACCCGCTTCACAGATAAACAATAACCCACTTTCGTAGCATGAGAGCAGAAAAGACATTGTAGTTTTAAACTCCATTTTATAATAAAAACAAAGGGTGCACGTTTAATGTACAGTTAGCAAAGAAAGCGGAGCGTGCTAAGTGCATAAGTACAGTCATTATTAGTATGCTAAGTATCGTTGGGACCATCCAAACTTAATTACTGTTTATATTATAATATGCAGTTACAACTCGTTCGTTAAATTAGAGTGCACGTAAAAGTCACGCAAAAAATTAATTGAACTGCAATGAAAAACGCCGATAGCTTGGTAATAGGACGTCTAATATATAATATGATGAATCGTACATAATTTCCGAAATATTCATTTATATGAGACGGGGTTTGAACCCGAGACCGTCCAAAAAATCAGACGACCACCAGGGATCCGTCAGATTAGCTATGCTTCAGATAATAATACATAAAACAGTATATAAATATGTACAACATATTATGCTTCTCGATACATTGTAACAACGCATCAATCAAGCCAAAACACACCACATCTCAATACCGTAAGACTGAATTCACAAGAAGATATCATAAAACTATAATTTCCTATAGTTACACGTTTATAAACATATAATTTGTCTGTTATATGTCAGTTTCTTTAATCCAAGCGGACTTTGATGTCTATGTAATTATTATATCCGTCAGTAACTTTTTAAACATCGTATCTTACTCTAATTATCAGAGAAGAATCGACCTTGTTACAATGATTATAGAGTTTAGAATACGATCAACGTGATTTTAAGAGAGTTTTCCTACAAATAACTATTGCAATAGCGGAAGCTAAAGTAACAATACAAACAAATAGGACCTAAAGTAGTATTTTTAATCAAGTACACTGACAGCTCAGCTTATGGCCGGAGCTAAATCAAAGTGATTTACTTAAAATACTACTAAAATAAAAATACTACTGTTGGACTAAGAGCTGGCCACGTCAGATATGACACAATAATGAGAAAAACGTATCGTCTGGTTAGATTGCTATCCTTATTGTTAGATCCGGGCATCTGGCAGCTTTTAATGGGTCGAGGTTACAGACTAGCAAAATCTTTGAATTGGAAAATAGTACTTACCAAAGTAGGTAAAAACTGCCAAAGTTGTCTCAGTTCTAGAGGATAGGGCCTATATTTTCACATGGGAATAAAAAATATTGCATATTATTGCGGAAACAGAAATAGTAGGCGAAAAACTATGAATTGCATTTTACGTCGTTTGCCAATACTTTCTCCTAACAAAAAGTTATGGCCATGATATAATCTAATTATTTATATAATTACTCATAATATTCCATCAAAACCAGAACTTTAGAATATGTTTCTTGAAGTGGTTTGCACTGAGATTAGCGAATATCATAATTATGATATAAGTAAATAGGTATTTAACAAAAAAATAAAAATATTCTTATTCTTAATAGAGCACCCCTATCCAAAATCGACAATAAAAACCGGTGAAGCGTGAGTCGGAGTTAAGGAAAATACTAATACACACAACCTGTTTTTTGTATAATTCTTATAATTATGAAAATGAACGATACTGCTAGATATATGCATGCAATATGAGCATTAAGATACTGATTATAATAATTGAGATATGAATTAATTCCTAGTGTACCGATACGTACTATAATATCTCATTAACGTCTAAATATTAATAAATTACATTTTTTTCTTGATTTAATACGTTCAAGTTATCTTTTATTCATATTTGAATAATTAAATACCGCCCGTGATTTCGTCTACTTAAATTTTGTCAAACTGAGCTGAGGGGCCCTCAACTTTAGGAAACTAGAACTAAATTGCATAGGTATCCTTAAAGAGAAGAAACAAATATACATACAAGTATTACAAAATGTCACCGAAAATATGTCCGCATGACAATTCCGGTTAAATTCACAAAGCCACGCGAGTAATTGACTAGTATAACTTTACTTCCATATTCGTAGCAATCACTCTTGTCGATAGTCTGGCGAAGCGCTATGTTAATCCTTTGTGACTAGCAATTTCGGCTGTCTACAGCTACATAGCAAAAGTTGGCCTTCGCGACGTCTTATATTGTGTCATTTTTGTGTGCTGATTGTGTTCCTCGATAATTATGGTACAGTAGCGGTCTCCGTTCCATCGGGTACAGAAGAGGGAGGACGAGAGAGTGCACCTGTGGTCGCGCGCCCACTTGTGCACTTTAATATGGTTTGCGCATCGGACTGCTTCTGGACAACGGACCCCGATGATGATGATGGTACAGTCACGGTCACAGATATGTTTACACTTTTGCACCTTACTCCTTTGTAATAAGGTGCAAAAGTGTGAACACATCTTCGACGTCCGCTGTACTTCAATTTTCACTTAAAAAAAACTTGTCATTTACGATCGGCTGATCGAATCAAAAATCGAACCTTTTGTTGAGAGGCCTATTTCAAAAGTTTTGCTTTTATTCTGTAATTTTTCTGTCACGATTTCATCTCTGTCTAGTAGACTAATATGATTTTGCTGTAACAAATTTAATTACTTATTCAACTGTAAAATTAAAAAAAAAGATGTAACTTACGCACTCTTTATTGGTGAATGTGCAGTATTATCATATTAGCAGGAAGTACAGACAGACAATCGTATGCACCGGTATCAGTAGCCTCGCCAGATCGGGGATAATATATGTTAAGAGGCCTTTCTTTATAAAATTATTTAACGATTTTATTCATTTTTTTTTACTAATGTTGTTTGTTGTCGAATGTTTTTGAACATCATGAATGCGGATATGGCAGAGAACAATTTCACACTTGAGGGTGCTAAAGCCCGGGAAAAGTGGAGAAGACTAAACAGGAAAGGAAATAAAAGGAAGGAAGAGAGGAAAAAGAAGTGTTAAGTCCTTGCTTGTTTTGTACACAAAATAAATAAGGCCTCTTAAATAAAAGTGCGCGCCTCACAATTTAGTGCGAGTGAAATTAACAAATAATCACACTTGTAGATAGCAGATACATTGTTAACCAACCTGACAGTGAGAACAGTCCATTCTGGGAAAGAACAGGAAATGTCCCACAATACGATGGCCCTTTTCACTACCACTGGAACCAGATGCACATGTTGTCCACTTAGGATTGTAAAAATATGCTAGCATGTAAACTAATTTTAAGGTTTGTTGTTAAAATATAATTAAGTTTTAGAATTAAGTAACTAACTGTAACTAACACAAATTATGGATTTTTTCTGAAATAAACTGAATTGAATTGAATACACTCAGAATTTTTATTTACCTCCTTCTGAACACCTTCAGCTCATATTTAGAGGAATAAAATATAATACAACATAAATTTAACTTGGAAACTAATAAATAGGTATCTATATAATAAATATGTGTTTTTTCAACCAACTTCCAGATTTCGAAGGAGGAGGTTCTCAATGCGTCGGGATCTCGGGATCATTGTTTTTGCTATTTTCTTTTAATGTGTTTTCACCGATTATTCGAAGAAGGTTAGATCGATTTGGAAAATTCTTCTTTTGTTCGAAAGGGTATAGGTACTTGATAGGTAGTCTGATTTCATTGTCATCAACTCAGGATCTGATGATGGGATCCTGGAGAGTTCGAGGGAACTGTCCAGATATTATAGTATGCGATTTAAGTATTTTTACAGTGGCTCAGGCATTTGCTTTTGGAAATGTGGAGTCTGTGAACTCGTAATCGTTTCTTTTTTGCTTAACATTATTTGTGTTGTGTAAGCGGAGGTCTTTATGTCCGCTTGTTTTAGTAGGTGTCGAGGCACGTCTAGGAATTCAACATCAATACCCCCTGAAGTATCCTTCAAGCATTTTCCAGCGTCAATAAAATCTATGCACGTCGGCAGCGAATGCAGCAATTTCAGCAAGTAGCAGTTAAGCTCCGCCATTAACTTGTCTCATCATAGTACTACGAGTACATAGCTTGCAGTAGTATCGTCCTCGGCGAAGGCCGCTAAAATATCTGACACAATCTTATTTGCAGAGCCATAAGAGCGTGTCACATATTTTTAGAGCCTTCGAGGTGAACGATACTATTGCAGGTGATTGTAATACAACATCATTTGAATTTGACTAAATTAAAATACAGTCCACCGCGGCATTACGCCACATTTTCTGGTCCTTCGAGCCGGATGATATCTAAAAAGAGGTTTAATTTCAAAATCCATGTGAACCTCCGTTGTCAGTTACATTACAACCTTAACAGAAACCCATGGATAATGCAGCTTGCACCCTTATCAGATACCACACGCAACACACTCCTTACAAAACGTCGTACACAGCGCTACTAACAACACATACACTATTCTCGACCTTACCACGTTGTCTTACGGCTTACGAATGGTTACTGAATTGTACCAACTATGATATAGTAGCCATCAAAATATGTTTACAAAATTGTAAAAATATCTTTGACTACCATACAAATAGCAGCACATCAAACTGCCCGTAGATAGATTTTATCTCTTGGTATTACGGTTCACAATTGTTAGTTAATATAGCCAAAGTTGTTAAGTGACTTAGGCCGTTTTTAAAGTATTTGTTATCGATATTAATGTGACATTCGCCGCGCACTTAAATTGCAATATTATAAAGTGCAATCGCGATAAAATAAACGGTTACGGTTTTTAATTAGTTTTGATGAGTTTTGCGCCTCGCTGATTATGAGAAAGCTTATTAATTGAGCCAGAGACGATATATAGAGATATAGAAGACCACGGCCTAAGAACTTTTTGAAGCTCAAGTAAATTGCGCCCTCTGTCCGAAAGCCGCCTAAAGATACCGAAAATGTAAGAGGAAATGTCACCTGCACTGCTACTCCACCTAGTAGCTACTAGTGTACTACTAGTACGCTATTTGTTACTAGGTGGAGTAGCAGTGCAGCTGACATTTTTTTTACATTTTCGGTATCTTTAGGCGGCTTTCGGACAAAGGGCGCAATTTACTTGAGATTCAAAAAGTACTTAGGCTATTGCCGTCTATATCTCTATAATCTCTCATTGAGCGTTATTTTTAAAGTGAGGTTCAAATCTTCTAAGTAAGATTTGTCCGACTTTCAGTGGTTAGATTGACTTGAGATTTGGCATTAATCATGATAGAAGTCGACTGCACAAAACTTCTAACTCAAACTTCGTGAATAACTTTAAATTTTGGGGTGATTTTAACTAATTTAGTGGATGTGGCAGCGGAGTGCTGGGACATCTTTTGGTTGACCAGAGTTGCAGGATGCAGAATTCACTAAGTCACGTTCTATTGGTAATTATAGTAGTTTATGTAACTGTTACGTAATAGGGGTCTTTAAAACACGAGTGTGGTTTTATGAAACGAACGAAGTGAGTTTCATAATAAGATCACACGAGTGTTTTAAGGCCTAATTACGTACAGTTGCATACACTGCTTTATCTACACACATATTATAAACCCGACATGATGATTGAATGACTGCAATTGCACGGATTGGACGCCGTCGCCATGACCAACTCGATTGTGTCGGCGGTCGGGTGGCGCATGCCGGCGGGCGGATTTCCATAATGATATCGAATTTTTGCTTATTATTTGATAATAATAACATCGTTACAGATAACACATTTGTTCTAACTACTAACGAAACAATCTATTTTTATGGTGGTCATAACGTGCGGGTTTTGAAGGATCATGGAGGGTTTATGATATGGGTGTAGATAAAAGTAGTTAAGGTTACCCCAAATTTAAAGAAAAATATAGACTGCGTTAGAAATATTATGGAAATGAAATATGTATTAAAGAAAAGATTATTTATTTTGATGATTTTTGAAACTATTATGTTATTTCTACTCAGAATAACGAGCTCTTCCATTCCGATAAGTGAAAAGTGTCCCGAAATTTTCATACATTTTGGAACTTTTTCTTTGTATGGGAACTGTTTGTATAACAGGGCTTTGTATAAACTTCATGTATACTTTTTGATTAATAAACTATCTATCTATTGTTATCAACAATTAAAAAAATATATTGTTTAATTCTCTATGATCCAATTATTCGGCTTGGGTTTGAGTACGAATAGCAAAACTTGAGAATTAAAAAAAAATTTAGGAAACACTGAATTATTATAAGTACTTACTGCGTTTTACGTTCACAAATTCAACTACCTATAAGGTATAAATTCGACTTTACCAAATACAATTTTGACAATTTTCTATAATGTATTGAATGAATTTTTTTTTTTAGAATAAGAATAAGTTTATTGCAAAAATAACAGATTACAGGATGTGTCAGGGGTCTCCGCGTTAGGCTTCGCCTGTATCGCGGTGAACCAAACGAACCAAAAGAATTGAACGATACATTGTAATATGCCTAACAGAAATTCTCAATCTATATAATTGCCTATTATTACTTACATTTTAAATTCTTCAAATCGCTATTTCTTAGAATTAACCTCTATTACTTACCTAACCAACTAAATAAAGTCGTAAGACACACTTTCACGGACTTTTGTTTTGAACTCTATTGTTTTGACATAAGAGTTCCTTTTAAATTGGTCGTGTTTTTTTGTGCTAATTATGGTGAAGATTTTCATAGTCGATGGTAGCTCAGCTTATTTGTTAGAGAACCATAGACCGTGGAGGAACTGTCAGTTTGAAATGGAAAAGGCAGGCGTTACGAACCTTTCTTTTTTGCAGAAAGAACAAAAACGTTCATTTATTTTTAGAAAATTTTCAAAACTTTATGTTATATTTTTTTTAAGTAATACATTAAACCGCTAATGACTTAATAATATTGATTTTAACGACCTCAATAATTTAATCACTACGGACTCCAAAACACTTTGATTTATTATGTAGGCAGAATCTACTAGATGTGACATCTAGAACAATTTTTTTTTTTTTTAATATTATGGCTTTCTCCCTTTGTTTAAAGCAATGGGAATTTTGCCAATGTCGAGTATATACGTTAATCACACTTTTATTACTTTTAATAAAATATAGGCAACGTTGTTCGGTATAGGCCTTGTTATTTGTAAAGTGATAGCTATTCTTTACAAACACGTGGCGGCCAGCCAGGATAACCGTCCGTCTAACTAAAGAATGGCTACACGCGTTATGAGACTAATTCTTCATAAGCTGCAGATTTGTTTATAGATCACCGCACAATATAGCTATCAATATTACACACTGAACTACTAAAATGAGCAAAATACAAAAAAACTGTTCTCAAGACGTCCGCACTACCCTACGTCTCGGACGGAAATCAGAACAAATTTTGTGTGCCATGTTTGGCTGTTGACAGTTATGACAGAATCAAAGAGTAGTAGACTTGTAGTGATTTTTACTACAACTTTTGGGACAGAAAAAAATTTTGGGATGTCATCTCCTGTTACTCGACCCCAAAACATTATATAATTAAATTTATTGAAATGAATCGGTGCATAGAAACACGTAATAGCAAAAACACATAGTAGGTTCTACAAAAGTTTAAAAATAAAACTGCATACCTAAATACGCATAAATAACTGCGCAGCTGTCTTCGTGATTAGTATGCGAGGCAAGTTGCTAATATAAGGAATATAAGGCACGAAGGTACGGACTGAAATGTCACCGCACTAGATAGGAGCAATTCACTCGATAATATTATGTCAATGGATAGATAGTTTTAATTAACTTTTGATAACCTATGGGTTCGTGGATAGACAACTACTTAATTAAGTTAAGTACATGATTTTGTATAAGTATATCGGTTGATATTTGTATAATTTTTTAAAAGTAAAAAGCAGAGTCACCTTGTGTCAGATTTTTTTAATATCCAAGAGCTATTGCTGTTTAGTAACATTTAGACATATTGAAATAAATATAATATTTAACCAGCATTTTTTCGGGTAGGCAACGATCGATTATAAATATGAAACATTTAAAGTTGCCACGAATAAATTATTTTTATTCTTCTTTCTATTTCTAAAATGAACTAACATTATTTGTTTTTTCTAAAAAAATAATTACTTAACCACATACAGCAGTAGAGCTACACAATTGCTTATTTATCCGATCAATAAAATACACACTTTCACAGTTTCTTCAATTAATGTATTATACAATATCACAATCACAAAACCATCATTTTTTACACCTTTTTGCCACAGTGTAACAATACTGTGGGTGTAATTATTTTCTTATATAAAAAGAAAGTTATATCGCAGTAATACTTATACGTGATTGAGTAAAAAGGTTGATATAGACATTTGTTGGAACACTTCTAAGAAACTAGTGATGTGGCCGGGGTTGTTCAATTAATACAACTAATTTGCTTAGCGAAAATTGTCACTTCTCGAACATATACCTACATTAAAAAAATATATATTTTTTCAAGGCTTAATTCATAACTGACATAATAATGAAGTATAAATTAAATACTTAAGAAATATCCAATTGAAATTAAAATAGGTATTGTAATATAAGTAGGTACCCAAAACGAATCATTATTTACTGAAATTTAAATATTTTATATAAAATTAACCTAAAGGATTTAATTTAGTAACATGTTGATTGTTGATATACTTATATATTGTTGATGTTTCAATTCAATTTCAATTCAATTTAAATATTTTATTTCAGACTCATGAGTCCATATATTGTTAGTTACATTTATTTATTTACATTTATTTACTTTCAAAGCCAAGTTTAAAAATGACTATTTCATTACTACTCCCAAAATTTCACACCGTCACAGACCATTTAACAAACATAACACCTATCGACTAATTAATATCAATCCGATTCCTAAGTTATAATTGTTAATGTCAACATTCCTCGCAATTAACAGGATTATGCACGTAACAATCGCACCAAAATAACGAACCAAACAGCGCAACACTAACCAAAAAACGTACGATTTACCAACTATAATAGTGTTCAATTAAGAGCTAACCTAAAAACCGTCGCTCAAACCAAACGTTTAGCGGTAAAAAACGTAAACAACGCAACAACGCATCGCTCGGCGGAAAAAGTGTCAAAAAAATATAATAAAAAAGCGGAGTGGTGCGCCCCTGGCTTGAAAAAGTGCGCGGAATGGAAATTATACGGCGATGTGAAAAACGGGGGAAGAAACTACAGCGTGGGCTGTGAGCTGCGCGCACGCAACCCGCGCGGCGCGGGAGTGCGGAGGCGGCTTCTGTAGCACAATAATGGAACTCGCGGAGCGTAAGCGAAGTGAGTTCTTACAAACAACTCCAGACCGAACCGAACTGTCACCTGGCTACTGGGACGTCTTGGCATTTGGATGGCTTTTTGATTTCGATAGTTTGTCCGACGATAACTTTAGTAACGTTTTTCTGGTCTTTATTAAATTTCTTGGGGCTGTAGCAGAGATACATAAAATTTGTAAGTTCGTATACCTATATGAGCAGGATCGATCAAGTGGTTATGGAGCTAGAAGGAGAAAAAAAATCCTCCTTGGGGTCTTGTTATATTGGTCAACTCGTTTGCAAGTAAATCGCGAGTTCTCAGTTCGAGGCGGACTACTAGTGATAGCAACAATCAAGACAAGACAGGAGACAGCATGGAAGTAAATGTCAGGGATGGAATACCGGTATTAATTTCATACAAATTAACCGGTATTCAATTTCAGTACCTATCTCGTTTGTTAATAAATATTTTTGAATATCTTTCAGATAATCTGACAATTTATTACTTTTACCTAAATTACATTTCAGAATATCACGTTAACATTGAGGAATTCGGTCGCTTTCAATTTTCAGTAATAGGTACCGGTACCGATCTCTGGTAAATGTAAAAATATTTTTTCGCATATATCCAACAATTTGTATCGATAAGTCTTCAAAATTAACCGTGTTTGTTTTATTTTGATTAGGTGAATATTTTCAGAACGAATCACGCCATAATTTAAAAAAATGTGATCGACCCCTCCGAGTTTTTGAACCAAATGTTCTCAAATTATAATTATTTCCGGTAGAAACCCTTGGTCCCACTGGGGCCCAGGTGGCCAAGCTATTTAAGGAGCTGAGGAAAAGGTTGGTGGAAGCAACAGGTGACTGTAGGGCTGGCTCATTTCTTGGCTAAAGACTGGGCATCACCATCCAGAGGCGAAATGTAGCCAGTATTATGGACACCCTTCCCCAGAGGAGCGATTTGGGGGACATGTGAGGGCTGGGCTGTTTATTTAGATTAAGATTATTTGTAGTTTTCAACGAGCTACTTATAACTATATTTAATTTAGGGGCGACCACTCTAGAGTTACAAGCGTCCATAGGCAACGGTAGCTGCGACCAATCAGCTGGGTTGCATGCTTGTTTGCCACCATTAATAAAACTTAAATGTGGCGCAAACCTGTCATTACTATTTGTTTTATTACAACTAGGTGCCTACACTTTTCAAAAAGTAAAGATTTCCTTTTTTCCTGATTAATCATTTAGTGCTCTCCCTTATGGGAATATAGTTCAGAGCTGGATACGGTTACCTTCTTTTAGTATGTTGTTGGGTACGACACCAGGACCCCAAAACTGCCGAGAGACGGGGATGTCGATGAATGTCTCCCGAGTAATGACGTCATAAAAATGGCTGCCGATTCGTTGCGAAAAGTGTAAATTTCATCCAAACTGTGCATTGCACCTATACGTGTGTAGTATCAAACGAAAGAAAATTAAATATGCTATATTGTTGTAATACATTTTATACTACTGTATATTACAGTTTGACAGCTATAAACGAAAATCCAAAATCAGGCTAAAAAATAATTCGGATATTTGCATTTTACAACAAAATTATAAGTCCAACTTTAAAGCCGAGTACTACAATAACAAAACAGGCTATTTAAGCTATACATTGCTATAAAAATTATTAAAATCTGGTAATAATTGTGGCAGCTATGTTAAAAAACATGTCGGCACTGCCGAGCTATTTCCTTAGAGTGAAAAAATAACAATTTTCACAATTTACGGAATATCCGCAGAAGCTTCAAGTATATTGTTAGTCAAATAATTTGGAGCCCTTAAATGTTGGAAAAATATCTCTATAGTGATTGAGGTCCAAATAATGACGTCAAGAACGTGACCGCTACCGAAATTTGTAAAACATAAATTAAAGCTATACCATGACACATACACACATGTGTGTAGCATCGATCGAAAGCTTATTGAATTTACTACAATACATACATACATTATTTGTGAAAATAATGTATAGTTTAGGAGTTGTTGACAAAATAATATATTTTTTTAGGAAAATAAAATGTATATGTTAATTCTGTGGCCAAAGAAAATACAATACACTAATGTTTTGTATAGCATTAAAAACACCAACTATTCAGCTTTAAAACATAGTTTGAATTTAAAAAATTTGATAAGAACTATAAAAGTTGTGCTTACAACTCTAAAGCACACTAACTATTTTACCTACAATGCACTCATACTATGAGAAGCTTGGGCCTAATTATTGACTAGTTTTTTCTAAATTTTGTAAGGATTTAGGGTTCCTTGCCATTAAAGTAAATAAAAAAACCGACCAAGTGCGAGTTGGAGTCGCGCTTCGAGGGTTCCATATACATCACACAATTTTAACAATTTGTATTTTTAAGACCAACTTACGCTTGACCGCAGACTTTTTAGTGTTTTTTTCTTTAATGTACAGCTAAAAAAATATATAAGGTTTTTTTTTCTAAAATGTAGTTTCTTCGGTTTCCGAGAGACGGAGGGGAATGGTCAATTTTCACCTTTATTCTTGAATACCTTCAAAACTATTAAAATTAAAATTATAAAAGTTATATATTTGTAGTTTTCACATCAAACCCTTTCATTTGATATATAACAAGGTATAGTTTGTAAGTAATTTAAGAAATAAGGCGAAAATTTTCCATTGCTCTCCGTCCCCCGGAAACCGACGAACCTACATTTTAGAAAAAAATACGTAATATAGTTCTTTACGTGTACATTAAAGAAAAAAACACTAAAAAGTCTGCAGTCAAGCGTAAGTTGGTCTTAAAAATATAAATTGTTAAAATTGTGTGATGTATATGGAACCCTCGGAGCGCGAGTCCAACTCGCACTTGGTCGGTTTTTTTTATTTACTTTAATGGCAAGGAACCCTAAATCCTTACAAAATTTAGAAAAAACTAGTCAATAATTAGGCCCAAGCTTCTCATAGTATGAGTGCATTGTAGGTAAAATAGTTAGTGTGCTTTAGATTTGTAAGCACAACTTTTATAGTTCTTATCAAATTTTATAAATTCAAACTTTGTTTTAAAGCTGAATAGTTGGTGTTTTTAATGCTATACAAAACATTAGTGTATTGTATTTTCTTTGGCCACAGAATTAATATATACATTTTATTTTCCTAAAAAAATATTTTATTTTGTCAACAACTCCTAAACTATACATTATTTTCACAAATAATGTATGTATGTATTGTAGTAAATTCAATAAGCTTTCGATCGATGCTACACATATGTGTGTATGTGTCATGGTATAGCTTTAATTTATGTTTTACAAATTTCGGTAGCGGTCACGTTCATGACGTCATTATTTGGACCTCAATAACTATAGAGATATTTTTCCGACATTTAGGGGCTCCAAATTATTTGACCAACAATATACTCGAAGCTTCTGCGGATATTCTGTAAATTGTGAAAATTGTTATTTTTTCACTCTAAGGAAATAGTTCGGCAATGCCGGCATGTTTTTTAACATAGCTGCCACAATTATTACCAGATTTTAATAATTTTTATAGCAATGTATAGCTTAACTAGACTGTTTTGTTATTGTAGTACACTGCTTTAAAGTTGGACTTATAATTTTGTTGTAAAATGCAAATATCCGAATTATTTTTTAGCCTGATTTTGGGTTTTTGTTTATAGCTGTCAAACTGTAATATACAGTAGTATATAATGTATTACAACAATATAGCATATTTAATTTTCTTTCGTTTGATTACTACACACGTATAGGTGCAATGCACAGTTTGGATGAAATTTACACTTTTCGCAACAAAGCGGCAGCCATTTTGATGATGTCATTACACGGGAGACATTCATCGACGTCCCCGTCTCTCGGCAGTTTTGGGGTCCTAGTGTCATACCAAACAACATACTAAAAGTTGGTAACCGTATCCAGATCTGAACTATCACTTAGGCCCTCTCCCATAACGGAGGGGACTAATTTGACTTAATCCATACTAATATTATAAATGCTGTATGTGTGTCTGTCTGTTACCGCTTCACGCTTAAACAGCTGAACCGATTTAGATTGGAATGAAGATAGTCCCGGAGAAGGACATGGGATAGCATTTTTATCCCAAGAATCATCCCTTAAGCTTAAGGGGGAGAAAAGGTGGGTGGAGTGGAAGTTTGTATGAAATTGGTGCTCATTGTAGACGTAGAATAGCATGTGCGCAAAGTTATTATTTGCTATGAGACTTTACTAAGACGTTATATTAATTTCACTCTATGAAATATTTTATTTTTTCCTGTGCACGATGGGCCCCAGGGCTACGCGGGGCCCCTAGACAGTTGCCTACTTTGACTAAAGGCTAATCCGGCTCTGGTTATATTAATTCCTCATGGCGAATGTTAATCCAACGCAGACGAAGTCACGGGCAAAAGCTGGTATTTTATACAAGGTGTAACAAAAATACTGGTGATCGTTTTAATTTAAGAACATTATTGGTGTCGTCTTCTAATCATGAAAAAGTAGGAAAAAAAATTGGTTTTATAGACTGAGGAGCCGAGCGTAGCGAGGTGACGAACGTCTCCGCTTTAAGAGGATGATAAGAGCTAAATTCCCTCCCTATCGTTTTCAGCGCGAGTGAAAGAGAAACACTGCGTTACGATTAGTATGGGAGCTCATTGCAAATTTTGCAAATTGATGGATTAAAAAAAAACTATGCATTAATTGAGAAATTTAAGGCAACGAAGTTTTTAGTATTAGTGTGGTGGAATGTTGTCCTTAATTACAGACATATAAGCCAAGAAACTAAAGACGTGCAATTGTTTTAAGCTAATTTTAGATGTAACTTTGGAATTATTTTCTATCGAGCCGATTTTGTCCAATTGTGTATTGAAATTAACCAAGTTCTTTTAAATATAATGAATATTAACATATATTTTTTTTACTTTTCCAAAACAAGTAGTTATAGCTATATGACTGTTTAAGTAAAGTCGATTTGAAGGTCATCGGGTATTCTCAGCCTCTTAACTCACAAGGAGAGGCCGCATGGGCGCGCGGGTGCGTTGGGTCTGGGGTTTCTCACTGATACGACGATTTGGCAGATTGATTTGTGTGTATTGGTTGGTTGGTTGGTCAGTGTCGGTCTAGCGGTCGCATTTTTCATCCGATTTCGATGAAACTCTGCATGTACGTTCCTTGATTTATTTGCCAAAAATTGTCGGGCCATTTTTTTGGTTGGGGGGAAAATGAGGGGGAAAAGGGGGGAAGTTTGCTGTCGCGTTATTTATGGACGGATTTCAATAATTTTCGGGTAAAAGGTCAAGCCCACACTTTCTTAGAGGTCGTTGTAAAAAAAAAGTTTCGAGGGAAGGGGAAAGGGGGAAAAAGGGGGGAAATGCTCCGAAGTCGACGGTTCACAGAACAACTAGTACGTAGGGTGGCCTGCTGGGACGACGTGTCCCATACAAAAAAATAGTTCGCGTCCAAACATTTTTTTCTTCAAATTCTTATTTTTTTACTCGCAATACGATACCAATAATGCCCTTAAACGGATCACCAGTGTTTTCGCAGTGAGAAGCAGTCTCCATAGCAACCTACCCATGCGCTTGCGCTGCCACTCCCGGGCATCTCGATCTCCATACAACGCACTTGCACTTCAGGGGGACTCATACAGTGGTACTTGGTTTTTTAAATTACTCACGAGTCCGGTATTTGATGGCTCCGCTCCGCTATATTTTATGGCGACTGTACAGTGTATTATAGCATACAAAGCCCGCCCTTTTTAATTAAATTTGGTATTTTCTATAAAAAACTTATATTATTAACAAATAAATAAAAAAAATCATTAAAAAAAAAAAAAACTATATTGCGATCTCGTTAAACTTCTACGAATGTTTCTAGATTCATTTTAGTCGTGAGAGTAACATAAATAGAAAAAAAAACAAACGTGATATATAGACTCTTAGAGCATTTAACCAACCGGAGCGACCATTGACAGGCGTTCCCCTCTGCAAAAAATATATGACCAGTGGTCATACTCATTGTATGGACTGACGTTTATTGTAGTCTTTTATGTATGTATTTTCATTTATTTATATCATTAAAATCTGTCTATTATGTATATTTATTTATAATTTGTGTTATGCGTTAACTACGCAATGCGCCTTGCCTAGTTACACGTCTGAATCAGAAAATTTCAGAATTTGTAATAATTATTCCAATGCAACTCGTATATCGGTTTAATGGTTCAGGGGCCTTACCTACCGCGAAGTTCGAAAATCGACGATGGCCCCGTCTCTATCGCTCTTACATATACGAAAGAAAGTGATGCAAATAGACGATTCGATGAACGAAGTGCTTCGCGGTTATAGGCCAGATGCCGCTTCAGAGTTACCGCAATATGTAAGAAGCTGTAAAGCGCCATCTATTAAAGTAAAGTTATGTTATCAAACTTGGAGCCTCAAATGTTCTTAGACTGTTTGTGCATTTATACATTCTCTTTGTGTGTACACAGTCTGCGTCAAAAATATGTTAACTCTTTTACACCTTATTACAATGGAGTTTGGTGATTATCTTTGTTATTAGTAGATAATTTAGATTGTTAACACATATTGGTTAGTTGCATTTTATAAAAATGCACCTTCCTACCCTTTATAAATGTAACATTTGCATTCATTCTTCTTCTGCAAATAAATGCTTTGTTTGTTTGTTTGTTTGTTTGTTTGTTTGTTTGTTTGTTTGTTTGTTTGACGTCGACTGTACGTGTACTTATGTGAAATGTATGGCAGAGCCATCTATAAAACACATTCATAAACAATTGGCAAAACAATTACCAAACTGCAACAATCTTTTCAAACTGCGCGGATAAGCAAGCTTGTGTGGTCGCCATCTATACTTAATATTCCGAACTAAAATACTTTGAAGAACGCTACTTAAGCTTGTTTACCATGCGATGCAATCGCGCTCACTTTAGAGCAGAGAAGTTAGGAAAAGTGATCATAGGTGGCGCTGCTAAACAAAAACGCAGGCTACCATAGAACTCGTTGTCGTACCGGGCCAAAAGATGGCAGTGTTCTCAAAAAACACGTTTTACTGTGTTTTACTTCTTGATCAGTATTTACTGTTATTTCTACATCTTGCTTTGTTTACAATAAGCTTGAAATGAAATGTACTAGCTAAATAATGTAACAAATTAGGTAAAAAAGGAAAATCATACTTAAAGTTCGGTATACTAAAACTTTTAAATATATAGGTATAATCATCGTTTTGAATGTTATAAGAAAACCAATAAATTAACTGTCAATGTTTAGTTTATACGTTATTAAATTAAATAACTTAATACTCAAACCATAAGTACCGAAATCCGGAACTGTTAGGGGATTGATTTGACTACTCGTCCCTAGATGGCGCTCATGGAGCTAGTCTTATTGGGCAATAGAAAAACATTTCTTATAAGATTATTTTTCCGATTCAGATAATGAAACAAGATTTCAAGCTGTACCACTATTTAAGAATAATTTATTGTTAAACTTACTAAATAAGTATACCAATTTGTTTGGTATCTACAGGGAGTAAATCTTTTCACAGCCGATTAAACTGGGTACCTATAGACGAAAGGTGGCAATCAAGCGCGCGGCCTACTGATGGTGGTCAACAATAGGTAGGTACTTACTTGCGGCGGAGGGTAGTCTCACGTCTCAGTTATTAACTTACTACTTACTCAATAATAACTTAATTGTTTTAAATTGGGTAGAAATTGGTTATTGTTTAAAAAAATATATTACTTAGGTACCTTTGCCGTGAATAATTTTCCGTCTATGTACCTATGTGTACACACACATACATACAATCACGCCTATATCCCAAAAGGGGTAGGCAGAGATCACGGATTTCCATTCGCTACGATCAATGCAGCAAAACGGCTCTCCGTGAGCCACTTCTCGCCCCCGTGAAGAACGAGACCTATGTGTTTATAACATATTTTCCTGATAGTAGGCGTAATAGTGGTGCCGCGCCTGATAAGTAAATGGTTATAAACTTATGAAGCTACCTTAGTTAGGTAGGTACGTATTTGACACAGTCGTTCGTTTTCAAATAGTATGAAACATTATGAATCGCCAAAGTTTACTTTTTATGCCATAACGTACAGTCGCCATCAAATATCGGAGCGGCCAGGGGACTCAAAAATATCTGATCACGCACTTTATCTCCTTCACAATATGACCAGCTTGGCCGCGCCGATATATTTGATAGCGAGTGTAGGTTATCCGTTACCTATTGTTATTAATACCCAAACAAGTAGGTACAAGCCGGTGGCTGCCGTGGGGTGCTCGGCCTTAGAATTGTCCCCCACCATATCGTCCCGTGTTTGCAGTAGGAGTCTGCTAAGGGAATATACCGGGAGATGGGCAGCAGCATCTTCCGAAAGCCTAAACAACAATAAAAAATAAAATAAAAACTGCGCGCGTTAACCCGCCTGCCAAGCGTGGCGCGTATGGCAAACCCCCCCTTTAATGAAAGGGGAGGCCTATGTTCAGCAGTGGACGTCTTATGGCTGAGATGATGAAGTAGGAGCAAAAACAGGGCGTTTAAACAAAGTCCAATATGAATCATCCTTTTTATTTTTTAAAATAATTATAGCTAACCGTTTCGGCAATAATAGTTACTATTATCAATTCAATGACACAATAAGCATTTTCCGTTGTTAAAAATAATAATTCCACAATAAAAATAATATAAAGGGTTAGTTTGTTCATAAGGGTAATTATTTGTTTAAAATATAAGCTTAACATAAGTCAACACTAAACTTAACTAAATACATAGCAGTTCGTTATTGACTAATCAATCGAGTACAAATACAAAAAAATAACTTTTATAAAAAATATAATTCAATAAACACGTTACAGGTCAACGCTACGAATAACTAATTAAAAAAACATGGCATCGTTTTTTATATTAAATATGAACTTAAAATACGCTATACATCAAAATACAACTAAAACAATTCTGTCGCGATGAGTCTAGTCGAATTGTATGTATGTATGTATGTTTGCCTAAACATCGATAAGGTACAATTATAGTATCATCACATCACATCCCTAATGTTATTTACATTCTTTTTTTAATTTTAACATGCCAAATACGAATTTTGACTTCTACATCATAATTTAACTCTAATTCTAAGCAAATGGAATTTTACAATTTACGCCGAAATACTTTTAATTTTGACCATTTACATTCAGCATTTCCTTTATTTGATCACTATACAATTTTTATTATTCAAATAGTGTACCATATTTATGGTACCAATACTTTTTGCAGTTTCCAAAAGAGTTTCATACTTTTGTGTAATTCGCAATCACGACATTTAAAAATTACAGATTCCAACGCGATCTAGAGCTGCCATTTTGTTTTTTTCTATTGACAACTATAAAATGTCACACTAATGACAGCAAGAACAGGTAGAATAACGTTGGACATTCTGTAAAAAAGTCCCGTCAAATTAACATTTACAAGTTAACGGGACGTCAAGAAAAAAAGACTAGAATTCACCAATTGAAAGGGGCAAATACAATAACTTGATTGTAAATACAAAAAATAGTTGTAAATACAAATATTGGTTGTAAATAACAAAGTTGTACAACGCAAATGCCTCTTGTGGCATTGAGCGGCTAGTGTTACAGACGAAATATGCGCTGTCAGTTGTTTTGGAACCTTCCAAATTCGAAATTCAAAACATTTCGATTGTAAATTTGGTTGCCGTTACAAAAATGGTTGTAACTTCATTCATTTATTCATCAACAGGATTTCTATTAATCTAAATATTGTCAAAATTGTGTTTTTCGTACTGTCTAATAGTAATTTTTACCTAAAAATGGATACGACGCCAAATTCTGGTGCTCCCAGAAAACACCAATACAGAGTACATTAACTATTATGACATTTAAGCACATTGAAGTACACAGATTTTTTTGTATTTATGTTTTTTTATTCGTTGTTCACTACTCTCAAACACATAACATAGAGTAAGCGTTTTTTTTTTAATTTATCTTGAACTTACTCTATGCTATACAGCGGGCCCACTTATAAAATATATTTCATCGCCAATTTAAATGTTTCTTTATAATTGAGCCCCGGAATTACATTACATTAATTACGCTAACTTACAATATAAGATAAGAACTATTATGTGAGTTTAAATTGAAAACCTGGCTATCCTGTCTATATCTTAAAAATACGATTAATAATTGTATATTTGGCTAAATATTATAAAACAAGCTCAAATACTTAACGTAAACGACGAAGCTTTAAATCAAGAACTTTAACAGTCAATAAGGATGTGTAAGTTAAATCAACAGCAATGCATAGTGAAAACTCAACAACTAATATTTCCAATCGCACAAAAAAATATTTTTTCTGCGCAATTGATAATATTTTTCTTAATACAAAATAAAAAATGTAATGTAATCGCTGGATTTAGTTGCGATTCAATCGAATTGTAATCATAAGCCGCATTTTCATAAAACTGCCGATTGTGATAATTTGTAATAAAATTATCAGTGAATTTCTTAATTGTTTCGTGGCAATTTGTAACCGTAAAGAAAATGCTAGCTTTAAAATTATCAACGAATTTTCCTAGTAACATAACGATAACATAATATTTAATAGCCAATTAAACTAGAACATTGAGGCGTCTTATCCATTTTTCTTTAAAAATTGAACTAACAGCGCATTTATTGTATCGAACAGTAGGAGTTACTCGCTTGTTTCCAAGGTCACATCAAACAAAACCAGGTCTATTGACACTAAGGGAGCGGGCCGTGGAGAAATCAATCAAGAAATTCAATTGATCCAGAAAAGGAAAAATAAATTGCAGGAAAAAATCAATTGATTCCCCCAACGATCCCGCGCCAGCGACGCAAGTAAATCGCTCATTTAGGCTTATTAGTATTAAATGTACACAGCTTAACTACGGAAATTTGTCTGTAAAATAAATGTAGAAAAAAATTTACTCCATATTTTCAATTTCAACATTAAAAAATTTCTTCGTCGATAACTTAAAACAACTTGCAGACACGATCTGATATAACTATTCCTTCGATGATCACAGAGTTTGAAGCCTGACAGCCCGCGCGATTCCACTCCACACTAACCCAAAAACTTACGTTAAAACTCCATTAGATTCCAAAATACATGCGTATATTTTTACACAAATATTTTTACACTAAATCGCACGGAATTCCAGGCTTATACGTTTGAACACTTTCATGGAAACGTAAGTTTTGATATAATATTCTAAAAGTAGGATTCACGGTCCGTGCTTACATAGTCCGTTCGTTTGTACAACTCGTAGTCAGTTCCCTAACACGATGGTTCATTAATTATAACTTTAAAAATACCCAAACGTCCATAAATTTTTCCTTCTACTACGATCTAAATTTAAAACAATACCTTTTATACATTATTCATAGGAACTTCATTTGTTGTTATATTAAATTTATTTTATATATTAATTTATGAGAACATTTTTACATAAATAGCGATCCGTTCACGATTTTGTTATTGTATTTATCGAAAAAATGTTCGGTTGCTTTTTGCATCAGTCGAAATAGTTTTTTTTAATTGTGTATTCACGTTTCCTAGAAAATTGATTATTCCGGTAACCGCTCGTCTCGATGTAACTGGCCATGTCTTCCCAAAGAAATACTTGAAAAATGTGCCGAAAAGTGTTGTATTTAAAATGAATAAAATACATAATTAAACGAATATTTCAATTAAAAACTCTCATCCACCAACCAAATGTCACGACAAAAATGATAAACGATTTTTTGGGCTATTGCATTGTGTTTTTGTTCACTATTTACATTGATACTCCGCTAGATGGGGTTGTCGCACGTGCAACTACCCACAACGGATATACCAATATTAATTCAAGAATGAAATAATTACGTACGTTAAAATCAGCTTACTATACCTTACCTATGTTACGATTATACGTAGATAAACGATTCTGTGTGGACAAACTCGATTCGGTCCAATTTGTGCACACAAAATGTTACTTATTTATAATACATGATGATAATATTAAAAGAATTATATTCGGCAACACTTGACATTCTCATAGTGTGACCAGGACTTGACCGATTTCTAATTTAATTAAAAAAACATTTTTTTAATTGAATTGGAAAGTGGACAATTCCTGGTCAAGTTTGATTCTAAATCTACTGCAGCGACAACGTGGAGCAACTAGATGCTTCGGGTTATAGTTGATGAAGCTAACGCTTCAAAAGTATTGTTTATTGTTAAAATGATTCACTGGGCTATTGTGATTCATTTAAATGTGTGAAACGAAAACTTAAAAATGTAAATAATGGGCTCATACTTCAACATCCGGTGTTGATAAGAATGTCTCGTGCGTTTGTCTTTTATGGTTTTGTGTCGAAGACAGATCTATTTAAAAGGATCTTCGACAGTCTGTCTGTTCGGTTAGTCTGTCAACAAATTGACAGTTCTCTTTTGAGTGAAAAATCGCTATTTTTTTTCTATTCGTACAATTTCATTTTAATTAAGTATTTACAAAAAAAAGAATAAGTAACGGCAGTCTTCTGAAAAATAATAGTTGGTATTTTTTTATTTACAATTCTATAAAATAATTTGTAAATAATTATATTTTTTGTTCAAATAATAATCATTTTAAAAATAAAATTATTTTTTATCGAAACGAAAGACGTAACGTGGCTATAGTATATACATTATAATATCTAATATGGCAGTTATAATAATAAAATTAACATTTCACGCCGAAGAATACAGTTTGAAGTGAATCGAAAATAGTAAAATAAATTCTCCAATTTCATATAGATTTTTTGTGCGTTCAAAACGTGACTAGCATAGCAATATTGCGTGAAAAGGAAAGAATAATAATCATAACAAATTTCAATATCACCTAAATAATATATTTGTAAAAATATCTTAATATGAAAAACTATAAACGAAAACGATTTATTGCATAGTCGCTAAATGCGATAAACGTGCATCAATAGTTTGGCACATCCCGAAGTTTGTACTAAGCTAAGAAACACCGCTCCGTGCTAAAGCTAATAAAAATAAATATATCATTTAAATAATAACGCGTAAAACAAATAAATATTGAAGATTGCACAGAATATTATTTCTCGTATCTACTTCTAATTTTATTTCTTGCAGCGAGTGTGTGTTCCATTTTTGTTCAATCATTTTCATTTACTTTATTTACATTAACATCGCTAATTCCTTATTTACAACAGTTAGTTCTATCTAGGCTTACGTACCATTATTGTTATGCGACTTCTTTATAACTAATGTATAATTTTCAATTTGAACCAAAGGAACAATTTTAACGTCGCAAAATTAACTAATCAGAAGCGATGCCCTGAAACCAAAAATTTTGAACTTTAATTTTAACTAGAACGAAGTCGCCTCAGATTAGTAGTAATTGAATTTTCATGGCTGAGGGTTTTGCTGGAGGTGCACAGCTTGTTGTGCTGCTTGTTGAGCCGCCTGGGCTTGCGCCTGCGCCTGTTGTTGCATCTGCTGTTGTTGAACTGCTTGCTGAGCCGCCTGTTGCGCTGCTTGTTGAGCCGCTTGGGCCGCTTGTGCAGCTTGCGCTACATGTTGAGCAGCCTGCTGAGCGGCCGCTTGTTGAGCGGCAACCGCCTGCTGCGCCGCTTGCTGAGCGGCCGCCTGTTGAGCGGCAGCCTGCTGCGCGGCCTGCTGAGCTACCGCTGGCGACGGCAAGTTAAACCCTAGCATCCTCGGATCATGCAACCGCAACGCTTGTTCTAATCTCTGCTCCTGTGCGATTCTGAAAGCCTCAACTAATTCTGGCGACAATTGTCCACTGGCATCGTTAGGCGGAGTTATCTGTGGTGGAAAGCCTCCGTTGTGTCTTAACGGACTCGGAGCTTCATTCCCATGGGCGGCGGCAGCTTGTGATACTGCCAGTCTCAGTGCTTCCGCCTGACTTCTAAGTAAAGCTTCAGCTTGTTGGATTCTTAAAGCGGCTTCGTTGGGTGCTGGTGGGGTTTCCGCTGGTGGTTGTGCGGGAGGTTCTCTAGCTAGTTGTTGTCTCATAGCTGATACTAGGTTAGCTGCAGCGACTTGTACAGCGTTCGCGCCTTCACCAGGTTGGGCCATCATGTTGGCAGCAGCAGCGGCTATAGCAGCGACTCTTTCGTCTCCATACGCTTGATGACCATTGCTGGCCGATCGGAGGAGGTCTGTGAGTTTGTTGACGGCAGCGCCTCCGTCTGAGCCGGCTGAGGATGAGAGTCTCCCGTTAGAGGAGGAGTCTGAATGGGCCGGGGAGGGTGGTGCCAGGTTGAGGAGGCCTGAGCCTCCCGCTGAGGAGACGGCGGCGAGGAGGTCGCGCTCGCGGCGCTCGGCCGCGGCGCGGGAGAGCACGTACTGCGCTGCAAACTGGTGCTTCGGTTCCATTCTCATATGTTCCATGTGGGACAGTAGACCTGGAACATTCAGTATTGTGTAAAATGTCTGAAGAACAAACTGCTAAAAAGTAACCTGATTGATTCGAGGCTATAAACAAATTTGTACTAATTTTAATAATGAAAAGTTGAAATTGATGAAGCACATGGTTTCAGAGCTAGTAGTTGTCATTTTAATAATGTAGGTAAAATTCACAATAAACATTATTTGTTAATACCACAATAAATATAAGTATAAATTATCATTAAAAACCAAACCGTGGTGTCAAAATAGGGAAATCGAGAATAAAATGACACGCAGTAACAAAATATAAACTACCTATACAAATATTTATTGGAGGCTTGTAAAGTAGGAAGTTACAATTGGTATTACTATTTATAATTATGATGTAATCCAAAATAACTATAAATTATATAGAAGCCAATTAAAATGCTAATAAATGTGCAAATAAAATATTATAAATATTTTACGATATAGTCTCATGTGTATTTGTAATTAAATTTTATACTAAGTATATTGTATTTCACTCCGCAAGTTTTATATTGCAAAATAAGGTGAGATATTGACAAAGATGAGAAATTGATGATAATTCTTTTGGCATAAACTTGTATTGAACGCCGAACTGGGAAGAATTAATATGTTTATTTTTGAATTACTTAATAAAATATTGACATTTTATAATCAGTTTATTGCACAGAACAACAATACTGAACGAAGATGGCATTTTTACTGCAAAATATCCTAGGCTTATTTAGCTGGCCATAGTCTCCAAACATGCTTTGCAAGTTATAAATTGTGTAAAGCTAGTATAATTACGTATAAAACTTTTTGACGGTAATTTCATATTTTCCCGCTGCAAACTCCACGCAGAGATAGCTTGATCGAACTCAATTGTAACCTAGAAAAAAACTTACCACTTTCATGCGTAAACACCGCCTGGCAGACAGAACACGGCCACATCCTCAAGCTGCTGGTGAGCTGCGTCTCCGGGTGACAGGCCAGGTGCTTCCTCAAGGACCCCTCGTTCACGTAGTGCTTCCCACACACAGGACACGGGTGGTTCGCCGTCCGCCGCTTGGCTACGTAAGGATCAGTTGGTTTAGCTTGCGCTGGGTACGGTGACGTGGCAGGGGGGCCTGCGTGTCACCAGGATGGGTGGGTGGGTTAGTGGGGGGGTTAGGAGAGAAAAAAATATAGGTTAGTGAATGTTAGTTAATGCGGTGACGGTGGGGGCCGTCGGTTGCTTAAAATTAGGGAAATGCTTATGAAGATCGCTTTCTGACAGGTTTGCTGAAATATTCGGTTTTTTTAATAAGTTATGTAATGATTAAACGGTTTTAGATAAATGAAAGAATGTTGTGGTAAATAATGAAGAAATTGAGAAATAATCGTTTATCGCTTTTAGAGCTATTATAGAAGTTGTGAATGAAATAGATGAAAGTATAGCCAACGATTCAGAAGCCTTCTCCATTAGCGATACAAAATGTTAACAAAAGACGTGACGACAAAACGAGGAAAATGTAGCTATTAGAAATGTAAACAGAGTTGTTATGACAATAGACCGCCATCCGAAGAATCTGTAGCAAACCAAACTGTTTTCAAAACACCGCCATGTTTAAAACATAACATAACAACATATCCCTCGTCTGTACTTATACTAAAATTACTATTAAATTATCTATGGAAACGATACTTGTTCGTGTGATTTTTAAACCAACACCCCTGCTGGCTTCTCGCCAGTTGGAAGCTTTTATATCAATAAATGTTTTATTGCAAAATATTTACACAACCATTACGTTGTTCGACTGAAACTGAGTAAACTTCCAACGACGACTCTTAAAACTAAACACGCATCTGTTCCGCGTTCAGAATTAAAAAGAAAACAAATTTGAAAATGGAATCATTCTAAACTTCACCCGAAACAAATGCGTTCTTAATTTAAACTTATTCTAACACGCTCTGCCACAGATAAACCAGGCTCGGGAACTTACTCGCGACGCCGGACGCGTTGGGGTCCTTATGCGTGTTCTTCATGTGCTCAACGAGGGCTTCGCCCCCGAAGACCACCTTATGGCAGATGGGGCATGGTGTGGCGGTGGCGCCCCCTATCATGAGCGCGGCGTGTTGCTGCAAAACACCAAGGTGCAGCTGAAGCTCCTATCGGCGCCCCAGCATATACGTATATTAGGTAAAGTTCATAAAAACACACGTCAAAAGGGAATTTGGAAATTATAAATACGCCGAAATTGAATTTTGATAACGGGCCGAAATGGGTTTTTGGAAAATTATAGTAACAGCCAAAAGTGAATTTTGATTTAAAAGTTAAAATCAAGGGAAAACAATAATAAGGAAGCATGCGTTTCCCAGTTTCAGTTTCTTTTTTTTAAAACTTAAATTTGCCATATATCTTTTACTAATGATACTTAGTTCCAGAAAATGTAAGTACATAAAAAGTATTAACAAAAACATGTAAATGTTACTAAATATAATAATAGCAAAAAAAAAATACTAGAATTTCACCAAGAAGAGAATGACTAACGAAAATGAAATTAAAATAAAAACATTAACTAATTATCATTTGCAAAGGCTGAATAAATATGTATAATATTGATACTGAAAATTTGGTGCTTTGCCAAAACCAAACAGAGTGAACTTGAATGATAATGATATACATAAATAGTTATTGTAAATACTATACATATGAATGCTTTATTGAAGCTTTTTTAACATCATAGCAGATTTTTGTAAGGATTTCACTTAATGAAAATCGATACTTCAAGGCCTATGAGGGACATGATTTAGAACTTACTGCTTTGAAACTACGTTTTGCATTTAAATTTATTGATATTGCAAAGCTAACATTTGCCTGAATTCAAAAAATCCAAAACAATAGTCATTATCTAGCCCAAATGGCATTCAAGCGAATTCAAAACGTCCTTAAAGTTTTGCCAACTATGTGATCTATATCAAAATGTTACAAGTTTTTTTTATTATATAATATGATAATACTAACCTTTGCCGTATGAGTTCTGAGACTGCTCTCAGTGGCGAAACCCTTTCCGCAGATATTGCAATGGAAGGGCCGGTTCTTGGCCCTCTCGACCTGAGCATCATGGTTGCGAAGGTGCTGCTGTAGGTTCGAGAGCTGGATGAAAGCTCGTCCACAGTCTGGGAGGTGGCATTTGTAGGGACGTTCGCCTGTAAAATATCTGTTATTTAATCATAGTTTTCAAAGCATAGTTCTTATCTCCTGTAAAGTATTCATTAGCATGTTTCTTTCTTACGTAGCTTCCGTTACGTCATTAAGTTGATGGAATACATCGACGTATTCTATTGATTAAAAATTGGTTTCAACTATAATCTAACTCGGTTTGAGCTCGGATTAAACTTGGTTTGAGTTAATTATTCAAGCATAAGAAATACATATTCGTTTGTCTCTACACAAATTTGTGCCCTTACTGGGATAGGAACATACGACCTCTGACACTGATAGACATTTTCGTTTGGTTTGAGTACTTTCGATTATTTTTTCTTTTATAAAAAAAATCATGAGACAGTTATTTATGTAGGTATATGTGTTAAGTTAAAAACATAACAATCTTGGAATTTATGTATTAATGAACAAGACGAAATTGTCAAAAAGTCCATACTTCCAGAGCCTACAAACAAGACGCAAATGTGAAGATATAAACATAATGATGCATTATACTTTGTATTATCTAGTGAAGTCAATAAAGTTAGCATTTTAAATATTGAAGAAGACATAAAATTCAAATATGCAAACCGTCTATTATAATTTGCAATGTAAAGCATTGTTCTAGTCTAAGCTTAAATCAGAAAGTAACTTGTGAATTGCACTTGTAAAAGTTTTGTTGATAGATAAACTTGTTTTGTGTGCGATTTGTCTTGGAATTAGTAGTTTGTACCGTGAGAGACGTGTTTTACCCGTAAGACTGCCAATACAATAAAATTTGAAAGGCTCTGAAACTGCCACAGATTGGGTACATGGGGTATATAATAAAATCTTAAACGTATTAATATTGAAAATGGAGTATCGATGCCAATTTTATCACCGCAGTATTTATAGATGATATAAATTGGCTGAGAATCAGCTTTCTAGTCTAGCGAAAATATATTTTTAAAATTTAGAGCTAGTTGCAGTTCTAAATATAAACCTCATAAGTCAAAATACTTAACAAGTGAAGTACTAGCTCTAGTATCTAGCTTATTTTCCAACTTCCTTAGGATTTTTGAAAGTTCCGTAACACATACGTAACAACTCAGCATCCGTAGATTAAGATGACCGCTTACCATCCAATGGGATGTACTCTTGTTTATCATCCATATTAATAAAAAAAAGTTTCCTATACTCCAAGGCTAATATCGTTCAACGGTCGCATACCGTTGCAAAAAACAAAACACGACCGCGAATCCCGTTTCAATTTGGAATGTTACGCAACCCGAGTTCAACGGTCAGCGACCTCCGAGTCCGAATAACCCAAATCGGGACCCGACCTAACCCAACGATACGTCGCCCGCCATTTTTAAAAATAAGACCATAATAAAACGAACGCATACTTTTAGCCTGTACCGGCAAGCAAATGCATAGGTCATTGACTGCACACAAACGCGCGGCGCACACACAAAAGCGACTTTTATAATGCGTACACGCCAATATAGGGTATCTTTTAGTCCTGGAGTTGTGTTAGTGATTTTGCATGTCTGAGAAGAATGTACGCATTGCGCGTGCAAGATATTGTGGAATTATTTCCTAGATGTTAGATAGATATATGATGGGGCTTGACACAGGCAACGGCTGGAAATATGGCCGCCTGGCAACACTAATCTGGCCCTAACGGTCCGATTGCCATATTTATGGTTACTAAATTTTATATCATGGGTTTTATTGGGTCGCCATTGTGTATAAAAGTTTACTTTAAAATATTGCGTTACGTATTTACATTTATTAGGTATTTTATAGATCGTTGGGAAAGAGATTAAGTGTTTATGATTTCAAATGGATTAGAAAGCATATATATTGTGAAACGTTTTGTAATTTAATTTGAGATAAATGCTTAGATTTAAATAGTACATTAAATTTGTTACAACCGCATAGTTCTTATGCAGTACTTTTTAAAGTTCGAAAAAAAAATACCTGAGGAAACAGCTCGTATTTCAAAACTTGTAACGGGACCCTACTACTTAGCTTACGCTATCCGTCTGTCTGTGTTATTTTATTTAACTGTTATAATTTAGAAATAGAACATGTTCTATAAATATATTAAGTACCCAATATCAAATGCAAGCTAACTTTTATACTGCCTACACGGCGGTAAGCGGTTACTCTAGCTCGTGGATGCTTGCAGCTTCCGTAGCGTCATATAGGGATATCAGATATTTGAAAAACTTATTGTATTTTTTGGTTTAATTGAAAAACAAAACGGTAATTAAAAAGATAATTAAATCGATAACCCCTATTCTAATCGCGATATTATCTCAGAACAATAGTAATAAATTGCAATGCACATTATAATTTCGTCCGCAGTATTAAATCCGCGGAGTACAAGATTTGCTTAACACTCAACAGTGACTCACGCCTTGTAAGTCAATAGTGTTGGCGCGTTTTGTATTTTTAGCAAATACAAGACAATACAAATATAAAATTGACCAATATTTTCAATATTAAAAAGGAAAAATATGTATTTTTTTTTCTTTTTGTTCCGTTTTAGGTGTAGAGTACTTTTATTGAAACGGTAGAAACCACAAAGATAGTCTAACTTTATTTATGTAATATGTTGTGTAATCTATGTAATTAAACACAATAAGTAAGTACATTATATTTATATTTCTATTACGTATTAATATAGGTATATGTTAAAAGAGACTTGAATGTGTATAGCTTATTATGAAAGATGTAATAACCATTTCAAACTCTTCAATAGATTTACACTTTCAAATGCTCAAAGAATCTTAAGTAACGCAAAACAAACAGAAAATAACCAAACGCATTCCAGATAACTATTAAAAAACAAGCAACCATAAATAAAATATTATCCCTCTTCCGGGTACACTATACTGAACTATCCATTGTACTTATTTTTCAACCCATACAACCTACGCGTAAAGCTGCCCAAGATAACCTGATCCCTTCTTGCGTTCACATTGCACTTATATTTGCACCTTTAGCGAATATTTTAATACAAACGGTGGATTAAGTTAGATTGGAAGTTGTCTATGGTTATTTTTGTTATTTCTCTATGAATAAATGGAAGGGAAAGGCGCTCGCCTTAGCACAGTTAGGACGATGTACGATGGCCTAAAGGATGGTATCTTAGATTGTGTGGTATTCACATTTTTGAATGTAGACACGGGTATTTTGCGTTAAGTTCTTACTTACATTAGTTAATATATTAAACTAGTTTTTGTCTTTTCTTTCTACTTAAATGTCTTTTTTTGTGAAAAGAATGTACATAATGCTCTGCAAATGTTTTATATGAAAGAAATCTGATTAAATTGGTACACGAAAGGGTTATACCCAAAAAAATAATCCCTAGGTTTTTTAATGATGAATCGTCACTACTTTGAAAAAATCTCGTATCCCACACTTCTTCTCTAAGTTGAAACGTAGAACCTCTATATGCATCGCATACATAGTTACCAAATTTTTATTTTGAGTTACAGAACAAAATACAAGTTTTTTCAAAGTAGTGACGGAATAGTGATTTTATTTCTTTATTAAGCTATTTTATTTGCATGCGTTGAAACTTAGTTTTTTTTTAATGTGACATATTTTATTATTAAACAGAAAAGTAGCATTAATATTAATATACAATATCAACCAATGTTATTTCATTTGAATTTAAAACCTTTTTTCAAAACCATAGACAAGAATCTTAATGAAGGAAAACTCTGTCGGTTTGTGCGCAGGCGCTGCCTACGCAGGCATTTACATACAAAAGTACTTCCTTGCAGTTGCAGGCTGCGCGTAGGCATAAAGCATTCTAGGCTCACGCCAGAAAAACGGTTATTTCCAACCGGCTGGCAAAAATGCTAATTTTATGTCCTATTTTGTGTTTGTTCGGTTGTCAAGTTCTCGGTAAAGAGAACTAAGGGTAATAGATTTCTCTCTAATATTTTACTGTAACATTCTTAAAACCATGCTGCCATTCTTATGATTAGGTAAATGCGTAATTTATATTGCGAAGATAGTATTATGTAAAATATAAAAACTGTTTCACGGTTTTTCAACAAAAATACAGATTGAAAGGGACCTATCAAGAGCAGGCCACGACTGACACCGTTATTTGAAAATTTGAATATCGAAAACAAACGAACACAACCACAAACAAAACCATCCGAAACCAATTCGAAATTCAGGAATAATAAATTGCATTCGGAATGCATCGCGTCGATTTTAAAACCGTCGGCGCGTGTAGCGAATTTATTTTTGAAATTAGAACGCAGAGTTACGCGCCATTTTGACTTGTATTCGAATAAATCTCGCGTGTTTTCGCCGTTGCATCTCTTTCAAGATTTTCGATTTGAAATTAAGAATGGTTTCCATTTTTCAGCCGACTTCAAGATTTCGAAGGAGGAGGTTATAATTATAGAATAATATATTGAAAACACAAGGAAACTAACATATTAAGTTTTCCAAATTAACTGTTTAAATATTCCCTATTAATGCTAATAAACAGACATATCGATAAGTATTTACAGCAGGGCTTAAAACCGGTTTTTGCAAAATAAAACCGAAATAACACAAAATGTTTAATTATTTTACACAATCTTATGCAAACACAAATCACGATTACCTCAAGCCAATTATCTCACAAGAATTACTCGTAGAAGTACTCAAATGTTAGCCAGACGTGAATGTATAAATTGACTTTTGTACTAAATAATTATCTACTCGTTTTAAGTAAAAAAGGATTATACCTACTCATACAATATCACATGAAATAAAGATAACTCGGAACTTACTAGTAAATAATGTACGCGATCGTAATTAAAGCATACATAATTTACGGCGAGCGAAAATTTAAATTATTAGGCATAAAATGCGTACACACATGGAACTGCACCCCCTTCCCCACGAGGGGGCGGCCCCACGCCACCCCCCCAACTATTTCGGGGTGGGCAGTGGGCACGGAAAAAATACACCTGCGCGGGGCGAAATTTGTTGGTATTGACATTTTCAATGGCCGCCATTTTGTTCGTGCGTATAAATAATAGTTTATAGTGATGTCCAATTAGAGTTCCGGTTTTAAAAGCTATTGGGGATTTTACTTGAAAATAATAGCTGCGTTATTTAAATAAAAGATTGACATTACCTGTTTTCGACATAAAAAAGAATACGAACACGATTTTATTGCAGTTGAAAAAAGACTCCCAGAGATAATTTTTTTTAATGACTTGACTATGTCTGTATTTAAAGAAAATCTATTCAAGTTTTTCGCAAAACATGTCGATATTAAACTCCATTAACAATTTAAAAGGTAAACAATTCAATCCTATCAATACCCACACTTAAAACAACCGAACTCGAATCGAATTTAAAAAAACAACGCTTCTTAACTTGTTCGAAACAATCCCACGTTTAAACATTCAAGGAAAACTCGAAGGTTTTTTATCTTTTTTTTTTTAATTTTCGCCGCCGCTATCTCGGCAATGCTTCAGTGGTCAAATAAAAACTTGAGGAGTTCAGAACAGGGATTCTGTTGCAGACTTCCGCATTGTAAAAATTATTTTATACATTTAATTAAAAATTCCTACTTGTAAAGGAGTATTTACTTGTAGGTAATACTTAAAGATTACATTTCAATTACTTTGTTCTACTGAATAGAACTATTTTATTTTCTGTACATATTTAGTTATATGTGTCGAACTTTACGGAAAGGCAATGAAAAATAGCAACAGGAGAAATACAACATATTTTAGAATCCTAAATATCACTAAACTTCCTACATTTATAGAATTAATTTGGTAAGTTGAAGAACATCATAAACATATTAATCTACTAAAACACTCAGACGAGTATCATGAATTGTATCCACTTAATACTCAAACTAAAAACACCTTTACTATAATATCAGAGAACATAAATGATACAGTCTTCGGAATACAATTAATAATACAAACTTTGAAATACATTCAAAGAAAAACTGGAAAGAAATTCCAAAGCTTACTCCACTCCTTTCCGCCAGGCAGTCAAGTTAAGAAAGATAGCCAGCCAACTTCTGAAAAGGGTACAACGTTTCCAGAAGATTCCTCGGAAAAGCGAATAAAAAATAAAACGGTTTTGCACAAGAGAAAAATGCAAAAAGAACAAAACTCGATCTTGGCAAGTTTTGCTAAAGTTTCTTCCGTCTGGGAGGGTTGGCAGCTTCTGCTTGTTCTTTATTTGGAATGGGTATTGAGATATATTTTTGTTTATTTTTATTGTTTCTCGAGACAATAACTAGGCCCCGCCCGCGACTCTATTCTGTTTTTTACATAGACATTTTAAGAATATATGTGTTCCAAATTACAAGGGTCTATCAGTTATGAATGCGTAGCAAATAACATTATACGTTAACACACGGAGACTTATTTCTGGACCACGTTTTTGCATTGCATTTGGAAGTGTAAACAAAACAAATAGACCAAATTTTATTTTCAGTTTAACCATTTGTATAGGTACTTACTTAGTATACGGTGAGGTTTGTATCATCAGCGAATGAATATAATATTTAAGGCTTCAACATTTTAAGAAATGTTTAATAAAATGTCCTTTGCATAATTTTAATATTAAATTCGTAAACTATGTTTTGTCAGTCAAAAGATCTAATAAAATTATTCTTGTTTGCAATTATCGACTACGAGTAGTAAGATTATCTATAAATAACTTTCGCTTTAATATTCAAAAACAAAACAGACAACGACTCGTAGAGGTCGTTAGTGACAACCCTAGCGCAAACTAAGATCGTGTGAACAGCGAGAGGTTGGCATCACTCGCCGATTATTTTTATTCATCCCCTCCCTAGCTTAACTTTTTAAATGTGCTTCAGCTTCCAAATTTAAAAATTCTACTGCAGTCCGTTGAATTGGGAATTTGGGATTGGAACGAAGTTTAAAATGTTTCCGTTAGTTTTTAACGTTCGTTTTGAATTATAATTGCGAATTTTAAATTTGTAATGAGCTTTTTCGAGCTCTGCCTGTTAGTTGCTGAAAATGAATTAAAGTTTTACATGACAAGAGAGATTAGCTTTGCTAGAAATATTACATTTTATGTTTCATTTGAGTCCATGCATTTAGTATCTGTTATTAAATTTTAATGATATACCTATCTATTCTTATCAAAAGCAGCAATAAAACCTGGCTTAATCTCTATTTTAGTTTTCAATCTATATCGTTGACAATAAAATGAACTGTTATAATGTAACACAATACTTATTTATAAATCATTGCGACCCTTTGGATATTTTTTGTTTCTATTATTTCAACCCTTTGATTACCTGGCATTGTTTTTTTAAGTCCAAGGGGTCCGGTGCGTCAATCTATATTTATTTCATTATTATTAATTTGATGACTGAGATTTGTTTAATAATGTGGATCAGTACAGACAATGTGAAAATATTTGTACTTTTGAATCCAAATACAGTGCTAACATACAGTGATATGCTCAGATTGTCGTACTGGTACTTATTTTCTTATGGTTATTTAAACCTTTGTAAAACCCGTGTGTCTATTTCCTTCATATTACGTTCTACTATCCATTATTTACCAAACAACAAATAATTCTTCAAATTAGACTTATACCTATAGAGTACCTCCTCCTACTCCTAGTAGTATTTTTTCTTTCTGTTATTGTTCAAATATATTGCAAGTAAAATGAAATATTATACGTTTGAATACTAAGAAAAAATAATTAAAATTCTAATTTCTGATTTAACACCATTGTAATCATAAAATATGCAAGAACGACCTCTAACGACCCAAACACTCGCCACGAACAGACGGACAGACAAAAAACATCCCCTTGTCTTCCGCAAACAAAAATGTATGGAACCGAAGGGTGACCTTTTGACAAAAGTGCATCAAATTCCGATGGACAATGCCCCGGCAGCTGTCCAATGGCCGAAATAATACTGCATTATTATAGCACTATTATTATGCTAATTTTGTATTAAAGCTATTATTTTCACAGGTACACTTAACCCTACGTTTGCGAGTTTTTTTGATCGACGTGACCAATTTGAATGATGCTACCATTATTATTTAGGGAATACGTCATGCGTAGACGCTTCGGTAAAATGGTAGTTCCAGTTATAAATTTCATGTCAAATATAATACGCACATCTAAATTTAAAATTAGAGTTCGCTTAAAATAACGACACCAGAAACGTATTAATTTTCAAATTAGAAATTAAATCTATTTTCAAATCACCGGAAGTCAATTACTTTTCAAAGCCCAACCCTAAACGATTAAAAAAATCCCGAGCCATAGACAAACGAGCGAATTAACGAAATTGCCGCCAAAATTATTCATCCAATTAAAATGCACCGCGTCATCCTAACCTCTTACACATTCGATTGTTCCGAAATTGAATTTTAATTACCGATTCTTTGCTCACAAAAGCGTCTTCAAAAAATTGAGGAATTTTCGTAGAAAATGGGTTCGATTGAAAAGGCCCGAAGAGTAATTATCTCAAGTATCTTTTCAGTTTAAATTAAGTGAAAAAAACTTGAGTTTCCGCGGAGGTTAAAGGGGAGGGAATAATGGATTTGGAATTGGGCACCTGATCTGAAGGCTTTGTGATTTTTTGTCTCATATATTTTTTTTTCTGGGGGTTCTTAAAGGGTAGGAAACGCGCATGTGAGTTCTCTGGGGTTGCAGGCTACCATAGGCTACGGTAACTGCTTACTATCATGCGGGCCGTATGCTTGTTTGCCGCCGTCGTGGTATAAAAAAAATGATTTCAAAGCTACCACCGCATTTCACAATGTTACATACTAAATTAATTTTACATGAATTTACTATCAACTGAATTTTTCACAACAAGTACTGTAACGGCCTCCATAGCCCAGTTGGTAGTGACCCTGCCTACGAAGCAGGAGGTCCCGGGTTCGAATCCTGGTAAGGGCATTTATTTGTGTGCTAATTTCAAATATTTGTTCATGAGTTATGGATGTTTAGGTGTTTTCTATGTATGTATTTATCTATCGAAGTATATATATCGTAGCCTAGCACCCATAGTACAAGCTTTGCTTAGTTTGGGGTTAGGTTGATTTGTGTAAGATTGTCCCCAAATATTTATTTATTTATATTTTTATTTATTTATGATCAGATTCACGACCATTTAGTTTGTCAATCACTTCCGTATCGTTTCAATAAAGACCTAAAAACTAAGACAAATTAAACGTTTGACCATCGAACACACGCGGGCAAACCAGTTTGCCGTACCGCACCGTTAGCTGAACATTTTGATGCCTATAATAACATAATGGTGCACTTAGGTCTACCCTACCCTTTCAATCTAAAACAGCATATGCTCCTTGAAAAATGTGCGAGTTAGGCCGTTCTTGAATTCGGAGGACATCGATGTGAGCGCTTATTTTAACTGTTTACACGGCCACGAAATTTGCTAAATCGAGTAAAGGTTTTTGTCAATAATTGACAATAATGTTGCTATAGGTTTATGAGGATTTCGATGATAGTTAGCTACCTATAAGAAAAGGTCTAAAGTTTCGTAATAGTGTTGTAACCATACATCTTAAACTGCGAGCGAAATCCATTGAAATGACGTATGACAACCAGTAACAACCCTAGTACTTCAATGAATTTTGCTCGCAGTTTACGATGTATGGTTGTAACCTGAACACAATTTTATGCGGTAAAAATAAAAAATAAAACCAAATGACATTTCAAGATAAGACGTTAGTCAAAAATTAGGCATGTGAGAAATATTTAAATAAAAACAATATGGTAATTAGCACGTCATAACAATTACTAATAGCGTCTATTGTCTATTTCCGTAATTAAATCATAAAAAAAATACCACCATTCTTTGTTAGTAATTAAAGAAACGGCTTTGGCTGAATGAAAGAACACTTAAGTAGCAAGTTGCGAAAAAAACAAAAGGACGCCACAGGGATTTAAAAACAGAAAGAGCGAGTTTTCGTGTTGTTTGTGGTATTCCATTTTTGAATTTGAATTCGCGTAGTGTCGCGGCTTTTGTTTCTTTTTCGTTTTTGTTTTCAGCCAGTAATTTAGTAACTTTAGCGAACTCTCAAATCTTCTTCTTCGTCTTCTTATTATAAACTTTATTATAGAGGAAGTAAAGACGGTTTTGGAACTGCACTATATTTGAAGCGAGATCAAGAAGGTTATCTTCCGTAATGTGTTTATAATTACTTGTGCTAACGATTTTTATTTAAAAGATGCGCGCTTGGCATCTGTTGTATTCAGATGTTACCAAAAATCTCCGTAAAAAACCGGTAAAGTTATTGATGATCGAGTTCCGGTTTTTTGCTTGAGACTTGACTTTATGGCCGGATTTATACCACCTGTTTTCTGCCGGTTTTTTGGTTCGATTTTGGATCTTGTTTTTATTACCGTGTAATTATAGGCATTGAATTGAATTTAGTGATTGTGCTAGTTTAATACTTGATGACCAGTTAGGTACTGGGTTTTGGTACAAATTGATCAAAGTATAGGTCACTATTTTTGGACATAATTTAATTTTTTAGGGTTATTTAGTTTTAGATTTTAGTTAAGTTTTACTTTAATTAGCATTTATTTTTAATATTAGTTTTTATTTCTAGGTATAGTTTAATTTTTATCCTCTCATGTTCATGTATCTTGTTTTCTGCTAATAAAGTCAAACATTTAATATAAAAAAAAATATTTTTTTATTTTATATAATTACCACATAAAAGATTCATTTATTGCTAACATATAGAAATAATACGCCCCATGACCTAAATATGTACCTATAGAATTCTGGGTCTACTCATACACAACAATATAATAATTCCTAAGCGCAAATAAATTTATAGGTATCACAATAGACACGAAATATAAACAGGCTTATTTTAAGTACCATAAGGGCTGTTTTGCATTGTCATCCCATATAAACGTGAGACGAAACAATGAGGGACTGAATAAAGAAATGAAACGCAAATGTTTTTCTCAAGCATGTCATTTAGAAGCAGGAAACCTGTTTTTCTCCGTCATATTGTTCCTCTAGTCTATGGTCGCTAATTGTAATGTAAAGCGCCATCTTTGTTTTACAAATGGCGACCTCGATTGGTAATACGTCTTGTCTATGGGTTTTTGTTGGGAAAAAGTCTATTGTGTTGCAATTAGTTCCAACTCGCAAAAGAAATGAAATAGAAATCGTTCCATGTGTTTTGATCTGTAGTAATGTTAAGTCAAGTAAACAATTTTATATTTACTTAAGATATTAATATAGTTTCTTGTAAATTAGGGACTGCATAATATACTTGGTAGCTTTGTTAAAAAAAACTTCAAAAATACATACTTATACCAAAAAATTTGCTCCAAAATACACGGAATATTGAAAGTGAAAAACGTATATACCTATTTCAAAACAAACCATTCATACCAATCGCTTATTTATTCATCAAAAGAGTGTGCAATTACGGAAAAATTACGATACATTTTAATTGTTTATATTTTCCCATAAATAATATTAATTTTGTTTTTAAGTTTATTGCCGGCCATTAAACTTTACCTTACACAAAACGAGAACACGTTAAATAGTTAAAAGTTACTAACACTATAATGTTAGTACAACAGAAAACCATTGAATCGTCATTATCAAAAAAAACTAATTACACACATCGAGCCAGCGTAGCAAACAAATCTCAAGAAACAACCCTTCCTCTACAAAAACGTAACCCTAAAATGCCATATGGTCCAACAATGGGCCAAGCAAAAACAAAAAAGGTTACAATTAATATCAGCAATTAATAATATTCTTTGTAAAAGTAATAAAAGCTAATTGGAGAGACTTTTTGTTTCTTTTGACGCGTCGTTGGGCTCTTTCTTTTGTTTTTTCTTTGATTAGCGCTTTTTTCTTCACACTTCGTTTCATAAAAGTTTATTTAATTAAAGTTGAGTAATCTAATTTTATTAACGGAATCATGAGAATTTTTAAAAAGTAAGTGCTGCTTTCTCTTTAAACTAAAAGAGGTGACGGTGACACATGTGCGTTGTTAACGTTTACAAATACGTGTTTTAAAAAAATAGTGTCACCTTTATTAGTACTTAAAGTAGTTGTTGTTTTGTGCTCTTATATTATAATTTTTACCACACCTTTTTAAATACTTAAATAAAAGTATCTTTCGCAACGAAGACCGTGAAAAAAAACCATAATTTAACACAGTTTCACTTGTAGGGTTTTTTATGCGAGATTTAGACTAGCAACAATGTTTCATTACATTACTGTTATTTCCCGATTGAATTCATTGTATTTCATTCAGTACTAGCAATGTAAAGAAAAGTACATGCTGTTCTTGCTAGTCTAAACCTCTCTTAAGAGCTTGCCACATATTTTTGCTTCATTGAAGACTACTGTACCTTGAAAGTATATAAAATTTTATTGCACATATCATAATGGCTACAAAAACCACACTCCTTATTCTGCACAGTGGTCCCACTCTTAATTTATTCCAGACAAATATAATAAGACTATTAAAGAGAAAGCAGAGTAAGCCCGATTTAATAAGCAATCGCGCCTAAAAAAGAAAATGTCCTCCCCAATATAATTTCCTAATCGCTGGGCCGAACGTCCTCTTCCGCAAAAAACTCAAACACGACCTTCGGAGCGTCTTGTCAGAAATAGAACTCTATGGATATGCCTTTGTATTTTTTTATTGCTATGATACTCCTTTGACATTGTACGACAATGATATGCTGTAAATTGGGAGTAACTATTGTAGGTACGTAAGATGAAGGTGTTTTTGTGCAAGTTTTGTGATGTTCGCAAAACACTTGGCGGCGTTGATGTTGCATGGTCTGAAGAGAGATAGGTACATTCAAGTTTTATGTTTTTCACGATTTCACGTATTTACGTAGGTATACCATCGCCTTCAGTAATCATTATTCTAGAAATATTTAAATATAACTGCACGAGTGAAAAAAACCACGTAAGACACATAATTTCAAAGTCAAGTTTAGCCGTCAGTTTATATTTATTTTATTATTATTAAAGAAATTACAAATACCTTTTGAATGAACTCGTGTATTTGAAACGACTGAAACAACAAGTCCAGTCGTTAGAATAATTTATTAAAAACCCCGGCGTATCCACACTTCTCCGGGACGTGATGTCAATATTTGCCCAGGGAAAAGAAGGCGGCAAAAAATAAATTAGGCAAAAGCTCATTTTGCCCTAAAATCGTCACGACATCTGCGGCCCGGAGCGAGGGAGGGCGATTCCTTTCCCATTACTATTTGAGTGGTTGGGATGTGGGGCAGCCAAAATGGCGGACTGGGGTTGCGATTTTGGATGATTTATGTACGGATAGTTAAAAATTATGTACTCAGTTTCATCTTCTTTTATATTTAAATTATTTTCGACTACTTAGCTCTTCAAATTCAATATTATTATTAGTTTCTCCGTTTCGTAAAAATAGTTACTTTTTTATAAAAGTCCTTGGACAGTCAGAAGCAGTAGTAGCATAATAAGCGAGGTATTCAAAATGATCTTCACGCACTCTTATTCCCTTAGCAATAAAATCGTGTCAAGGCAGTTTTGAACACCTTCCCCGCTTAGCTAGTTTTGCTGTTAACTGAGCTTAATCTTCTTCTGAATCCGAAGAAATGAATCGTAAGTAATGAACTCTTCACAATAAGACAAAGTTACATATATTATGCAAGTAGAACTTGCCCTTGGGTTGTTATTTCTTATAATTTCTCGTCAATCTAATAAAGGGGAGATGATTGAAAGAAAACTGGTTATGATTCTTTAAAATCAAGGGTTGATCTTTGGTTTACTTTAAATTTAGAATTTTAACCATCATTTTAGTAACTTCGTTAAAATATTTTTGTATTTTTAAGCAGACCTTGAACCTTTGACAGTGTCTTAGCTTTTACACTGAGTTCTTATAATAAGTTTGTCAGTTTATATCGTTAATCGATTATCAGTATTGTTGACCTGTTTTCTGTTGTCGCAAAGTTTATTTCGCTTCAAACAGTTATTATTCAAAGGAACTTATTTCACTACCTGCAATCTTAACAAGCAACTTTGTGTACTTTAATACAATCACAACAGACTCCAACCTTTCCAATTCGTCGTAAGTTTTTTACTCCTACACAAGTTGCAAGTTTTCTTTGGTGAAATTGTGTTTCATTCATTAAAATTACAAAGATTATTGTTCAATGGATTTTGTTGTAGTATTTGTTGTTTATGAAGCAATCGTATTTCCCTGTGGGTGGAATGACGGTAAAGATGAATGAAATAATGTATTTATGAAGTCCACAGATACTTTGATAAGTACCTTAATTCTGGATTTATCAATGGGAACTCCTAAATACAGTAGTTAGGGGTTAAGAATGTGTCGTAGTTTTAGTAAAAATGCTCGGGTTTTTTGGTTATCTTAGATATTTTAAGTAAGGCAGAAATAATGCTATTCAAGAAACTCGAAATGCCATTTGTTAGAAACTCAAATACTCTTACTTAAAAAATCCTTATAGATAATGAAAACTAAATAGGTAACTAAAACCATGAAGAATTCACATAAAACAGAATATTTAAGGAGCACACAATACTCGGAGTTAGAAACGAAAATGTAAACAAAAAAGACGAAGTGAAGGAGCCGGCGCTAATTTGGACGCAAACATTGGAAAAATCAAATAAAACCCGATCGCACGGAACAACCTTTTTTCCATCTCGTTCTGTAAATAAATATGCTTCACTTTGGGATGGACACGTTTTGATACTTTACAATAAGCCAAACCACTTTCAAGCGCTTGTTGCGCAACCATTTCCTTGATAAGATCTCTGCATCGTCCTCCTGATAGTTCACACAAGGTATGTCAAATATATGTATGTATGTTTATTATTATATGTATTTGTGTAAGTTTATGAATATAGCTTTATATGTATCAATAGTTAGTTTTTTTTCTTAATGATTCTGTCATATTTTTTTTTAGACCCTGCACCTACTTAACCTTTCTGTTTGACCCAATGGTTGACTGGTAGAGAATGCCTTATGGCATTAAGTCCGCCATTTGTACCTTTTTGTATTGTGCAATAAAGAATAACTAAACTAAACTAACTAATAAGGCAAACAAGTTTAAGGAACCCGTCAAAAGATACCTTAGATAAGAATTCCGAGCCCTGATATCTAACACAAAATTTTCCTGATTATGAAACAAATGTGATACAAGATTAATAAGGAAACATAATTATGTTACATTTTAATTTAGTTTTAGATTATTTTTATAGTTTTTGCGATCACGGAATGTATTTCATAGTTCTTAAGTTATTGCATAATAAGACAATCAAAGCAAAGTAACTTGCAATACGCACGTGTCAAAACTAAAAGGTTATTCAATAAATATTTATTGTTTCTCAGTTTTACTTTGTTAATTTCCTTAACTTCCTGCTTCGAAAATGATTCATTCTGACATGAATATTTAATATTACACCACATAGGTAATTAATATTGAAATGAGATTGTGTTACTGGCCCAAGTTCATAGCTACCTTCTATTAGAACAAGTTTTACGGCAACAAATATATTCATTCGCATTTCATGAACTTCACTCTGTATTTATCATAAAAATGCTAGTACTGTATAATTATTTATTAAATATGTATATCTTTACTGTTTACCTTGTACGTCTAACCTTATACGCTGTCTGTTAAACGCGATAAAAGTACTAAAAAGTATCAAGAATCACGTGCCAAGTACTTTCTGCCCTCTTTTCTGGAGGGTGGCACAAAGACGTGATGGAAAATGAAAAAAAGCGACAGAAAAAGATAACAGATTCCCTCTCAGTTAGTCCAATGATGGAAATTACGCCTATTTCGTATTGGCCACCGTTTGCTTTTGTTTTTTCATTCGATTTTCTTTTACGTGTTTCCAATTTGAAGGTAAGTTTATTTTTTGTAACAATCATTTTATCTATACGAATATTTTTTAGATAGGTATGTACCAGTGGCGGTGAGTGGAATTTTTTCTTAGGCTTAATATAGCTTGAGCTAATATGAGCTGTAGAAAAACTGCTCGGGTGTCTGAAAATTAGACAAGCCGGCGGGAATGCAGTTCTATTGACGAGCCGCCACTGGTAGGTACTGTTAATGAATTTGATAAATGTGGTACATTGTATAAAAAGTACATTTGTATACATTTTTCCCTTTTTAAAATACCTAACTTATTTACTATTTAGTCACAGTGTTTTACAGGAAAAAGACAAATCCTATTCTTTATTAGATATTTGTTCCGTAAAACTAAAGGTTTAATAAGACAACGTAGTTGTCATAAAACGGCTTTCTATACATATATGTCATATTTATTAAGTATATATCATTGTGCCTACTAAATCTGCATAAAAACCTGTTCATGAATTATTTTTAAATATCTTCTTGGTACTAAACCAACTTGTGTAAGAGAACATGTGCTTACTTACAGTCAGAGTTAAAATAACAACTTTAGACTTTACCACATTGAAATAAGACATATTTTTGACATTGTCTGCACATAGGGCCGTAATTCCCAATGGGCGAAGGATTTTTCACCCGGACAAATTTTTCCATTATAATATTCCTAAAAATGATAAGATGGATTACGTTCGCGGTCCCAGAGGTGCGGGGGCATTATCCCCTTTCTCGTGGTTTCTCAATTTTAATATAGTGATAGGTAGTCAAGATTTAAAGATGGCGGGATTATTGTACAGTCAACCTCAAAGATATCTTTACACTTTTGCACCTTACCCCTTTGTAATAAGGTGCAAAAGTGTAAACATATATTTTGACGTCGACTGTACGATCGAAGGTAACTTTAAAAATATTTTAACATACAACAAAAATTTCGATTATAGGTACAGAATTGTAATTTCAACATTGATTTTTTTTAAAGTTAACTATATTGTCACACAAAGCAGTTAAATGCTAGTGACAAAAATGATTCTACCAAAAACCACAATTTTACACACATCCCAATTAAAAAACATGCCTAATTAAACCAAATAAAAACTAGCCGCAAACAAAACCTTTTGCCGATTCAATGCATTAGTTACATCTGAGGGAAATGCATTTCCAACAACCACAACACTGCGGTTACTGCATAGAGGATTTATAATATTGCACGTTTCCTACATTTTAATATTTGCTAAAATATAGGTCCGCCTGCCGCGCGTGCAAATAAAACCAGACTAGAGTTTTGTAAAAATTTTGTCCATTCATTTTGAAAGAATAGGACCAGCGGGCAAGAAATAATTAAAGCGCCAATTTTATAATGAAATTAATTCATTGAATTGTATAATTAAGTTATTAAGCTACATACTTATTGATTTTAATGAACGCATTTCCTTGGATCTTTCAATATATAAGAAAAACTTTGGTTTATCTTTTAATTACCTAACTTTTAGCGATTTTTAATTATTTTAAAATATTTACAAATTACTAGCATTTTTTTTCGCTGAGAAATGTAGTAGTTACATATCGTTACGAAGATAAGGGTTTTTTAAGTAGTCATTAATAGTTAATCAATCAGTTGTAAACTTTCCTATCTGCGTGCCCTCTTATTTGACCCTAATGGAAAGTGGCCACTGTAGCCCATAGACGAATATCTCTAACCTCAAGGCTGATGAAACTGCGTTGTCCTTAAAAAGTCTACATATTCTTTGCCTGGACCCCTCGATATTTTTTCTTTTCTCCGACTGATTCAATCAAAAATATGTCATACCTAAAAGCTGTGCGTCTAGGTATCCTAGGTTTCTATTTACCGGCTACCCCTCAGTTGATATAGTACATGAATTAGGTATGCCGGGGTCACGGGAGGTCAAGCGTCCCAGTACCGCTAGATTAGACCCTATAAGGGAGGGCTAACAACTGAGTATGTGTGTATGGAGAGATATGACAAAAGAGTATGTCAAAAAGCTCGCTGTTGCATAATGTAAAAAAAAGTAAAAACCGGTCAAGTGAGAGTCGGACTAGCGCACCAAGGCTTCCGTACCATTATCTATGAAAATGGCAAAAAAAATCATGGCTGTTGTATGGGCCTTTAAATATTTATTTTATTCTGTTTTTTATTATTTGTTGTTCTAGCGACAACAGAAATACGTCATCTGTGAATAACTGTTTAACTGTCACGGTTCATGAGATACGCTTTGCCAACGCTACATACAACAAATTACAACACTAACTATCTTGAATAAAAAAAACTATTTTATATTATCTGCTAGACAGTGGTTGTAAATACAGTCAACGGCAATAATATCTTCCTACACGAAGGCCGCAAAAATATGTGACACGCTCATATGGCCCTACAAATAAGAGAGTGTCACATATTTTGCTACTTCTTATGCTGGAACCACACTTCGGGTATTCGGCCAAATATTCGTGTTGCGTCTCTTTCTATTTTTATCGTATAGAGAGAGATATAACACGAATATTCGACCGAATAACCCGAAGTGTGGTGCCAGCATTACTATATCTCGTGTGATCTATCGAAGCCGAGTACTCTGGTTTACTGTATGAAATATTTACAATTTAGCAATCGGATAATTAATAATATCGAAAGTAAAGTTGGTGTTTCTTGGCTACCTAAGTTAAGTAAAATGGTCCGCATTGTTATAGATTTACCTTATAATGTATTTTTCTTTTAATACCTATGAATAAATTGTTTACGTTTTGATATTAAATTATACAAATAAATATAATGGTATTTACCTTATTTCAACGAGATAAATAATGTCTGTTTGTTATATTAACTGTTATGGAAGTATATGAGAGGTTTGATGTCTAAGGCTGCCTCTACATCATGGGCCATCATAGGGACGCAGCTATACAAGAAAACGAGATAGCAATATCGTTAGCTCCCTCTGACGCATAGCTGCGTCCCTATGATGGCCCATCATGTAGTGGAGCCATAATAAATTGAGCGCTGGCCACGATATATGGGAGGTCTACATTTACAATCTTCAGAGCAACCAAAACCGTCCACTTAGTACTTATGCTAATACTGTCGTATCGATGCCTAGCGGTTTTTGGTGTAATTTTGAGTGGAAACATTGGAAACTATTTCATTATGACAAAAAAAAACTATTTTAACATTCATTCTTGAAGAATACGTATATTTCATAAATAAATTGCTTCACACAGATACTTAAGGATAAATTAACATCTCAATGATTTGCGGAACAGAAGAATTTTGCCGAAAGATATACATTATACTTGTAGGAATCCCGGGCTCAAATAGACACAAAGTCAGTCGGGATTAAGATTGTTCTTTTATTAGTCTTTTTCAGGGTTCCGTAGTCAACTAGGAAACCTTATTTAGCCTTCTTTTGTTTAGTGGTTTTCTTAACTTATTCAGCTTGTATTTTAAGCAAACAGACTCTTTTGCAATCATCAAATAGTAGTTTCCCCTGACTTTTTCCTGTGTATTTATGAGTTATTGTTTTGTTGATACCTTCATTCTCACTCTTTTTGTGTGAATCATCAATATCATCATCAAAATTTCCGACAATTCTTGCCTTTTTCATACCTTTTAGTCATATTCCTTAACTAAACGATGTGTTTTTATTTCCCATCTCCCTTACATGATCATCACAGACTCCGCGTCCGTTTTTCCATGATGCAGTCATCGGGCAGCGTCGCAATGATTCTATTGATTTCTCCCCCCACCCCCACTCACCCCCACGCGGGGTGCCATATATATGTACACGTAAATAATTGACGGCGGGGCACGAAAAGCGCAATTACGTTGAGGCAGGCTGAAAACTATGTAATTTATCACGTCCAATGAGTTATCGATGGATTTTGGGAAATTATCTATATATTTTGAGATGTGAGTGAGAAAATTAACTAAACAGGGAATTGATTATTTCGAAAATACAGGTATAATTGTAGAACTAGTTGATATATTAGCTTAAGCTATGAGTAATATAAAAAAAAAACTATTGCCTTGCAAATGCGACTTATGCCATTCTGGAAATATTTACAAAGAAAAATATAAGCGCTATTGTATTTAGATATTATAGGTAGCTTTACATCATTATGAATTTGTTATCGAAATAATTAAAAAAGATTTATGGCTGATACAGTGGAACTGCAACCAAACTACAACTCTTGTATTGAAGCTGCACAGTCGTCGCGCAGTTAGTGTGCAGCTAGCGGGCAGTTTACAATACAAGTTTCCGTTTGAATGCAGTCCGCCTATATTGGCCCCTTAATAAACAAATTGTGATTTTGACAGCCATTACTAAAACCTACGACGTAATGACGCTAAGCAATCTCTTTTTGATATCTATGTAACATGAACGTGGTAACCGATTTGATAACAATAATAGAAAAATAATAATGTTGAATCTGAATAAGTTACACGTCTTTTTTGACGAGCTCAATACTGTATGATATCAAACTAAATTCAAACGTATATATAACTGGTCTGTAAAATTATGAGGTAATAAGATATCATCTGTACTCGACAATCATTTTTGAAACCGTAAAGTAGAGACAACCGAAACTTTTTCTTAATAAAAAAACTTTCCTTAAAAAGGGATAATTATTAAAGTATTTCCCCGCCTTTGTTCCTTTCCTAGGATTTTTCACCTTGGACTTTTCATTATGATATAAAGTTTCGGCGAACTTTGAGCGAAGAGCAATTATTAACCAACTCACTTTAAAAACTACCAGTATAGCTTGACCTTACCAATCTATACCAAAGCTACATTAATCTGGGATCATTATAAACAGGTTACCTAACGCTTGGTTAGCTATGTGAATGCATGACCAGGTGCTCTTTTCTACTTTACTCGTTATAAATGTCATATGTGCAATAAATTTTAGTGGCGTTTAAGACCTTTTTCGTAAAGTAGCAGTTTTTCCATTGAGTTTCCTCGAACACTCGATAATTTTATGGACGTTATTGCTTTTCTTTGAATTCACTTATTTTTAAAGATACTTCATAATGTATTGCTGGAAATAGGTTTAATGAACTATATAGTATACGCTGCCCAGCCAATTCTTTGAACACCATCAAAAAGGCTTTACGGGTTCCATGTTCATTACCTAGTAGCTTCTTACGAATTTTCAAATGATTTATATAACATAAAATAGTGTTACAATTTTAATTAAACATTAGCCAACAACAAGAACGTGGCATTAGTGCAGGGCAGAGGTAGACGGGCTAGGTAGGGCAGCACCGTCGATGAAACTGAAGAAATGTTGGGTGGATTTGAATTTGTGCCGTGTGCTTCTTACGAATTAGATGTGATCAATGCTTGTTTGCCACTAGTTCTTTTTTTAACCTTTTGTTTAACTAACAATGTTTGTTAGTTACTTTGTTGTTCAGGTTAATTACAATCTTGGAAGCTAGATTTGAACCAGTTGGTGTCCGATTGAGTTCAAAATTTGGCATATCTGCCTAACTTGGATAACAGTACAATATTTTGGTATCATCATTATCATCAAGCTGGTCTGCTAGAGAAACCGAAGGTGCTCATAAGAACACTGTGATATAATAAAGGAAACACATAGAGTTTGGGTTGGTTAGACTAAGTACATTCGGCGTTAAAAGTTTGTATTTAAAAAAAACTACAATTCGGTACTCGGTATATTGTCAATCCCATTTAAAAGAAAAAAATAGTAATATGTATTAGAGGATATCAATAATTCAATATACACGGTATCTTCTTCTACCTAGCGTTATCCCGGCTATTGCCAGGGTCAATATACACGGTATTCCCAGAAATTGTTTTTAGATCTCATCACAAAAATTACGCAACTTTATCCTGTTACGTATAGATTTCCCGAATTGTAAATGTATAGGGATAAAAGTTCGCTTTTATCCCAATTCTACATAACAATAGCACAAAGAAACAAAGAAATACAAAGAAGGCCTTTTTGCAGTAATTTATGTAAAAACGTTGACGAAGTTTTGTTTTTATGTCATTATTGTCATTAGGATAATGCTTTCTTTCAGTCTGTTGAGAGTTTAGTTTTTTGTTTGAGGATTTGTACGAGTGGGTGTAAAACAAAGTTTAGTTGTCTTGGAACTTATATATTTTAGGCTTTAGGACATTTTATTGAAACCTGTACTATACATATAACACAACTTTTTCCATTTGGATTTTTTTATATGCTTTCCGATTCGCGAGTTCATTCGATTCTGATAGAAAAAAATAGTTTAATGTTTGTTATGGTGGTTTCAATAAATGAATAAAATTTACATGATCATATCATTTTCGTTATGCCTTTAAATTTTAAAATAAAATATAGGTTTGGCACACCGAATAAAACGCATCGATTCCACAGTTTCTTCTATTCTGTCTCAAGATGGATTAATCTATATTGAATAAAGATTAATTGGACGAATAAAAATATATTTTTGTTTATTATAATTACAGGAAATCGTTGGAAAAGAATTCTGCGCAAAAGTACGTTAAATACGAGATAATTCATAATTAATTAAAACCCTAATCTAAGATTTTTGTAAAATACTTTTGTTTTTACTTCAATAGATTTCCAATTTTAGGATTGAAACAAAGAATCGCTGTTAGTTTTAAATGAATTTGTCTACAATTTATTTTTAAGCCCATAAGGGCAAGGTTTTGCGTATTCTTCATTCGAACGTATGAAGGGTTCCATAGACTAATGGCACTAAATTATAGAGCGGGGCAACAAAATGGCGAAGTGTTGAAGTTTTTCATGCAATTTACTTTCATCGCTTACATGGAAAATTGTGTGTTATTTACTGAAGAGGGTGAATTTTAAATAACACGTACATTTATAAACTTATTGATGTATTGGCAATGAAAAATGAGATAAGTGTAGGATATTTAAAATTATGATATTATTGCAAAAAACTTAGCAAACAAAAATCTTAAGTATTTTTTCTTAATAGCGATCTAATAAGAATTCTCATTGATAAAACGAATCTTAATAAATTTAGGATTCAAAAAAAAAATTGTTTGTACCTGTCTGAAGTGTCTAATAAAATGTTGCGCATTATAAGATTTATAAGTAGACATAAAATACTTAAAATAGTAATAAAAACTAGTTTCTTTATTTGATAATTTCTTCACAATTATAACGCGGTTTCATTGCTGTTACGTACAGCCTTGGCCAGAAGTGTTGAGCATAGGTGTTTTTTGTTTACAATTTTGATGTTAGGCATTATTTCCCTATCCTAACAATGTACAGTAACGGTAAATGTTATATTTTATTTATAAATATAGAAAACTTCACTTAATAACACTTTCAAGGTACTTAAAAAATATGAAAACAGAAGGTACCAAAAATGTAAATTTAAGTCGGTGCGACATATTGCAAATATTCTATGCAGTTACTACTAACTTCAACAAAACATGCCTATTAGTTTAAATTAATTGACAAAATAACTTAAACAAAGATGGAAACGATGGACTAAACTTTCCAGTTTTGTATGAAAATCGCATTGGTGCTCAACACTTCTGGCCAAGGCTGTATAGTTATTTGCCGTTTGCGTAAAAATGTAAAACCTGACATCTATTTGTAGCAACCTGAACTTTAAAAACTCAATACTAAATTGTGTACTTTGCGAACAATTAACAAATTACTACTTCCATTTTAAAACAAAACAGTCATATTTCAAATAAAAAAGGACATGTCATTATCACTGGTAACCAATAATTATCGCTTGCCGGGTATTCCCCTTGCCTAAAGAGCAGAGTGATCACTCGATGAATCCAACGTATCTTGAACCCCGGGACTCATAATAACTGCGTATAATGTAGTCATGGAAACGACAAGGTGCCGTATTCTAATTTTAAAATTTATAAACAATACTTTAACAAAACAATCTGTCTTAAACATAACTCCAACACTCAACCAATAATTAACCAATATTGAAGTCGTATTGTAGTTGCATCGCAGTAATTTTCAAGCAAATTCCGCCATTTTTGATTCAGACGTGTAGGCGTTAGCTGTATTGTGTTGTTATTGCATTGGATTTGCATTGAAGTTGGATCGTGTCTGTGCGTGTTTTAAAGTTAGAATACGGCCCCCGGAGTAATGAAAATGGGCAAATTGTTATAGTATAGCCATGCAATAGGTATGATAAGGACGGTGAAATCTTTAAAACAATTTTGTGGTCTAGTTGAAAACACCTACATTTAAAATATATGTCATTAGCTTTAAAAGAAAAAAATCCTCTCGAAGAGACGATGGCAACAGATTTTGAATTTTTAATGTTATTTGGCGACTTATTTCAACTTATTTTTTAAGATAACAAATTTTGTTGTTTCTTTAGCTAGGGAGCCGTACGGAATATGCTTTTCACCCCTACTATTCGAAAAAGGGTAATTTGTAGCCCATTTACAGGGAGCAAAAGTGACTTTTGTTCCCTCTGCGATTACAGGGAGCAAAAGTCACTTTTGCTCCCTCTGCGATATGTTACCCATTTACAGAGGGAGCAAAAGTGACTTTTGCTCCCTCTGCGTTTTTTTTCTATTTTCCTTGTCTTTACAACCAATTAAAATGAGACAACATTATATAACTTCTCTTTCTAGCAGATAGCTAGTTTAGTACCTTTGTTTTCGTTTTTCTCATAGAAGGAGTGAAAAGTAGAGTGTACTACGCGGTAGCAAAATTATTTCTATCTCGGGTCACTTGAATCCCTCACTACGCTCAGGATTCCACGTTAGAATCCCTCGCTACGCTCGGGATTCTGTTCTGGAATCCTTCGCTTCGTTCGGGATTCAACATGCTACCCTCGACCGAAATACGTCATTTTGCTCCCTTGTAATACAATCTACTATTTACAGCTACACTGGTTTACAGTTGAATATTCAACGCGAACTCGCTAAGCAGGTGCAATCAGCTAAGCAATGGTTGTTTTAATTGCTGACTGCCGACTCTGTAACTTCGGAACGTGATAAAAAACGTAGAAGGCGTGGGAAAAACTATTCCAAAACTGCATTTATGGTTTCAAATTTAGAACAGTTTCTTTTTATGAAAAAATATGTTTAGGGATGTGAGTGAGATTATAAGTCAGTGAGATAATAATTAGAGTCTGTTCGCGATAAATCTGCAAGTACTTAAACGACAAAATGTAAAACTGCTTCCATTAACGTCATATTTTCATATAAATATGACGTTTATGGTTTATGCTGGCGTAATGTGAGGACACATTATTAAGTATGTCACTAAGTGAACAGTTAGTGTGGTTTAATAGCAATAAAAATAACTCAAAAACAGTAAAACCGCTTTAAGATTTCAAAAGTACCAAAAATACAGTAATATGAGTGAAATCAACTCGATTACACTCACATATTCTACCTACTCTGTGTATTTTCTGTGTATGTGTATGTATTAACTATTAATATTGTCTACATTAATCTTTTATAAACCTTGTATAGATTATATACCCCATTGTACATTTAATCTTACCTAACTATCACATTTACACATCTAATATCATCACAAATCAAAACTACACAACGCAAACCCAATTAACGAACGCTAAAAATTCCCACATAAAATAAATGGCTGAATTTATAATGTGCATACAAATAGAATGGCCGCCCGCCATTGGTTAGTTGAACGTGGAAAAACACGTGAATTTTTTTTCTAAACCACGTAGAATGTTACGTTGCGTTGCTAGCCGCTCCGCTATTGGCTGCCCGGCGGACGGCCTTCGGTCATTGGACGATTTTTTCCCGCTTTTCACGTATACGCCGAGTTTTTTTACGCGATCCTCCGGCCAATCGGACGGTGTTTAGTTTTTAATTATAAAAGTTGTTCTAGTTAGCAAGCGGCCAGTATTTTAGCTATTGGCGAGTTTAAATTTGGAATGTTGTCTGGTGCGATGCGTTTTACGATCTTCGAGTTTATTTTAACGTACGTTTACATTGAGGATGAACGCGTGTTTTCCATACTGCGCGCTAGTAATTATGCGTTAGGTATTTTAATGTGATATATTGAATGATTACATACAAGCTCGTAGTCCGACATGGTTGCTAAAACCTTAGCATTAGCAAAAATGACAAAGCGTCTTAACGTTGATATTTTCATAATGGTATCTAATTTGATTTTCTTGCGATTCAGTAGAGGTACAGTCGGCGAAAAAGATTTTTATACAAGTTATTAATTTAAGGCTATCTGTACTTTTTTTTATAAAAGTCATATACTACTCAACAAGCCCAGACACAATGAACTTCCATTGTGTTATCTCAGAGTTCTTATAAATCCATTTTACGTCACTCTGGGCGCTAAGTGAGATTTACCGCCCTAGGGCGTAGCGGAAAATCTCACTTCACTCCCAGGAGAAAATTATGCACGCACCACGGGCGGTAATAAGGAAGGCCTCAGATCGCTTGTGTATGGCCCTTACCTTCGGTTCGGGCCACAAATGCCAGCGATCTAAGTCCTTCTTTATTTTACCGCCCTAGGTACGTAATGTACTGTTTTGTCATCTTTAAAGCAACTTTATCCTAGAATAGTTGAAGCCCAGTGTGTTGTCCACGAGGGACCTCTCTTATTCCTAGCCGTCAACAAAGTGAATCCTCCTGTTTTTAAAAGGTCGGCAACGCACATCTGGAGTTACAGGCGTCCATAGGCTACGGTAGCTGCTTACCATCATGTGGGCCGTATGCTTATTTGCCAAAAAAACGCTACTAACCTGTATGAAGCCTCGTATGCTGCTGCACATGGCTCAACTGCTTGAACCTCCTATCGCAGTATGAGCACTTGTACGGCTTTTCCCCGGTGTGGACCCTGATATGCTGGACCAGCTGGTGGTTGGAGCTGAAGCTCTTGAGGCACTGCTGGCACTGGTGGGGCTTGACCTCCCCCCCTAGGCCTCGTTGGAGCTCGCGCGCGTGCATCTGCATGGCGTTTTTGTGCATGAAGATCTGGAACAAGAGGTCAATGCTGTAGTTCATCATCATCATCATTATCATGACCATCATTCTGGGTTTAAATTTATGAAAGGTTGTCAGGAAGAGCTCAGTAAGGTTCAGTAGCATGATTGTTGTTTTTATTTTGTTATAAATTTTTGCCAGCGAATTTTGTATTAAATTACTAAGAGACTAGAGTTGATTTTCCTTTGTTTTACATTATTACCACTGCTAATGACGACACGTTGTCGTCACGGCTCTACGAAGCATTTTCGCTACATAGCGGGAAACACATGTTATCGGCTACGGCGTAGCGCTACGCGCGTAGTATAGCAGAGAATGTGTTAATGAAAGGAAATAATTATACTTTAAGCAGAATTAAATAGCGGTTGCTAAAACCTGTTTACACTTCAATATGGGCTATCATATTAATACACTTATGTAAGTCAGAAAAATAAATATTTATCACCGCTTCTAACTCTACTTATCTGAATCGAGAAGAATTATGACCGCCGGCTTGAAACTTTTTCAACAATTTAGCATTTTTTTTTCAAAATATTAGGTACCTACTTAATACAACATTTTAAAAATACAATTAAATTAAGAACAGTAAATTCAGTTCATTATTTTCGTTTATTATTTTCCCTTTACTTCTAATAAATGTTTAGTAGCTTTAATTTTATTAGTAGAGGATAAAAATAGAATAATTGAGTTATATGAATCGTAAAAGTTTAAGAGGAAATATAAAAAATACCTACCAAATATATATGACAGAATTTATTATCGTCAGGTTAAGAATTACCTTAAAATTACGCTTTAAAGCATTTTACTATACGAGTACAGCGTGTATTTTTGATATTACCACATAAGCTATGGGTAGTTAGTATAGACCCTAATAAACATACTTCCATATGTTTTATTAAAATTTTACGACTTTTATTTTTCTATATAAAATATTTCAGCACGCAATGTATTGCTCCTACCTGATTACTTTGCCTTTAAAACGTCACAATTGATATGTGTCACATTGTACTGTATACGCAGTACATTGCTGAGTGAAATAAATTAAAAAATTAATTACTCGGTGTTAATTAACAATTAACTAAATATTTATTGCAATGTCGATTTAAAACATCAAAACCTGGTTCTGGTTTCCTTTTGTGGTAATATCAAATATACACGCGGTATTGCTATTTACTATTTTATAATATTAAGATATTTATTCTTAAAATGAAAAACTTGTACATAAAAAAACATAATTAATACTGATATTAATTTTACACTTTATTATGTATCTAATCTTCCTTCAGGAGGAAAATTAGGCCTTTATTGTTTGTTTTAAGTATTATCTAATATATTATTAACTAATATAAATAGTAAGCACATTGTAGAAATAACCTGAACATTTGTGCTAGCTATAACACCGTTATAAAACCTAAGCCGTAAGTACAAAGCCTTGCATGACGTAAGGCACGATAAATAATATTAAGTCCCTATAATTCCGTTTATCTGACTTAGCGCTGGAAAGCAATTTCTTTGAGCTAAATTATAGGACGGCGCGTGAAACTTAACGCCGTGGCTGTGTGTGTGCGTGATATGTTCCATGTGTGTGTAAAATGATGTTTGTGGAAGTGTCGTAAGTGGAGATTTTTAAAGGTTTAAAGCGTTTACACCATACTCTTAAAATGGTTTACTCGAAGAAAAAAGTCTCGTCCATGATAGAGTCTGTGCGAAAATAAAAGTGTTGTAGAATCTATGAGTTCCTATATAAACCACGACACTTTTCTTTCCGGACAAACTACCAAAATACTGTAATTTGAACTAGAAAATCTAGTGAATTCTTGGACAATTGTTCACATATTCACATCAAGGTATTATTGGGAATGAAAAAGCTGATATCGAGGCTAAGAACGCCACTTACAATCAACAGATAGATTACTCAATTCATTCTAGCCATCCAGGAGTTCGATTTTTGAATCTCACCGGTGACTTTTTTTGTATGCAGCCGATGACTATTTAGTATGAAATAAGTCACCCGGTGAGATTCAAAAATCGAACTCCAGAAGTTAAAAAACATTTCAAGTCGGTTGTGAAATCATTCTGGAATAATGATTGGAAAAGTGGTAACATAAGTAAATTGTCATGTGTAAGAGAATCAATTTTTGAAACCCCACCGATACCCTTTACGTGTAGAAGATAGAAGATAGAAGAGACCAAGTTGCTCTTACCAGGTTAAGAATAGGACACACAAACTTAACTCATTGTTATCTTATTACTAAGGACGAAAAAAATAAATGTGAGAAATGCGGTTTGGAGTTGACTGTGAACCATATTCTGATTGAATGTTTAGCATATCAGAGAGAAAAAGCTATTTGTAAGTTACCTAACACTCTCAAAGATTGTTTAAATAATGGATATGAATGTGTACTAAGATTTATAAAATTGATTAATTTGTACAATAAACTGTAATTCTCCTGTGGTCGCTAATGACCTTGATGTTTAAAAGCGACCTTAAATAAACCAATAAAAAAAAACCCGAATCAAAACTTGGCAATAATCCATGAAAAGCGAGAGTCCCTTAAGGAGAATTGGTTAGGTTAGGTTAGAATTGCAACACCTTTGTAAGGAAGGTTCTATACGAAGTAACCCGTTTTAATTATGAATACATGGTGTTATAGATATTTGTTGAAATCCCCTTAAAATTGCACAAAATCAAGAAAGTAGGCAAACTGTGTCAGAGTTTAGTCGATACTGTTGTCATGTATAGTTATCTCGCGCGGATCTGTCTGTATATACTGGTATATTTATTGAAAACCCTTTGCGGTGCGATTGCAAAGAAACGGCTTTGAGCACGCGATACACTTCCGTGCATTTTAAGGGTACACTTCTATTGTTTGAAACTAATTTGAATCATTTATTCCCTTAATACCTTAACAGTAGAAGCCATATATTATAACTAAAAAGTATACAGGAAAAATTATAATGTATATTTCGTCAGGTGACAAGCAAAACTCACTTATGTGCGTTCGATTTATTTGGGTTTTTTTAAGCTTTTAATGCAAGTCTCAGATGGTTGCTAGAATTATAGAAAATATTGAATCTGTATCTGTAAATAAGTTTCCGATTAATTATTGAATTTTACACATTAAATAGCACTGAGTGAATTACTAATCTCTAAAAGCTATCAAAAGATAAAACTGAACAAATTGAAGATAAGAAAGGCGATAACTACTTGTATAATGTAAGTCTTGTAAGAAATTAGTGACTATACTTAATTTTAATTATCTATTCTTTTAGTTAAACCAAAATATTTACCTCAGGTAATAACTGCATATGGCGAAACGCCTCAAAGTCCAACATTGTCGATGAATTTCGTAACTATACTAACAAAATGTGAAAAACATTAAACGTGTTGCCTTGCGTAACTCCGTATTAATTATGACAGTTCTAAAACGGAACGTGAGAAGGAAAATGTTATTAAAAATGCTCAGGCCAGCGAAAAAATAATTTTATTTAAATTATCTCCCGTTTTACAGACAAAACAGGAAAATATTTCATATAAATATAACGCTATAATTAATAAATATTCGTTTTGAACTTTGGTTCAGGATTTATCTCGACGTTTTTTTTTTTGTTTATCGGTGAAATAGTTCCTAGGAATGGAATAAAAACGCGAAAATACCTCCAGTCCTGCATTATTACCTAGATATTTACAAGTTAGTTCACTGAGGAAATATTGGAAAATTACTGATTAGCCAGCGGTTATTTTACCTTACTCTCGGATATAGGCAAAAAGTAGTCATATCATAAATGGTTGAACATACCATAAATGTATAATTTTGCATCTTATAATCTGTTTGTGCTACGTAAGGTGTGGTTCTTGTTTGAGTAAGGTTTGTAGGTTTTCATCATACATGGTATATTTAAGATTTTCCTTTAGAACGCTTTCAAATTTTTTTACGCTTGCATTACTTTGCCAGGAAACTTATATTGATCAAATATCGTAAAGCTCCACTAAAACTTTTTATTTACTCTTAGGGGATGAAGGTAGGATTAGAAGAATTAAGATAAAGACACGGGCGGAGACTAGTTGTTTAAATTAAGAGGTGTACACGTCACAAATGCCAACAAAAACAAATATAATTCTAAACAACAAAAGTTAGGCTCCGCTTTTCCAAAAGGAAATGCCCGAGTTGCTGTAAAAAATACTGAAATCACAATAGATGTGCCTATAATCGTTGAAGAGTTCCCTCGATTTCTCCAGGATCCCATCATTAGATTCGGACCTTGTGACATTGGAACCAACAGTGAAGTATATTACTACTCTGTTTCTCTGTTACTGAAGTGTATTAGTACTCTGATTCTTTAATTTGAGGTGTGCAATAAAGAATATTTATGTTTATTGTATTGTATTGTATATTATTTATTTCAGATTTCAATTCATTTCAATCCATATGGTGTTAGTAATTACACTTTTTAATAATTATTAATTGTTAGTATAACTTGCACATAATATAAAACTAAGACTAGAATTGAATTAATTACAAGTAGAATAATTACCTAAATGTCAAGACTATTATCACAATTAATTATGTTATGTTATGTTATGTTATATTCTTTCAAACAAAAAAAGAGTTCCAAATCTGCTCACCCGTCTTCGAATAATCGGTGGACATACATAAAAGAATAGCAAAAAACAACAAAGATCCTGGCGAATTAGGAACCTCCTCCTTCAAAATCTTGAAGTTGGTTGAAATATAAAATAAAATAATTATGAAATAGTATTTAAGTTTATTTTTGTATTAAGCAGAACGTCTGCTAACGATACCACAATGTTTAGAAATAAAGGAAAAGTAGAAAAATCCACTGCCTCAGGCGAGACTCGAACTCGCGACTCTGGCGAGAGCGATGGGCATGTTTCCCAGAGTCGCGAGTTCGAGTCTCGCCTGAGGCAGTGGATTTTTCTACTTTTCCTTTATTTCTAAACATTGTAGTATTTAAGTTTTTCGCAAGGCTCTCCCAAAGGATAAACTTTTTATTTTTCTTCCCCCTTTTTGTCCCTTTTTGCAGTTTCATTTTTAAAACATATTGATTTAAAGCAAAAAGGTGTATCCTTTAATTGTCCGCCACCGCAGCCCTTCCACGCGTGTTAGAAAGTGGATCCAGACGTTGGTATCACGCAACTAAGAAATTGTAAAGAATTTATGCTTTCATACGATATGATAGAGGTTCAATTCCCGGCTGAGGCACGCTGATTTAGTGGTGGAAATGTTGGGAAAATTGTTTTTATAGTAAAAGTATTAATTAGTCACTACTGTCAAGAACACAAATATACATGGTAAATGCCCTGTTTTTTAACAGTAGTTATAATGTTAATGACCATAATACCTTGAAACCTTATAAAACTCCTAGTACTTACGTAATGTTATAAAGTTACGATTTTTTCATACAAATCTTTTTATTGTGGGTACTGTAGGTATTACCGTATTTAAAAATCAAAACTAAAGAATCATTGCCTACTTAGTATAGTTATAAATGTTAGAAAAATTGTGTTATCAGTGTTTTAGGATTGATTTTTTTGTACATACAAGTTTCTAATCCTTCCAGTATTTAAAACAAATAGAAAAATTACTGAGCATCTTAAAACGTACGAGTACAATAACTGAGAACTGAAGAATCTTTTGGTAAATTGTATTAGGTTAATGAAACAATAATATGTAGTCAAAGCATTCTGTAACTTTTTAAGCCCCCTTTTAATGAGTCTTACAGTTCCAAAAATAAAATAAAAAATATCTTATTTCCACCAAATCTTGTGTAAATACTGTCGGATCTACATCAATTCAACCATCCATTTAGGATGTCAGTGTCAATTTTTTGACGTCACAAAAACTTTTTCCAGCAAAAGTGACGTTGTAAAACACGAAGACCGTAATGAATGCTAAGTGACTGCTTGTCTTTCGTAAAAAAAAGAATTGACTAAAATATCTTGAGCCCCTCTTTCGTAGTCAAAGTACGTGATCAGGGCTCAAATAAAAACGGGCATCTGATTCCACTGAGATATGTCTAGCATAAGTTGAAATCTAAATTGGGAGATATTATAGGTAGCCGGAGGTCAGACTCATATTGGTTACGTGGTAAGGGTCGTGAAAAATCTGCCGCCGCCGGGACAGTGAAGTAAAAAAAGCGTGTCCGTCAATGCGGCAGTGCCAGAAATATTTTAAGTTCAGAAGGGTAAAAAAACAGTCGATAAAAAGTGTTCCGATATCGATATTGGCACTCATTATGTTTATAAATATTTAATTAGTCGCCGGAAGCTGTCTACAGTAGATTTGAAAAAAAAAACACCTACTTAATATGTTACAAATTTTAATTAATTTTATTTATAAACATTGTGACATAGTTATTAGACGTTTTATTTTCTTGCTGCAAAATAAATGCAGAGATAATTATACTGGTAATTTATTAAAAAAGCACAGTTAAGTATTTTACCTGTTTTTTCCTTTACTTGTGACAGTTGTGACATGAAAAAAAACGTTATTGTCGTGCAAAACTTAGGTACTGTTCTCCATTGTCATAAATGGTTAGTTATTATCACATTATTTTAGTAAATCAACGTGCTTGTGTAGTTAATTATGAAACTTAATCATGTCCAAGTTAATTATTTACTAATATGCAATAGCTAAAATTATTTGTGTTTACCAAAAGCAATACCGTTGGGATGTTTACATATTGTCTATTACACGCGTATGTGCATAGTTGATTTGCTATCAGTAACTAACGATTAAGTTAGCCCGTACTTTTTACAATACTGTACATTTTATAATACGATATATTAAGTGGTTAAATGTAGTCAATCGTTTTTTTTTATTACAAGCCCTAATTTGAGAAAGATTTTAAAAGGGTTACTTGTGAGGTTGAGAAGGCGTGTGTGTGTTAAGCATTTAATTAATATTTTGTTTGAAATATAAACTTGTATAGATGTCATATACGAAGGAAAAAGTGACCAACGCCTCCGGTGCCCAAGGCTGGATTCGAACCAGCGTCTTCTGCATTCGCGGCATAATTTGATTTGTTCTTTCAGTTTTATTTTGTTTGAATATTAATCCTAATTACATAGTTCCTACTTTGCCTTTAGTTTCCCTAATATTGTCATCTTTATCCTGTGTATGATTTAAAAATCATGTCTCAAAAATATGGAACATATATACGAATCACTACATTTAAAAAATATTTAAATTTAGTGATTCGTTATATAAATATTTAAATTTTAAATATATTTTACTTTTTCATTTTCTGCTTTTTATCAGTTATTATTTTTATTTTATCAAAATATCAAATCAGATTATTAAAGCTGGTCCCGTCAGCTTAACTCAACAACTCGGACACCCCCTTAAGCGTAATTAGAGCTATAAAAAATGGAGCGCTCCATAAAAAAGGAGTGAAATATACCCGCGAGAAAATGGTCCCGTATTATGGCGCTATTAAGAAAAATTACTTAAGCCTTCGCTTTTAACAAGATTTTTACCGTTTCCGAACGTGATTTCATTTGTGAAAATTGTCTGTTTTTTTCATAATTTGGTAACAATATTTTAAGGACATTATATATAAAATTACGACATAAAATATTTTTATTTTCAAATAGGTATTTAAGTTTCAGCCATTCTATACAAAATTACGACACAATAAATATTTTTTATTTTCAAATAGGTACTTAAATTTCAGACATTCTATACAAAATTACGACATTAAAAATATTTTTATTTTCAAATATTTAAACTTCAGACATTCTATACAAAATTACGACAGAATTTTTATTTTATTTTCAAGTATTTAAACTTCAGACATTCTATACAAAATTACGATGGATAAAATATTTTTATTTTCAAATAGTTATTTAAATTTCATGTAGGTTATACGTACGTCATAGTTACAGATGTAGTGAATAATCCTGACCTTTCGTATTTTCTCGGAAATGTTAGACAAAAGCGAACATTTCCGAGAAAATACGAAAGGAAAGGATTATTCACTACATCTGTACCTAAATTTGTATATATAAAAATAAATTACAATAGAAGGAAGGAATCCGTTTTTAATTGTATTTTGTGGTTTTTCGACACGAATTGTTACCATATTGTATTATACTTGTAATACCTACATAATTTATAACAAGTTGATGTCATCTTAATTAACTAACCTGACTATATGTACTATAAATATAACCTTAATTGTTCATAGGAAGTAGGTACCTACATTTACATGTGGCATGTAATTAGATTTCTCACTAGTCTTTTAAAATTACAATTATATTAATTATTCTACCGGGTGTTTCCTGTAATAGGAGCAATAAATTAAAGCGTAGATTCTACTCCTCAAACCAGACAACATTTGTTCAGCGACTTTTAAAAATAACTTATGGTTTCATTTTTATTACACTTTAAAGTTTATTCGAACACGCAATGTATTCCGAAATTGATTATGTCTGTAGGGTGACAAGACTGACAAGCAATGTCAATAAGACGGATTTTAACGTAGAAAATACTATTTATTTTGTATGAAAAAGAGACAATCTAAAAAATACATTTTCTTTTAAAGTTGTTGAACAAAAGTTTTATTGTTTGAGGAGTAGAATCTACGTTTTAATTTATTGCACATATTACAGGAAACACCCTGTATAAAAATCAAATCAAGTCGATATACGAGCAGTACCGGTACCTACTAAATACCATTTTTTTATCTTTTTTGCGTCGGTATTATCTAACAACTTTGATGCACCTGTCGATGCACAATTTTACGCCAAAAAAATCTAACTCATGATCTTATTAGCAGCTAGCCATATATTTTTGCGCGGTTCGTTGTGCAATATATTATTGCAAGTCAACATACCTCAAGCGTGTTCCTATACCAGTAAAGTTTTATTGGTCAATTAATATCTTTAGGGTTTAACTTTCTCCACAACAAGGCTTATTCAATATTAAAGCAATCCTGATTATGTATTTCTGTTTGCTTAGTATTAAGTATCATTTTATTTGGTATATTTCAGGTAAGGCATTATATATTTCTGCTTTGTAATATTTTATAAACTCGATAAAAACCAAAAAATTATAATTCTTAACTGAGACCTCGAATGCCTTGAATCGCGAAATATTTATAAATTAAGTTCCTATTTTTTTATGCCGTTGTGATAGACAAAAAGCTGGCAACTGCCAAGAGAGCGAGCAAGCCTCTTGTCCAGTCAGTAGCAGAAATAGCAAAGGGAGTAAAGTGTTCAAATTAATCTACACACGACTTTTTTGTTAAAGGGAATAAGAGTGTGTGAAGATCATTTTGAACACCTCACCGATGAACAATAAGACATGAGATTTAATCCGTTAAAAAGCTTCGTATTATCCATTGCATTTAAAATGCATCAAGATGGTTGCAGTTAAAAATACTCGGCCCAAAAAGAACGGAGTCAAGTTCAAAAAAATGCGTCAGTCGCACAAAGAAGTGAGTCAGGCAAGGACGGGTATTTCGAGAGATCCTGCTTCGTAAAACGCGGAGAGTAAAGAAATAACGTTTAGTTTATAACGGTATAGCCAAAAAAAAATGAATTATAACGGTATAACTAAAATTACAAGAAAACGGTAAATATTTGATTAGTAATAGTCGTACTTCTACTTCGAATAGGAAAGTTACCATACTGACGAGTACTGTTAGTACATACAATAATTTTAATCGAAAAAACAAATGACATCACATTAATAAAAAAAACATATGCTCTCCAGCACGTGGCAGTAGTATTGGATTAGTTTGCATTATTATTTACACTTTTGTTTGTAACTACAAAACTTATAAATAAGTTTCTACGCTTTCTGTAGTAAGTAGTTAAATTTGTGATTTATCACTATAACATTGCTAAAGTGACTGAAACTTTTATAATCGGTTTAGTAATAACCGTAACATCTCGAGAACTAAAAAATAAATAAACTAAAATGTTGAAGGAACATATGCAATCATTAATAAATGTATATAATATAATACATTTTCAACCTTATCGTAATGGAATAAAGCACAGTGATATCTTGGATGTAGACCGTTCTATGATTATACAATTTTGCATAAAAATATAGGAAATTGCGATAATTGTCAACTAAGTGGGTTGTTAGGAAAACGGAAGTAACGGGTATTAAAAGATAAAAGATAAAAGATAAAAACGGGTATTAAAAACCTAGTTGACTCCCTAACTAGCCATTTTTTAATTACCTTAACTTATGTCGTTTCTCACGCGAAATATAAATCCTGACAATTATGACAAAGGCGACAACGCGACAGGTGTAAACGTGACAATTAACAACTTGTCGCTTCCCGTGTTTTTAGCGTTTTTACTGAATTTATAATGCCTGCTTAGCATCTTAAGTCACATCAGTGATATTTGTTAAAAGGGACTCTAAAAGCTAGATCATACAGTTCAATCTCAACCGGAGCATGCTACGGAGATATGGCTTTTTATAAATATATATTTTTTGTAAAACGAGGGATACTAATACATTGTAGTTTTTTCCTCAAGTGATTTGTTAGACATGTCATTTTATCGCTACCTGATATGTGATACAATTTAACAGCTTAATTAGTGCTTTTATTTCTAACTTTATTCTAGAACGTTCAGAGCAAAATTATTTATATGTGTCACTATACGGAGAAAGGGACCACTTTGTCGATATGGAGTTACTAGTACTTTCTAAAATTACGCAATATGCACTATCTAATAGTGAAAGAAAAAAGTGTCCTTGTAAATCGACAAAAGTGGTCCCTTGCACTAAACTCGTCCACATATATTTCTGAAATCATTTAAGGAAAATACCTACTAATTCATAATTATTGTAATTTTTCTAGTATTTAGAAATTTTATTTCTTTATTACATTTATTTATAATTGATTGATCGTATATTTATTAAAAATAAGTCAAGGCTGATACTCATTGTCTGCAAAAATAAGTCAGGGTCAGGATAACGACTTTCTTCCGAACGATCCTGACCTGTGACTGCAAGAAAGTATAAACAATGATGCTTTTATAAATACAATTCTGGCGGCCATTTTTAACTTGCAAGTGACTGTATTGAAACGTCTTACTCATTGTTATAGTGTATATGTTATAAAATCAATGGAACAGCCGATAGAGCGTATAGAACGTAGGACTGTTTTTCTCATTTCTCGTGTAGGTGTTTGGCGATTTGCCCAAAACCTTACTAATATTGCGGTATACTTTTTGTGAGAGATAACAGCTACCTACCAGTTATGTTTAAAATACGTACAGTCGCCTTCAGATATATCGGATATATGGTGTTCACAAATAACTGAACAACGCCTCTATTGTCAAGAGCATTGTCAGATATTTATAAGCATATAAAATAAACGGAGCTTTCTACAACTGAAGGTAAGGCAGATGCCATCGTCTTGAACATGATCGAGTAATATAAAATGTGAATAAAATACGTGGTGACTAATGCCCTTTTATTTTGACATCTAATATCTATACAGTATTGGAGGCATAGATGGTGATTGGTGACGCTTTCACAAAATCGAGCGCTTAAACCTTACTATTGCATTACAATTAGATTGCTGAACTCAAACAAAAGACGTTTCAAGCTTTTAAAGTTTTTTCTTAGTACGGTGGACCGTTGAGTCACTTTTTTATCGAATTTTTTTTCTTAATTAAATATTTATTATGTTTCAATCTTGATAGTTTTATCGTCAAGTCCATTAAAAAAGTACCGCATGGTCTGCTGATTTTCCCCGTGGGCCCCTAAAATCATGACTCGTCATCCTTGGACGTTTACGTAATAACATGACATTACGGGGGCCGACAGCGTTTACAAATGACAGTTTTTACTGACATCTATATACAACATGTTGACATGACAATATGTTGGTGCGGTTATGACAATATAACTTTTTTTGCATTATTGACAACAGCAAGTGATGTTTATTGATTTTTTTTTGTGTAAGTAAACATACGTATATTTATCATGAACATGAAGATTTATACTTATATATGTTACTTACTTTCATCATTTCACTGATGTATTTATATATACTAATTATTCAGTGTCAATGAACTATACAACGACGAAGTTTTAGAGTTTTCTGTCATATATATTACTTTATTTACGAGCTGAGGTAAACATCCCAGCGCTTGCCACTGTCCCAGTACATGTCATCTTTAAGCTACTGTAATTCGCATTAAAAGTAAATGCGGTGTCAACTTTAGGGCCTGTCAAACACTAGGACTTTTATCATGTCACATTTTGCCCAAATACAAAGCTTCCTTCTAAAAAAGACAATAAAGAGCGTCATAAATATGCGCACGCGACACTGACCTATGTCAACAACGTGTGGTTGTGTGTGTGTAGAGTACGCATGACAAGACAGACGCTGCGTAAATATTTTTTTACAGTTGCTCAAAAAGCGGCTTTTTTAGTAGTTGAGTAGCGTGCGGAAAGATCTATTTTACGTACTAGTGCTTTTTACTTTTCCGGATTTTAAATTGCAATTTTGCGAGACTTTTTGTATGAAATGAGCTATTCTTGTATTACGGAATCTATTTAACATCATTTGCAATTTGGTGAATTTTAAGTAAAAATCGTAACTGTAAGTTTTAGTAACATGTACTGCAAATGATTACTGTAGATATGTATATAGTTATATTTATACTATTTTAACTTTAATTGGTTAGTGTTTTTCTTAATTAGATACGATTTTTTTTGTGGATATGAGTTAGGAAGAGTTATTGTACTTTTAGATTGTTTCACATTGAGTAATTATTATAAATATGTTTTTAACAAACTACCAAGTACTTATTAAAAAAATATTTATAACGGGTTACTCACGTAATTTTCCCGCGGGGTACCTACGCTGCCGTCGCGGAAGGTCGCTCGTGAGAATGATCATCGTACATTGATCGAAACATGTCGAGCAAAAATCGACAAAAATTACGTGAGTAACCCGTTATAAATATTTTTAATATGTTAGAGTCTCACGAAAGTTTTATAGTTAAAATTACCAAGTACTTGTTTACTACGTTCTCTATAAAGGTTACTTTGCACACACATTTGAGACCCTTTTTTATTTTTTTCTGGAAAAAATATAAATACTGCCTCTGTAGCAATGTCGTCTGCGACCCGCCTATACCCCGGCAGACAATGACATGCGCATCCAGATAACCTCATTTCTTTCCGCGATAGCACAAACACACACACACACAAACATACACACACAGCGTTTGAATCTCGTTTCTGAAGCCGGCGTAAAAGGTGAGCGTATTTATGGTACGATGACACAATGAGAGTTAAAAGGAGTTTTCTTTTATGTTAAAAAACATCAGATCTTTAAGGTTTTGCTTGTGATACTTTCGAGAGATGACTTTAATATCAAAGTTTTCGTTCTTGGTGGATCTAACAGTTTCCATTTATCTCTTTTTTGAAGATCCATGCATAAGTATAGGCACATACATGCACAAGGTAATTAAAATAGACCATATTAGTCTCAACAACTTTATATAAAAGGAAATTATAGTTTTAAAAAAGCTCAAAATTTATAATTAACTAAGTTACATAAGTTCTCAATATAGTTGGTTAATAAGCCGTATATTTGTTGTCAATTATCCCCGCCAGACAAAAAACAAGTATCCATTATGCAAAAGATACGTCCCACGACATTCCAAGCAAAAAGGTCGTATCTCCTCAATTGTCTTTACGTTGTAAGTGTTAATAAAAACGGTTTTTTGCATGTGTGCGGGATCAATATGGCCGCGTATCACTGTTAGTAAAATAAACTGACTAATTGTGACCTTTAATACATTGAGATAAAGTCTAAAACAGTTCATTTTTAGTACGGTGATGTAATCGCTAATCGTGTTTGGAGACGTTTACTGCATTTTTATACTGTTATGTAATTTGATGACACGTTTAGTTCTGACGTTGTAGTTAGTTTGTTTTTGCGTTGGTTTTTTCTGTAGAAAATCTCGTTTATAAGATACCTACTCGTACCAGTCGTAAGTACCTTTATAAGAAAAAGATCTGTACATTGACTTTTTTTATTTAATACTCTCTAAACTACCTAACATATTCAACATTATTTTAGTAGGTAATTTTGGCTTCATTTGAAACCTAGAATAAAAAAATAATTACTTACACATTATAAATAAAAAGAGTTCATAAGAAGGTTGAAGGTAGAGCAAATATCACGCAACCTTGCAAAAAAAGATATTAAAGAGTCTTGGTTCTTAGGGTAAATGCACCTTCAGGGCTATTTGATAAGAAACAAAGGACACTATCATCAGAGTAGGTATCTAACCTGCCGAGTCACTGGACTTTAAGGGCCTTCATTTTATCTTTTTATAAAGATAGCTTTATTGGTTTAGTGCGTAAGGTTTTAAAAGTGTAATGTTGAGGTAGGTTAAGATTGTCGCTATTTTTATACTCTTTTATATCGCGTTTATATATTCTAGAGATAGGAAAAATACAGATACATATTTTGTTTTTCAGTAATTTATGTAAAATAGTATACGTTATGAATACAGGCTAAAAAAGAATAATAATGATGTATGTACACGTCTCGTCTTCGGTTCATTTGTGACTATTAATTTAAGTATAATAAATCCTCTAATCAAAAGTTTTAAACATTAAATATCACGATTATACGTATTTATGTACAAAAAAAGATATTCAATTAATGTACAAAAGAAACAGTTGGTACATTATATAGAATAAAAATTGCCACAAGGAAAATAAAATAAAACAACAAAAATGTAAAAAACGTGAAGAACTTTTAATCCATTTTTCATATTTCCCTATTCTATTGCAAAAGTATCGACTACGCACGTTCTCGTAGCTGGACATCGACTCGCTTAGCCAAAAGGTCGTATCTCCATACGCACATTAAACGCACTTACGGCCTTTTTGCTTAAATATGCCATTCATGCCTTATTCATACAGGTCACGATCAGGGACATTGAACCTGAATTTTTACATCGATTACACCACAATAGTAATCGAGTCCATTTTTAATCGATTTTTAAGCGGAAATTAAATTTGATTGTGTGCTAATGTATTAATGATTTGCTTTCAGACTTTCAACTTCGTACTTTGATTAATAGAAATAAGTCTTTTGTCACTGAAACGGAACTCTTTTAGCATGTATGTACGTACTTTTTTACATAGGTACCCAAAGAAACTAAGTTTCCTGTTTTGACATAAGTTCAAGAGAAAAGTTTGACATACATAAATAAAAGTAGGTACTTACGTCATTTTTGCAAAGGTACTGTATTTTTATTGTACAAAGATATTGCTACTAAAGCAAATAGTGTAATTTTTGTTTCTGATTTATCCAGGAACTTATATGAGGTACACAATCAAACTACAATACTTGAACCTAAGAAAAACTTTTGATTAACGTAGTATATTTTAATTTTAATACGTGAAGCTAAATAATTGGGCCCCATTTAAAACGGGTTTCACATAAGTCATGACATGTAAAAAAAACACATTTCCATAAATCAGATTCCAAAAACACCAGACAGCAGCAGGAAGGTATAGCAGTAAAATAGCAATATCTACCACGTGCCATAATAAAAATAAATGGAGAGTGCGGGGTCGCTCACCTCCCTAACCTAAGACAAGCGCGTACGCGGCACGCACACAGCCGCGCCACGCCCACATGCGCGCACGCAGTTTTTCGAGCGGGTTTTGCTTCATTGTCGTACATTTATTTTACTGATTTTTTTTATAATTTTTTTATCGGTTATTAAAAAAAATGGAGTGACTGGATAAGCCAATTTTTTTATAGAAAAATAAAATTAATTTATTTCTATCTTGAAGGCTCATTTAGGGTAATTTAATAAAATAATACATTTAATAAAAGTTTTGTTAACTATTTGATAGTGGCTGATATTTTTATTGTGACTTAAAAAAAATCTAAATCTAAATTAAAACAATCAGAGTCTAAACATGTAAGTCAAAAGAACATAAAACCATTTCCTATTCTACATAAAACTGACAAGAATTATTTTGTACCACATTCCTATGTATATAAAATATAAATAATTCAAGTACTTATTTCAACTGTCACTTACGTCATTTATGATAAGCACATTAATATTGCGGTAGGTCACAAAACCAACAAACAATATTCAGCATTCCGAGTAAAACTCTGGCCTACTTAAACTGCTGTAATTACAATTATGCTATTTCGTCATTAAACGGTGTCCATTGCAAATAAAAATATAATGTTTAAAAAGCCTTAAGTTTATTTTGCGCTCATATCCACATACGCTCTTTTATTACTAAAAACGCTCTAACGTCTAGAAGAAAAAAGACGTAAGTGATTTTTAATAAGATGGACTTACGACTTTTTGCGAAATCACTGACGCAGATATTGAAAAACGATATCGTATTCCGCGTGCGTTGCTCTCTGGTAAAAATGTATTTATGTGTGCGTGTCTTGACCTACGACAAGAATGTGTGTGTGTGCGATGATTCGTATTGGCCGGAATTTTAGTTCAAGTGTCAAGTTTTAGATACGTATGTAAGTACATAATACGTGTCTTAATACGTGTTAGGTTTCAGATGTGCCGGAAAGAAGTATATGACTTGCTTAATTTTAAAAGGATAAGGGAGGCCTGTGCCCAGCAGTGGGACGTATAGAGGCTAACATATTATTATTATTTAAGGGTTGCATGAGTGGAAAGTTAAGGAGGGCTCTTTTATATGTTAGTCTTAGAAGATATATCTAAGTAGAGTTTGATGTGAAATTAAATTAAAAAATACTACAGTTACACTAAATCTTCGTAGCACGGACCTAACAAATGTATGAAAATGCGATTGGTTTTTGAACATCTCTGTACAACATCATAAATTATATTTATAAATTAATTATGCCACGGTTATTAAAAATATAAAAAAAATTGTCTAAAAAATACAACAATATTTATTAATAAAATTTTGTTCAAAGTTGTAATACGTTAGCAATTTTTTAAATAATATCCGGCGCAAATCGACTTTAAGTACGTTGTAGTTTTTATATCATGTGTAATATACACGAACACAGTTAGCCCTACAGATAGTTCGATTTGAAAATGCTCTCAAATAAATTAGATCGTTAACTTGCCCTGAAAGGTTACGTTGGCATTTAACATTCTCACTTCGGCACTATTTTTAGTTTAAAAAGATTGCAACATGTTTGCAAAGGTCTCTCGATTACAACAAGCCTTCCTTTTCTAACACCCCAATAATTAGTGAGTCAGAAAAAGTCAAATGAAATCACTAACAAACTTCTCTATCTGAATCCGCTCTAGTTCTATGAGATTATGATACATTTTTTTATCAAATAAACAAACATATGTCCAAAAAGAAGCACTTTCTAAATGAAGGATGAAAATAACCGATTAGTTATCAAACCACCATTGTAATCATTATTATCAGTTTATTATAGCACGTAATAGTTATGTATAAAACATACAACTATATAATTAATTTTACAAATACATTTCTGATTTTATTTACGCGATTATTAGAAAATAAAGTCGAGTGGTTTAAAAAAAACTGCTGGTTTTTCACTTTTTGTACTTCATGTTTTGTACAATCAGCAGCAAGTAGCTAAGCGGGTAGGGTGTTCAAAATAACCTACACACGCTCTTATTCTCTTAACAATAAAGTCGTGTCCAGTTCGTTTTGAACACCCTACCCGCTTAGCTACTTCTGCTGCTGACTGTGACAAAAGGTGATATTTCTTACATAAAACGGCAAATCATTATTTTTATTAGTGGCCTAGACAAATAACATTATTTTTAATTTAACAGCACTTCATACAATTTTAATGTAGTCTACGGACAGGATAAATAAATGTTTTTTTTTTAATAGAAGTATATAATATAGGCAAATAGACTATTATTTTTATAGTAATTAGTTTATTAAAAACAGGAAAAGCCGGTTATCACGAGGACAATGACTGCAAAAAGCTAATTAAATGTAGTATCATACAAGGAATGCAGGAAGTAGAAAAATAGTATATTCAAATGTCGTTTTTTCTACCTGAGAATTTTAAGTTAGTTCCTATATAACACCAGATACTGAGTGCTTATACTTATTAGATCTATGTAGTTTACAATGTACGTAAATATAGACATACAGGGTGATTAAGAGTCGCCAGGACGCTCGCGTTCCCATACAAACGTAGTTTTGCTCTCATTTTAAAACGACATGCTTTAGAACCATGAAATTTGGCATAGGCATTCTAGTAGTACAGATCTATGTCGGTAATTCGTTTTCGTTGCTAAAAATTGTAATACAAAGAAAATACAGCCAGATACAAATTTACATACAAAACTTATTTTTGCTATGTTTTCTTTGTGTTACAATTTTTAGCAACGAAAACGAATTACCGACATACATCTGTACTGCTAGAATGCCCATGCCAAATTTCGTGGTTCTAAAGCATGTCGTTTTAAAATGAGAGCTGAATTACGTTTGTATGCGGACGCGAGTTCACGCGAGCGTCCTGGCGACTCTTAAGGATACGTTATACTAATATAAATTAAAGATTTCAAAAAAGAAGTACACACTTTACGAGCAACTAGTGGAATTTGTATTGGCTATTGGCTACACTGGCTACCGTGGTTTGTTATTTTGCAGAAAACAAAGAATATAAACTCGAACTTATAGGTTGTCTTCGTTCTTAGAAATTTGATGAAACTGAATGTATGGAAATAAATGAAGAAATCAGAGACATACATCGCAAATTATTTTATAGACTTCATAAAAAAGAAAGCTAAATTTAAATGTACTCAATATATAAGTGTTTGACATATACATTAGACACAATTTGTATGTAAATGTAACGTATTTGATTTTATTTTGTGTACTGTAGCAATTCGATGATGTCTTGATTGATTAGGAAAATTTACACTGTTTTAATCATGTTTCGATAATATATGTATAATTATTGCTATAATATTGAAAGTAGTCTGATCTACGTTTCAAAGTGTTTTTGTAAAGTTGAATAAAAAAACCAATGTTACTTCTTTTGTGTGTATTAAATTATGTTGCAATTACGTTATGTTGTATTTAATAGCATGTTCCCGTCATCAAATCTGTATTGATAGGTACTATTTTTTTTAAATAGTTTATCAAACTTATATAACACCAAAAGAAAAACTATCATACTGAAAAACCGCCGTATATTTGCAATATTTGCAATAGAGAATAAATATTTTATGAAGTCAGTCTTAAAATAAACTTAATTGACAATTAAATTACAGCATTTTTATACCATAAAAAGGCGTACTAAAATAGCATAATTATAGATTGAAAATCATTACAATGTTTACTATTTTATTTGAAATTAAAATGCCACTATAAAGTTCAAATGGAAAGGATATAAACGTTTTTATCTAGTCCACATTATTTTTAGGTTAGGTCACTTTCCCCATTCAAACGTCAATGCGCGGTTTCTAAAATCAGGTTCTTACAACACTCTTTAAAAGCCACCAACGTCTACTTGAACCTAAAATGTTATTTAAGTACTATTAAAACAGGTACAAAAATATCCGTTACTATAGCTACGGTGAGCAAAACAACGAAAATCGCATGTCAAAAACAAAATGGTATCTTTGTTATACGAAACGTAATTAGAGTTTAAGTTAATATTATTAGTTCAAGATGATTATAAGTCATTATTTTTATACGGAAGTACGGTTCTTAAAACCCGGAAGTGTAATAAGATTAGTGGTAACTAAAGTTAAATAAAAAAATACCTGCATCGATAATCTCCCAAATAGAATCCGCGAACTCTACTAAAAGTCATCACAAAAAATCCAACAAAAAAACACAGCACTGCCACAAAAACAAAAGTAAAATTCCAATTTCAAACTTAGAACACAACGTTCCATTTAACTTTTTAAATTTCCTTTCAGCGCGAAAGGTGTGCGTTTTCGTCAAAATGCATTTTTCAAATGTCAGAGTAGCGCAAAAAATCGCTGAGCGCGAGCCGTGCCGTAGGCGTTCTGTTTATATGCCCTATAGTTGTATCGTAATGCACTTATGTGTACTTGCTAAGTTTTTTATTATAGTCAGTTATACCGCGGTTCCTGGCTTTGAACGCTGTGTCCACGTCTTGATAGTTGGTTACGTAATGCATTTCTTTATGGCACCGGTTTTTGCTGGCCTAGGAAAAAGTGGCCGGTTACATTGTTTCCTTTATTACGTCAAACGGCATGCAAACTATATAGTTTGATAGGTTTTTTGCGCAAACTGTGTTGGTTAGACTAGCAATAGGCTGTAAAAGTTACCTAATATTCAATCAAATTTATTTAGACATAGACAGTTGTCAACTTAAAATAAAAATAACTTATTGAAACATTTGAAACCTTCCTCCTTCAAAATCTTAAAAGTGATTGCTGCTTTGCAAAATTACAACAAAAATCTATAAAAATTAAGAAAAAATAAATAAATTTAATTTTACGATTTTAGGAATCTTGGTTATTACCGATCACGTTTGATGTCCTCAATGGAAATGCAAACTAAGCTCGTTAAAACTTTGATAAACTAGGACCGAGATCAAAGAAACTTAGCACACGATTTGATATATTTTTAAGCGTTGCAAAAGTATCAATTCCACTCGTTCCTTAACCCGCGCGACAGGGACGCCGCGCTGCAGTTTTTTAGCCGTCCCACTCCCGCGGGTTTTTTCTCTCAGTTTTTTACAGCACACCTTATTCGCTTTCTTTATCAGATTTTTTAACACGTCTCGTAGGTGGTCGCGAGAAAAACTTTACGAGTGTTTTTATTTATAAATTGACAGTGCGAGATATGAAGTGCCAGTATCATTGTAGAATTATGTGATAAAAAGGACACAGATAAAGGTTTAAACGGTACAAGGTTTTGAAAAGAATGTTTACTTTTACGTATGCTATATTTTTTATGGTAATGTGCATTTTTTTGTGCGACGATTTTTTTTATTGTTCTTTGGTTAGACGTAGTTTTGATTTCAAGTAAATTTATTTATGGATGATAGGGTCTTGGTTTTAATATATTTTAGAAAAAAACCTTAGTTTTATATGTTTAATGTACACTTTATACATTTTCGATATCTGATCTAATAGATCTAAAAATGAATTTACAATTACAATGATATATAGGATGCAATGTGGTAATTTGATAGGAAAAAAGTGGCGGGTAATTCCAAAAGTTGACTCTTATTATAATGGGATACGAGCAAGAGATAATTTTCAGAACTACCCACTTTTCGATATTACCCTAATGCACCCTAAATAGATATGTATTGAGTTTAAAGTCCACTTTTTATTTTTGATGCTTTGAACTATGTCACTCAGGATGAATCTTACTCTACCGTCCCTACCAAAGTTACTTTCTTATTTATTTATTTATTTATTGTAATTATATTTGCAACTTACAGCTAGCACCATAGCATCACAAACTCAGTATATATAACCAGTTAATTATCACCAAAATCAGTTATTATCAGTTATTAGTTAGTTATCAGTCTTATCACCATATAACTCCGTGCAATTTCTCTAAAATCTAACCAAAAATACGGAATTAGAGTTCAAACCAATAAAACAATCCATTTTTATTTAAGTATTAAAAATCTAGTAACGTCAGTTAAAAGTTAAAGTATAGAACCCTTTGTTAATAACCAATTAAGTAAACTAAAAACCATAAAATTAGCTAATAAGACAGTTTTAGAAAAATATCTAGTCGTTTAGGGTTTAGTTCAGTGGTTAGGAGCCATCCGACCGGCAAACATACATTTAGGCTAATTGGTCTTGTTAAACTATTGTGGACTGTACTTGCCAATTATGAAAATATTATTTGAAAAGGCTTAAGTTTACATAAATAACAACATGAACTTGATCTTAAGTGTAACGTATTAAGGTTTGATTTCAAAGGAGAGAAGAGTTGGAGATATGTGGTTCTGGGTAACGCGTGTAAGTTGTTGTCAAGTTAATACTAAGGGTGTTTATATTTAATTGTAAAAACATTTTTTCCAGTATTGTTTCGTGTGTGACTTTAGCAAATAAGAACTATTATTTTAATAAAGCCTCAATTAAAAACACCATATTATAATGCGAGTATTTTTTATACTCAGACGGTGGCCACCAAGCATACAGTCTGCCTGATCGTAAACAGATACCGTAGCTTATGGTTGCCTGAAATTCCAGAGGGGTCACATGCGCGTTGCCGACCTTTTACAAAAAGGAGTATTTACTGTGTTGACGGCTAAAAGAACAAGAAGGTCCCTTGTCGTCAAAACACAGGGTCCTCTTTGAGCTCTTTGGTAACCTTACTTAACCAGCAGGAACACAACAAATAATAATTGTTATTTTCACTCTTGAACTTCAATAAAAATAATATACGCATTTCCACAATTATAATTAATATTCCCATTTTCATTCAAAATATGAGTTTACATAAATACGTATAAAAATTCATGCCACTTTTTTACTGCAAAATTAAAGTGGATTCAAATCGAGCAAATAAGGCATGAATTAGTAGGAAGACGTCGAGCAAGGAGGCAGGAGGCAAGAATGGCGTTCGTTAGCCTCTTTTAATTTCAACTAATTTTTATCTCCTACCGTCTTTTTTACTCTAGGTACTACGGACCATTAGCTTTGAAATACAGGGATGTAGGAGTCTTGATACTGGGAGACATTTTAAAGATTTATAAATAAAAATGATAGGAATCATCAATAGGTTTTTATTAACCTGTGTAATTAGGTTCCTGAGTTTATTGGTTAAGGATTAAAAATATATTTATTGATCAGAAATATGATATTATGCCTACATTAAATATAATCTAAAACGATCTTATTAGTAACGCTCTTTTTGCATTAAAATTTATGTAACATATTTTTTTATTAAAATAAACATATTTTACGTTGACTGATATTAACATGGTAATTAATCAAGACGTTGTCTAAGATTGATTTGTAACGAAGTTGTAAAAACATAATATTTGACTTTGAAAGTAATTTCTTATATTTCATAGGAAATAGTAGAAAATGCATAAGTATGAATAAGTTAAAAAAGGAAGAAAGATAATTTATAACAATTAAACAGTTGTTATAAATTATCTTTATTCTATGTTTGTCAAACAATTCTCATATAGTCTGGCATTATGCTGCCTGCATTAAGTTTTATTTCGGGTCTCTTCATATTTCGTATCCGAGCAAATAAAGCATCTGGCATGAATTTAAGTGAGTTATATTGGAAGTAGAGCTTTTCCGTGTTATTTTATCGTCTGTCTAGACTTTATAAAGTGATATTTTCAGCTATATTTTTCGACGTTGAAGTTAATTAAGCTGAATTTCAAAGCTTTAAAACAAAAAGAAAAATCATTTTTCATGACAATATGCCTTGTTCCGGGCTTTAAATATCTTTTCACTTGACAAGAGTTTTAACCAGTTTAATATTTTACGTGGTCTGGATTTTCGTCGATTAATTTGTGTTACTTAAATTTTAATTTGCTTCAACGAAAATATGAAAATAAACTTGCCTAAACGATATAAACGCAACGAACTGACTTCTTCTTCACTTAAAAGGCATTTTTTGACTATGCTTAACCCTGAGAGTTAAGCTTTCTTTAATACCGTAAGTATCAAGAAACCTAGTCAGCGTACGCAGAAATCTAATTTTTGCCCAGTTTTTCCCACAGTGCTCGGCGGCAATTTTCGTGTTTTTTGGAACTAATGAACTGTTTTGACTCCCGGCGGGATTTTATAGTAAGTCTAACGTTGCAATGTAATTAGATGAAAAATTGCATCGTTTTCATGTATAAATATGATTTAGAGGAGAAGTGTGCTAATAAACTCAAATGGCATAAATATGTGCATAAGGTAATAATTATGTATGAGTCACTAAACTTTTTAGTTTGTATAAATTCCCTTATATCATTATTATTAAAGTCAGCTAAAAACAATCATTTTCATTTATTTGTTTACTTTGTGATATTTTTTCAAGTGATATTTCCATGACAGATATTTAGGTACATACAACTTCAGTCTTCAAAAAGGTTTACCAACTTAATAAAATTTTTACACATCTAATAAATAATTCAGAAAATGTACAGGTGTAAAAAAAACAACATTTTTACGAGCAATGAAAAAGTTTTCTTATAACGTCCCCGGCTAAAGTGTCTTAACCGCTAATTGCGAAATAAATTAACAAGTTCCCGCAAAAAACGTTAAGTATGAGTTATGGGGTGTTGCTTTTTACTTTTTTCGTGTCACGGTGAAAAGTTTTTTAATGAAGTAAAGCGTTTAATTTGGTTAAATAGGTATAAATAGAATTAACTATAGTAATGAATACGTAGGTCATATATCTTATTTTCTGGAAAATTTCAATATGTCTAAAGTATTTCTTATTCATACCAGTAGGTAATTTACTATAAAAAACTACTTGTATAAAGAACAGTTTTGTGAGTATTTGAATTTGAACAATATCTAAGTAAGCACAGCACTAAAAAAACTTTAAAATCTAATTTTGTGCAAAAAACGTCGCAAAAACATAAGTGTCTCATTATTAATCATATTTTAAGCGTTTAAAGGGTTGAAGATTGCCGACAAAAAATGGGGAAAGATGCCCTCTTTTCCACCTCAGAGTCAAAAAGGCGTATATCTTAGTCATATTAATGGCGTTTACGACATTTTTCTTAGCACTTACATTTTTTGGTAACAAGATAGCGAGAAATAAATCTTTTCCAAACACTTTATTATAGCAGAACGTATACGGAATGGTTCTCGTTTGGATTCTCTCAAAAAACTAATATGTTTAAGTATTTAAATGTTGTTTAGTCGTGTAACATAAATTTTATCTATTAATTATTTCGTAAAAAATATTTTCTACTAGTGTTAGAAGTCAAACCTGCCTTAAGGTAGATTCATTATGAATTTAATTTCATGTATTTCATACTTTATCCTAATTAATCCAAAAAGAGGCAATAAGTTTTCTAATTTGGTGATTCATCCTGCTGGGGGCCGATTTTTGACAGCCGGACGCTCAAATTAAAAAAATTCAAGCTCGAAAATAATCGCACACAAAAGTTTGTTGCCAATTTTTTCGCATGGAATGAATAGTTTAAATAATCATGATTTTAAATTTCTATCACTGTTATTTTTAAAACATTATTTAATCGTTTTATTTAGAGTTTCAAATGTCACTTTCGAGTGCTCGAATCTCAAAAATCACCCCCCTGCATTCGGACCCCCAGTTATAATACTAACACATGTTTTGCAACCTTCTTGAACTAATATAAAAAAATACTTTATGTTCCGACTGGAACATTAAAATACAAAAATCAGAAAAATAGTCAAGAAAATACGTGAATAATCTCTTATTTGTGTATTATGATGCCTGTAAAAAAGTGTTTTTCCCACCTAATAGTAAGCGGACACACTAACCTATGGACCCTGCAACTAAGTACTGAGGTATCACATTGTACATTTTCGTTTCGTTATAGGTACCTACGTATAGGTAGTTTAAATAGATTTAAATAAGAATGTCACGATGAAAGGACCAAGGTTAAAGTTTTAAAACTATGTGAGTACGTGACTTCATTTACAAACTCCAAGCACTTAACAGAAACGTTTTAAAAATCGTCTATCGAGATCTTTCTGCGCCCATTAACTTCAGCACGCTCGTTACAGCAATTTTTTTAAATGCCACCCTCTTGGACACTTTCTGAAATTACCACCCCTAGTCCGAGTTTTATTAAAAAAACAATCTCGTTGTCTCTGGCTCGCTTAAAAGTTTTCTGAGCTGGCAACTTTTTATTGTAATTTTGTTTTAAAATGATAGGTGCTTTTCGGTACTTTTTTATCGTTTTGAAATATTGTTCGGGTAATTTTATTTAGTAATAGAAAGGTTTTGGAATATTTGTTTTTTATTTTTAAGCACTTAAAAATATAGTACCTTGGCTGGGATGTTACAGTATTTAATGTTATAAAATTTTCAAAATAACATAATTTAACATGCAATAAATGCAATTTTTTTTTGTGGAGTTCTGTATTCGGTTTCTATAACTTTAAAAATGAATGATGTTATTCGCATAACTTTTTTTTTAAATTGATACTTCAGATTCAGACTGTTCACATAAACCATCACATCGTCCCGAACATCATTAACAACGTTTTTAAACAATATACACAACAGAGATGCCGCCACGACAAAAAACGAACACCGAATTGATTTACAATGCCATAAAAAAGGTTTAAAAAGTTAAAAATCTTACGTTACCAACACAAAAGAAAAAAAGATAAAACACATGTCGGTACGGATGTCAAAATCGTTTCAATTTCCAACGGAAAAAACAATTGCAATTTGAATTTCAGATTTGGAACGCGGTCATATTTGTTTTTTTTGGAAAGTGGCTTATAATAAATCTACTGGCAATAACTATAAATTCATTGCGATCGACATGCAAATGTTGAGGTGTTTTTTTCGGAAACATGTATCGAGTACTTTTGGGGTCGAGAAGAATGGAGTAGCGGTTGATTTTTTTAAATGTCTTGCTTATATAACATTACGCAGCATATTTGTGTTATAAATAAGCTAGGTCATTTAAAATTACATAGGTATTTGTACAGAAAATCTATTTATTTTAAGTTTCAATTTCCTTCTTCGTTTAGCTTTTCTATTTTGCTGTCTACTTTGTATTTTAATTATTTTAATATGAAGGCTGTAATTATTTCTTGGTTACCTAGGTACAAGTTAAGTATTGGTAAATTTTACCCTTCACAATAATATTAAGCTTTAGGGATAAGCTCGCCTTTGTGCAAATCTTTTTATTTTTATTTTACTGTTGTAATATTGTTAAACTTGTTTATGTGCAATAAAGTGATATATACATACATACATACACCATATACCGCTGTTAAAAATTCATGTTAAAATTTTAAAGAGTTTCCGAGGGCCAATACGGGCCAAAATAAATAGTTAACAATGCGTCTCCGTAGTTTCTATGTCCTGTCTGAAAGATCAAGCGCCGCGAGTCCTTTTTGCTCGACATCGCGGATCCCTTTTTTCGACCACCTGTGCTTTTTTGTTACTTTTTTACTGCAAGTACTTGAAAGTGTGTACCGTGGAGAAATTTAAAAAGGCCGCCTATCCGCACATTGTATTATTTATGTTATACGTTTGTAACTCGACAGACATTTCGCAAGGATATGTTTTATTTTTAGAACACTGAGAAGCGTGGTCTAATAGAATGAATCATAAAAATATTTAAGTGTTTTCATCTTAATATTATTAATCACATATAATAAGTTAATTACAAATATAATATGAGTAAGTTACTTTGTTGACACAGTTCTCAAATTACGACATTTTGGTGAAGGAGGTACGTATTTCTTTTTGTTTTTTTTTTAAGTAATATTTGAATGGAACAGTTTCGTCACGTGTTCACGTTTTATTTTGTAAGTACGTGTGAGTTGCGTGAGAACTTATAAATAACTGTGAGTTAATAGAGTTCTCATATAAGTACTGAACAATCGAAGTTTACTAAGTTTTTGAAGTGCCTGGAGTTATTATTTATAGTTTAAAACCTTCGTTGCAAAATACAATTCAAAATGGTGAACTTAATGCCAAATGGCATTCTCTACCACTGAACCATTGGGCCAAACAGAAACATTATTATTATTTGACATTTAGTATTTAGTAGTATTACAGTTAGTAACATTTTAAATTTGTTAATTTATATGTATTGAGTTTATATTTGAACATCTACGTCCGACGTGCAACAACATTAACGAATTATTTTTAATTTATTACTGGCAACCCCAACAGCGTAAACAGAGCAAGTGCTCACTTCCTGGGTACATACAGCACCTTGACTGCAGATGGCCAGTAAAAAAAACAAAAATTCGATTAAATAAATTGTTAACGCCTCAAGCGTTTAATCGTAGGCATCTTTATCTAGATCCTCTATGCGAAAATGTTGCCAGTAATGAATATGCAATAGATCGAGCCTAGATATTTTATCGGCTGGTTGGTGTTTCCTTTGCCACCCGCAGGTTTTAGATAAAATCTTGACGTAAAAAATGGGGAGTTAGTAAATATAAATGTTAAAAATAAACTCACCTTAAATCTAATGAGTCATTGGTTTAACCAATACCCTTTTATTTAGGGGATTTTGTTTTGGCCGCTGTGTTTCGTTGCAATCAGCCCATTAAAAAAAAACAACATAATTTCATTAAAATAACAAATCACTATGCATATAATGTACTTCTCTCTAATTTAGAGTTGAAAATTTAGAGTAGAGTAAAAAAGTTATAAGAAAACAAATTAGGTTTTCTCTGCTCTTATTTAGAAAATATAACAATAATAATTATGCCAATGTCGCACTCAATAAAGCGCGCAACTAATATTTAACTCAATCTTATTTTTAGAGCCATAAGAGCGTAATATATTTTTGCATCTGGTTGTGCTACATACAAGGTATGTACTGTTATACCTACTGAAGAGGAGACTGTATTATCAAATATCGGAATAACTGGTCGTCAATCTTATTATAAGATAATAAGGTTGCTTTTTATACTTCTGTTTATAATAAAACCAGAAAAATTACAAATAAGAGGAATAACCAATTTAGAGCTCTAGAATTTTCAATAATTCTAAATTCGAACGTCATACAACGACCGCCACACCCCTACCTTTGGAAGATGACAATACGCATTGAAACAGGTGCCAACTCACTCGCTGTAGCGTCGACCAGCACTCCTCGAGGGTCCGCTCGCTGATGCTCTGCCCCGATCTCGCCTGTTGCTGAACAAAAGTGAGATATTAGTGAGTTACTGAGGTAGTGATTTTGAGGGTAGAAAGGCAAAGCTTTGGTTATTGATAAAGATTTCATTAGAAAAAGGATAGTAAAAGTTATAATGGGTAGGTTTCTAGATAATAAATTTTTGTTTTTTAGAGTGAATGTAAATCGTGCAAAATGATTATTTATTCTGAGTTTAGATAAGAATGAAATGAGAGACAATGCGATAGAAATATACGGAAACTCACAATACTTTGTTGTCATACATATGAATGATGAATACTGGAAAAACAACATTCTTTATTCGTATCTAGTATCTAAGCTTGCTCATTTAACTCGACAGTGTATAATTGCAAATAAAGTTACTTAGTTATATTTTAGAGTAAAAGTTCGAAAACCGAGTACAACCATTCTTGTTTTTCTAATCGCCGTTTTTGATCTTTAAGACAAAGTTAACCTTTTATAATAATATGTTTAAATTTTGTGAATAACAATACAAAGATGTCCAGTTTTAAATAGTATAGCGATTAGTGTTTGGCGAAAATTATTTAATATTTTAGGATGTTCGAATGTAACGAGGGAACGCTTAAGTAGCAATCGTGCATTAAAAAACTAACCTATCAATATTATAACTATTATTATTAAAAACCAGTAGTATCGTGAATTTCCGTAAAAGCGGCTAGTAGTGAAGTGAAAAAGAAAATAATTACATCGATATTGAGGCTATTCAGGAAATTTACCAATGCGAAGGGCATCATGGTGCGGTCGCCCAGCGGCGCGTCGCCGGTCGGCGACTGCGGCTGTGGCTGCGCAAAACGGAGCTTGTTAAACTCGAGTATTATGGGAATTATAGCACTCTAAAATTGATTAATGTAAGAGTTACATTAATCAAATTAAATTTATTAAATAAGCAGTAAAAATAAAAATTAAATTTAAAGAAGGTAAATAAATGGTTATTAGATTAAGATTGAGGACGTGTAAAATGGAATGGGTTAGAATTAAAAACGTGTTAATAATTACGAAGGTTTAATTATGGGATATATTTCACAAAAGAGTCATAATGTGAAGGAAAGTTTAGAAAATAATTAAAAACGTTAAATTAATACGATAAAATGTGATTGAAATTACTGTGTGTATGAAAACATGAAGGTTTAAATAAAATGTAATAACCAAAATATTACGCAACATAAAAGCAATATCAAAGCAGAAACTAATGAAAATTAGTAAAAAACTTACCCATACAAATGAAACGAACACAACACTCACAAACATGCGATTAAACGGAAAAAATCGCAGGTTAAATAAAATGCAAATAAAAGTTCAGCGTAAATTAAATTTCAAATTAAATTAATGTTTAAAATGATTCATTAACTAAATATGGTACAAGTTGCGAATTGATATCCATGAATTAATGAAAAATCTTGATATTAAACTTAACTTTTTTTTTTAGTGAGATATTTCACACTTTTGATATCTATTAAATTAAAATACAAATAATAAGAAAATACGAAACGATTAAAAATAATAAGACCCAACCTAATGTTGCAAAACTAAAACTAAAATGGTGCTCGTGTAATTTAATAACATTGAAATAAAATTTCTAAATACAAATTAAACTAAAAGTCACACTAAATGTTAAAAATGTTATTTACATCGATATTACTGAGGTTTGACAGTAAATTTACCAGCGCAAACGGCACGAGCGAACGCTCGCTCATGGTGGAGTCGGCCGAAGGCGACTGCTGTTGCTGTCCCGTTCGCACGTGCGGGGAGGCAGGCGTGAAAGAAAGAGACGGCTTGATCAATTTAGGATTTGGGAAAATATTAAAATGTTTTTATATTTTGTTGTCAATACCGATCTAATGTTAAAATATATTATAAACATCCTGAAAGATTTTTTATTGTACGCATCTTATAGCTATAAGTCCCATAACTGATGATTTTATATTGATAAGTGATCTGATAAAGATCTGAAAAAACGAGTTATTGATGCGACTGTTATAATTCTGACATGCTAAGAGTATCCCATTTTTCGTTTATCAAACATAATCGATAGTTTACTTTATCGCTTTTCGATATCTACAATCTTAGCTTACAGAGCTGTTTTAATCAAATACCTATTTCGGTAGTAAAAAACTAGTAGATTTATTATTCATAAATTGAATTATTTTGATTGTAACCTCTTGACTCAACGACGCGTTGCAAAAATATGAATAAATCAAATTTTAATTAACCGTCGTTCGAAAAAAACTTAAACCACAAAAGCGCAACCACTTCCAAGCGTCGAACCGTTAAATCTCTATTTAAGAAAAAAAACTATTTCAAATAAACAGGATATCAAAACCGGTTCCACATACAAATGATTCTAAAAACAAAAAAAAACTTGAAACTCGAACAAATTCGCAGTAACAAATAACTGTCAACACCCCTTCGTGAAACAAAACGCAAAAAATTAAAAAACAGAATCACAATGAGCCCCTAATCCGTCCGTGGGAATAGACAAATGCAGGCCGAAAACAAATTTAAAAAGTAATATCCTTCCTTCCATTTTTCAAATTTCGTAAACGGAACGTTAACGAATGCAATTTTCCTTCGCTTATTCAAATGGGTCTCTCACCGGCCAGTACGGAAAGAAAAAAATAAAATTATGAACACGGCGGAAATGTTGAACAAACATTCTTTAATCAAAATATCGGTTGGCCGGCCATATGACGCTAAAAAAACACTCGAAGACATGTTGATCAGTAGCTAATATCGAAAATAATAGAATTATCACAGATTATTGTAATTTACATGTCCTTTTGTGAGACCGGATGCGACAGAAGGACAAAAACGATTTAATAATAAGTTTCTTAACCCTTTCTTAACAATGGTATTACAATATGTTGTTTTTTAGGAAGGGATTATTTAAATTTGGGACGGGTTTTATGAGACCTCAATCTTGAGGTCAGTCGATCAACATGGGCTGCGGCAGGCAGTCGCTGGGTCAAATTTAAATACGTTAAAACTTTGTGATGTTCAAAATTAGAACGGAAAAAGTCCCTTTTAAACAAAAATAAATACCAATGTTCGAAAATTGAATATTTAACGTGTAAATTGTGAAGTGATTATAACAAGACAATAAGGATATATTTAAGCAAGTTTTATATTATAATTTAAATCTATGTTTTTAAAAAGGTTATAAATGAAATCCTGTACAATTAGTGGTGTAAGTGTTGTGGGTACCCCCGCATGTAAATATGCCGACGGGCGATCTAGCTAAGACTGCACTGCACACTGGAGTAACTTTTTAGTAACTTAACTTATTTCTAAGCAAAAATAATTGTTGCTTGTTTTGTAAACTAGAAAACACACATATTTACAAAACAGTTTAGTTTTTGAAGGATTTTTAAATTTCAACAGTATCTGTTTGTTACTTGTTTATCTCTTAAAAAAACACTTTCACTATGAATTCTTGTCTTTGAATTTATTTCATCCATTTTTTAATTTTTTTTATCAATGTTGGACTAGTCGGCAATAGTTCAGTAAAAATTTTTGATCTGTTAAATACCTACTTCATTAAGGCTCGTGTTTTGTCAAAATAATGAGTGAAAATCGTGTGAGTTTAAATAAGCACCTACTTAATATTTTAATAAAAATATTTGGCACATATTTTTGCAAAATCTTGGATACTTTTAAACTGCTGAAATTAAAAAAATATTCCTATATTAAAAGTCAGATATAATTTTTGCAAGTTTTCATTAAATAACTATTAATAAAATTTAAAAAAACTTAATAATCACCTTTACATTAACTTAAAAAAATTGACAACGTTTTGATTTCTTAAATATTGTACTAAGTTTCAAAAAAAAAACCAGGAAATTTCAATAAATACCTACTTGTCAAAAACTTGCAAAAATCCGCCGTAAAAAAAAGAAAAACTCACCTGAATCTCATTGACGAGTTTCTCAGTGATGATCTTATGATCCGGCGTCGCCGGGGGCTGTGGAGTCGGCGCCGGCGGCAGCTCCGGCTCCTGTGCCGGCGTGCCGGGCCGGCTGCGGTTCCAGAAGTCTTGCATCTTGAACCGCTGCTCCTGCTGGATCGCCGGAATATGCAGGGAGAGCGGAGCCGCTCGCAGGTCTAAAGCACTCCCTCCAGCTGAAGCCTCGTTATTATCAGCAGCTGTCATTTTAAACGAGTTCTGAAGCCAAGATGCTACAAAGTTGTCTTCCTCTTTCGGCTGCTCCAGGAGGCGAGGGAACGGCGGCGCGGCGCTCGCCTCAAACGCGCCTTCGCCGCCGACCTGATCACCCTCTTCAGCTATTTTCGGTACTTTCGCCTCCCTCGGTGATCCCTCCTCTACTTCCGTCTTCCGATAATCATGGAGGTCCCTATACCTCTCCTGGAGCGCTAGGGATATGTTCTCATTGAAGTATTTCAACATGAATTCCAGTTTTGGTTGTATCGTCACAAGTTCATGCGCGCGGTCTTCGCACCTGCAAGGAAAACAGCGAAGTCAACAACGGAACCGTTTGTTTGAAGTTCGCGCGCGGCCGGGAAACGTCGGAAAATCGCGGAAGTGGGACCTCCTTGAGACGCGGTCGGACGACGACTAACTTCTTGGTGGAAAAGTTGAGCGTCGCGACGCTTTCTTGCGGGGTGGGGCGGACGGCCGCGCAAGGCGAAGACGGCGCTCCAACTAGCAAGACGCGCCGCCCCCGCCGCCTTAGACGCCGCTAAGAACATCCCCACCGAGTTGGGCGCAGGCGCCCTCGTTTTTTCCGAGGAAAAATGCGTCCGGTCAAGGAAAAGACGCGCGGTCGGCGGGCGCCCGCGAGCGTGTGCCGCCCCGCGCCCCGCCGCGCCGACACGACCAAAATAAGAACTATTTAAAAGGGCGCGAAGTACCCCGAAGGGTTGCCGCTCTCGCTCGCCCGACCTCTATATCTTTTCCTATGCGTTAGAGAGGGACGACGATACAATTTTTTTCTAATAAAGAATGGATTTCTTTGTGATTTTTTTCTTAGCGCCGCTCCCGCTCGCACGCGCGAGGGGTGAATATGAATGTTTCGCGTGCATTTTTAAATTTCTTTTAGTTACGCCTCTTCGTATTTTTTTCGGTCAGGCGGGGCTTAGGCCGAGGGGTTCCGGCCAACGGTGTTTTTAAGTGGTTTGCTTTTTTCCGGATTCGTATACCTAAACTTTTTTCCTTAATCCAGCCTACTTTTCGTACTTTTACTTCCTTTCCTACTTGTCCTCATACCTAACAAACTTTTAAAAAAATTAAACGAACACCCCAGTACTCTTTTCAAATATACGTTATGACTTTTAGAATATATTTTAGGTCACAAAAGGTGTATGACAAAAGCAAATCTTCATTAAATTTCACCAAAAAAATCAGCGTCTAGGAATGGTTCATATCTAAGTTACTCGTGGTTCTAATAAATGGGCGCCTTGGAGTTTCTTACGGCGCTGTGTTCTGCTACCCCCCGTTAGATGGCGCGGCGCGTTGAGGTAAAGAAAATATTAAGAAAACGTTCAAGAGATGGTAGTACTTACCTAAATCAGAACTCGAAATATTTACTTATACCTATCATTACGTATATTGGTAAAATATACATTGGCTTAGGTACATTATTTTATGACCTAAAACAGGATGTTGCAAATATCACCTGTAGTACAGAAATAAATACTAAGGATATTAATTATGGTTAATAAAATAAATTAGGTAATTTTGTGCTGAACTTTTCGCGTTCCAAATATGCCAGCACAATGAATAATAACCACAAATTATCGCTTTTACCTAATTTTATTTTATGTAGCTTTTTGATTATTTAACCTTCCTAAAAAAAACAAAAAAAAAATGTTTAACATCAAAACACTATGATGATTATAACTTCTCGATTTCAAAAAAATTACAAAATACCGTAATTTATTTTTAAGTATTCATTAAAATATACGATTCAGTATCAAGGTACAGCTTTATTATGTATTTAGTTTTCAAGTTTGAAAACTTTAAGAATGTGTGAATGTCAATAGATGGCGTTGACGGCAAGCTGTTTTTTATTACATAATTGTTTATGATCTGTTATGCTCTGCAATATATAATAAAAAATAGGCTTATGTAGAATTATTTATTTATTTTATTTAATCACAAGAACGGTTAACACCAATTACACTTGTTACAAGTTACAATTATAAATTATAATACAGTTTGTAGTTATACATACTTTAATTAAAATCTGACCAAGCTACAACAGGTTTTTTGCAGAATAATATGCTTTTAAGAACAATTACTTATTTTGTTTATCATTATAGCAGCGTTTGTGTCATTATAGCAATGTCTCTGTTTTTCCTAAAGGATTCCGTCAAAAATATGTTTAATTTTAACAAGTAAAGAAGTTTTTTTTTTAAATTATGTAAGAAAAAAGTGACCTAGGTTTCCGGTGCCCATTTGCCCAAGGCTGAAAAGAAAGAAGAGAACCTTTTTTAAGAAAGTTTATTAGGTACTTTTGTTTTGTGTACTACATAGAGTTTAATATGATTGATTGAAATTCTACATTCTGCCTGCCAGTTAGCTCCGGCTTCCCAGCTAATACTTTAGACGCCAGTGGTGTCTATATGTATTTCAACTTTATGTAACCAGTAATTTTGTAAGATCACACATTAATTATTACTTTTCATGAGTCCTACATATCCGTAACGTTACACTATAAAGTAATATATTAATAAAATAAATAAAACTATAAAATATGGGAAATACTGATGTTTTTTTAATAATTCCATGTCGGTGGCAAGTAAGCATACAGCCCGCCTGTTAAGCAAAGCGACAAGGGGTGTTACATTCGCATTATCGACCCTTTAAATACCTGTAAGCTCCTTTATAGAACAACTCAACAGTGTTGCATAATTCAAGCTTATTTCTTATTTTATTATAGGTACGGATTGAAAACAAAGCTAAGTATATAAAGAAAGCTATGTAATCTATCACGATGACGGACGGACAGACTTAAGTCTTTATGTCCGTTTTAATGATGTTGTCTAGATCATCAATTCTTAGTCATTATTGTACAGCTATTAGTCTATATACCTATTATATGAAATATATGCGGCACAAGTTATAAGCGCAAGCGATATTACCACGAAATACACTCGAGAGCAAAAGTTTCAGGTCACTAGCTTTTGCTTGAATATCTTTAAAATTAATATATTTTGAGATATTCAAGAAAATGCTAGTGACCCGAAACTTTTGCTCTCGAGTGTATAAATAATTAAAATTCCTTTGGCGCTAGTATAGCTAGAGAATTATGAAATTACTTAGCGGTTATTAACGGATTGAAGTGCGCTGCGTTAACAAATTCATTTTTTTTGTCATAAGAGTAGGTTTGAAACGTTAACCTCCCTAACCAACGAAGATCAACCTAACCTTTACTTCCTATTTTAGCGTCTTTTAACGGTTACTTTCGTAGACACAAATTTTCCTCCTTACCTCTAATCTCCATAAAGGGTATATTCAGAATGTGCCAACATTTGACTTTATATGAAAGAACATACGACCGAATTGAGAACCTCTTCTTTTGAAATCTTGAAGTCGGTTAAAAGTAATGTTTATGGTTTAACATCTTTACTAATCCGTGCAGAGTTAGCAAGGCCTGTTTCTAGCCTCCTGATGCTACTAGGTGCTTAAACATTCACTAAAAGTCTCCTATATCTTTAATATAATTTTGAACTGCAAGTCAGATAAAGTAATAGAGTTGGAGATACAGAAGTTACTTAGTCAGATCACAACCTCAACGCCTGTAATTCCGCCACGTCTCCTTGCATCAATTTACTCCGCTTCCGCCTATGAACCCGCTGCCTCCCGTAACTTAAGCGAGCTAGGTAAACGTAATGAACAGGCGTGGCAAGGGAGGGCCTTCTTTTCCACGGTGGGTGAGCACAGAGACAGACAGACGGACATATGTTATGTTATGTATGGTGTGTGAACGAATACCATTATAGTTTTTACAAGGTAAATGCATGATATGGCTAGCTTCGCATATTAAAGGAATTATTTATTTGCTGATCTTTTCTGTATAGTCACCATCAGATATATGTGAGCGGCCCAGGCGGACCATTCAATGAAGTGTTTTTTTACATTTGTAAAATACTTTAATATCTTCCCAAATATATCACCTAAACTTCGGCAATTTTTCACAAATTGCTCTAGCAAAACATATTCACCCTTAAAAATATGTACAAATTTTAAAAGCTGTTTCACTTCTTATTCCTGAGACGACTTATTTTCCAACGTACTTGTATATTTTACATACTAGTATAACTTAATTTTAATCAATAAAAACCTTACTCTTTTCAGCTCTCCAAGCAAAAATCGCGAAGCTGGTGTTAGATTAGCCCTCAACACATAAAATCTTCCTTTATATTAAAGGGTCGGCAACGCGCACGTGACACCTCTGGAGTTGCAGTTACCCTAAGCTGCGGTAGCTGCTTACCATCAGCCAGTCCTTATACTTATTTGCCACCGTTACGCGTTATAGTATAAAGGTCCAAGTACTTATGGTCGCTTTTAATACAACATGAATCTCGTACCTCTTTTCCCAAGTCGGCAAACAAAGGGGTGACCGGCCAGCTGCGCACGAGTTGATCAACTTATTACACAATATCCGCTGTCTGTCCGTCTGTCTGTCCGCTTATCGGGGCTGTTTCGATTATGGCGCTTTCAGAAAAAAATAATATGTAGAGGATATTTTAACCGACTTCTTTTAATTTTTTTTTTCATATTGAGGGCATGTTTTTTTTTGAGTGATTTTAATTCGATCGATGTTACTTGTTTTGATTTATCATTTATTTTGTTTGTTTATAAGTTAATTCACGTTAAAAGATTTACACTTAAGTGTCATCTAATCGAGCCATGTGAAAGCGAAATAAAAATGAATCAAAAATGCTTTTAAAAGTCTAAATGACATTCCCATTACTAGTGGTCTAAGAGCTGGCCACGTCAGATGTGACACAATAATGAGAGTTTTGTAACCAGTCCAGTTAGATTGCATAACCATCCCTATTAATAGATCCGGGCATCTGGCAGCTTTTAATGGGTGGAGATCAGAGTGACAGACCAACAAAGTTTTTAATTTGGAAAAAAGTAATACCAAAATAGGTAAAAACTGCTGAAGTTGTATCATTTATAGAGAACAGGGTCTATATTTTATCATTTGAACAAAAAACATTGTGTGTTATTGCGGAAACAAAAACAGTAGGCGAGTAACCAAAAATTACATTATACATCATTTAGCACTACTTCCCCCAACCGAAACTTTTGTATATTATATAATCTCATTAATGACATCATTTTTCATAATATTGGATCGAATCCAGAACTCTAGAATTTGTTTTCTTCAAGTTATTTGTATTCTTTGACCTCCACCACTTTACAGCTGCCATATGCCCGGATCTAGAAATAAGCATTGTATAGCAAACTAACTAGAGGGGTTTCGTTGCTCTCATTATTGTGTCATATCTGACGTGGCCAGCTCTCCGTCTATAGCAATCTCTTAAAGGCTGCGTTTCCACCAGAGATGAGCGAGGATGTGTTGCGAGGGATGTGTTTGTTAAGAACCAATCCTATAGTTGCACTGTGCGAGGATAAACAAATGAAGTGATTCTATTGGTAGCTTTTTTTTTTTTTTTTTTTTATATATTTAATGGCTTTCTCCCTTTGTCATAGCAATGGGAATTCTGCCAATGACGACGTTTCACACTTTTTTATTAATATATAATAAAATATAGGCAACGTTGTTCGGTAAAGGCCTTGCTGATTGTAAGGTGATAGCCTCCCTACAACCACGTGGGCGGCCGAGACCCCGGATAACCGTTTGTTCGACTAAAGCGTGGTTACGCGCGTTTTGAGACTAATTCTTCATTAGCTGCCACTTGTTCGTTAGATCACCGCACAATAAGCTATCAATATTACACACTGAACTACGTAAATGAGCAAAAAACAAAGAACTACTCTAAAGACGCCGCCGCCATCTTGAGCTCAAACGATTATCCTATTGGTAGCTTAACCCACGACAGCCATACGTCATACAGGGTGTAACTAGGGTTTCTGCTCGAGAATTCTCGAGGCGAGAAATCTCGAGAAATTTGTCCTTCGTCAAGACGGAAAAAAAACGCAATGCCTCGAGAACTCGAGAAATAAATCGCAAGAGCGATAAGTAAAAAAAACACGTGTATAACACTTAATGTGTCTAGCTTATTACATCGCTGGCACGCACGTACATACGCACACATATATTGTTAAAAAAAACCAGCCATATAGTATCTGGAGGAGGGCACACTTTAGTATGTTTTGAAAATTATTTTTGTTCGTATTAAAAGAAATTACTGAGGTTTATTGATGTGTAATATTTTTAGAACCGGCTCTCTAAGCCCTTTCATATAATACCACACACGATAGGTTTTGGAAAAAAATCCCCACACAAAAAAAATCAGCACCCCCCTCCTAAGGGTTTTTTAAGAACTGCGGGTCAAAAAAATTGTTTTGATCTCTAGTATGCGTGTGCCAAATGGCTAAACTGTACATCGATTTGCGGTATTTCTGTAAAATTAGGCTCGTACACCGTTCACTATCACTTTTCATTAAATTGTCGAAAGGGCCTCTACGCGTTGGCTTCGGCTCCGCATACGCCTCCCTAAGGTCCGGAACACCATTGTTCCGTGGTCGGGAAAGACATACAAATATAATAAAACTAATAAAGCATACAATTTTAAAATAATATAGTGTTTTAATAGAACTTCTAAAATTTCTCGAGATACTCGAGAAACTCGAGAAATCCTGGTCGAGAATTCCCGTGCCTCGAGAAATAAAAAAGGTCGAGAAACCAGAAACCCTAGGTGTAAACAAAATACTGGTGACCCGTTTAAGGGCATAATTGATAACGTAATGCGACTGAGAAAAAGTAGGAGAAAAGTTTTTTGGATGCATTTTTTTTCTATGGGATGGGACACGTGGTTAGAGCCGGCCAACTCTCCATACAAGACCAATTTTTTTTCTAAGTTTTTCATAATAATACGATACCAATTATGCCCTTAAAAGGATACCATCATTTTTGTTACACCTCATAATAGTCATAATGATTGAAGGAATTTACGCTCATGACAATGTTAATGAGCTTAATAGCGATGATATGAGTCGAACATCCAATCAATTAAGTTTATTTGGTAGATTAATACTTAATCTATTCCCTCCTGACCTAATAATCGATAGGTACATTCAACGTCAAAATATAAATAAGTACACTTTTGCACCTTACTCCATTGTAATAAGGTTCAAAAATGTTACATGTTTTGATTTTCGAAGTTCGCGGCAGGCCAGGCATATGCGAGTAGGTAGGCCGTACTGAACAACTTTTACTATGGAAACAACTCCGAAATCGCGACAAAACCAAAATTGACTGTTTTATTGATTAGTGCAACTTATTGCAACGTTTATACGTCGATCCTCAGCGGTGACGGACTGATTAAAGGAAGAGGTTTTATATATTTCGGCCGTTCAGTTGCCGTCGTTTTCTATGTGACATACAAAATTATTTTTGCAATTTCAAGGTTCGTCCTATAGTAAAAATTATTCAGCGTGGTCTAAATAATGAACTAATCACCTCGCTCAACTTGACCATTACATGCAGTTATTAATATTTCACCCTGTATCGTTTTTTTTTGTTATCTGATAAGTGGTAAAAATGATTTAATAAACACGTAACAAAAATTAAATTAAAATAACTAAACTAGACTAATATTAAAATAAACTAAATTAAAACTAAATACAACTATAAATATATAAACTTTACCTAAAATCTGATATTAGTTCTGATATTTAAAATATGGTGACAAAAGGGCATGTCTTCCAATGGTAAGTGGGCACTGAATTCAGTCTGAAGGCTAAAGAGCATTTGAAATACTGGTGGAGGTGTCACATGTACCTTGCAGTGGCGGCGCGTCCACAGAACTCGATTCCCGCTGGCTTGCCTAATTTTAAGACACCTGAGCAGTTTTTCTACAGCTCATGAAGCAAATTTAAGCCAAATTAAGCTGCGACTTGCGTAAGAAAAAAATTCACCCACCGCCTCTGGTACCTTGCCGAAGTATATCTTACCTACATGGTATACGCGATAAAACTTTTTTTTATACGACGGTAGCAAACAAGCCCGCCTGGTAAGCAGTTAGCACAGCATATGGACGCCCGTCACTCCAGAGGATTCACATGCGCTTACTGACTGAAGGTATGCCAATGAGATATGAACAATAAAACCTAAGGCGAGAAAATTAGTATGAATGTTTTTTAAATAAAAGCCAACGTTAGTTTTACAAGAATCCAAATGAAACTCTAATATCGTCGAAACCAAATTCATCATAAAAATAACAAAGAAATGAAACACCTTTGGAGAACCAATTTCAAAACCATTTGACCCTTCCGAATATGCAAATCTAACACAAGGGCACTAATATTGTCACCGTTTTTGTTTTTGCCTTTTCAATTTGAATTTGGAACGAAACCGGTTGGGTGTTTTTTGGGCTCGCAAACTATTATTCTTCTATTGTTTGACTATGGGAACGAAGACAAGATTGCATGATAAAATACCTTTTGTTTTGAGAGGTGGATATTTTTATTGTTTTTTTAATGGGAAGAAAGGAGAGTTTGTAGTTCCCAGGTTGAATGAATGATGTCAGAAATTAAAAGGCAAGTTAAAGGGTGACATGAGGTACTTCAACAATATGTCAAGTTGTATGAGCATGAGTCAAATTCCAAATGACTAAATAAACAATTTTGATGCAACTTTGCATCATCCGTTGTGCAATATTGTAAAAATATATATATATATATATATTAGGACAATCTTACACAAATCAACCTAGTCCCACAGTAAGCTCAATAAGGCTTGTGTTGTAGGTACTAGGCGACGATATATATATATAATAGATAGATATACATACATATATAGATAATAAATAGATAGATATAAATAAATACTTACATACATAGAAAACATCCATAACTCAGGAACAAATATCTGTGATAAACACACAAATAAATGCCCTAACCAGGATTCGTACCCGGGACCTCCTGTTTCATATGCAGGGTCACTACCAACTAGGCTAGGAGGCCGTTAAATTCAACGTAAATATGATTATTTTGACTTTAAATCACGTTAATACACGACCCAGGGGCGTGATTTTTGAGATTCGAGTACTCGAAAGTGACATTTACAACTCAGAATAAAACGATGAAATTCTGTTTTAAAAATAACAGCGATAGGAATTTGAAATCATGAGAATTTAAACTATTAATTTCATGCGAAAAAAATGGCGGTAAGCTTTTGTGTGCGATTATTTTCGGTAAACTTTTTGAATTCGGGCGCTCGAAAGTCAAAAATTGGCCCCCAGCTCGAATGCATTAACTACGGAATACGACTAACGCCTAAACATCTGGAAATTTGCTTGTAAATTATTCCGATGCAACTTGAATACAACTCCAATATTTGATTGATTATTTGTTGTGTTGGACATTGAAGAATAGGATATGACATCCCTAAGAAAAAATGTATCCCATAAGTTGTAGTGAAAGTCTTTACAAGTCTATTACTCTTTGATTCTGTCACAGCTGTCAACCGCCAAACATGGCGCACAAAATTTGTTCTAGCAAGCTTCACTCCCCTCGTTTCATCCGTCGATGGAGTCTTCGCTCCGCAAATGTCCAACTTTATCAAACATCTCGGTGAAGCCATCGCTGACCGGTGGCAGAGACCCCTTAGTATTGTATTAGGCTGGCTAAGATCCAAAATTATAATTTCGATAATCCGAGCCACCAGCATGTGTATCCGTGGGACAAGGCACAGATTCAAATCCACCCAACATTTCTTCAGTTTCATCGACGGTGCTGCCCTACCCAGCCCGTCTACCTCTGCCCTGCACTAATGCCACGTTCTTGTTGTTGGCTAATGATTAATTAAAATTGTAACACTATTTTACGTTAAATAAATCATTTGAGAATAAATTTGTTCTAGGTGTCAGATCTAGTAGAATACACAATAAATGAATGGTGTTGGAGTATTTTTGCGGATATTGTTTCTAGTTGTGTTTAGTTTCTTTGGCTATTTGTGGAGTTTATTATTAGGGCGGATTACTCTCGTATGAAAGATATGTAAGTAAGTTAAATTAATCTAATTGGCTTTAGGATATATAATACCTACTGACAAATGTAATGTCAAGCTTCTAAGTCAAGTAATTTTGGTACTGCGTAGATTAATGACAGTTAACATCAGAATTTATGCAAGGACTGCAAGGTGTAAAGAACATAATCTATGATTCGTTACTAAATTCCTAAAATATACCTCGCTCGCTTACTTTTCGCTTTTATTTCTCTGAATAAGGGCAATTGAAATTACTTTTTTACATCAGAGGATTAAAATTACCATTATTACATTATATCAGTGGCATTTCTTTAAAAAAAGAACGTATAAATACACGAAACCGGCGAAGAAGTGAGGTTATATTTTTGGAATTTAATTACGAATCAGAGTATAGTTGGTGATCTGTTTTATTATTACGATACAAATTATTAATTGGTATCGCATTTGAATTATGAAAAAGTAGGAAAAAAATACGATAAAAAATTAAATATTAATATTACTATTTTTTCCCCATAAAAATATTTTTTCTCCTAATTTTTCTTAGTCGCAATACGGTACCAATTATTCCCTGAAACGGAGCATCACTATATCGAAATAAATGATAAACTCATTCGTTTCTAGAATATTCGTCGAGCAGTGGCCCAAATTGGTAGCGATATAAAAGTTGGTGGGGGCCGCGCGGCCTATTTTTCATCATTTTTGGAAGAACCTTGAAGGGTTGGGGATGGGGAGTGATAGTATGGAAGGGAACATTTATTTACAATGAATAGTTTTGTGCTCCTTTGTAACCTTGTCGGCGCCCCACTTTAAAAAGTTCGAAAATTATTTCACAAAGTTAAATTATTATATTTTTTGTATAATAGTAAAAAAATCTTAGGTGACGTGTGATGTTTGCGTATACACCTGCCTATCCGGTATAAAAAAAAGTTCTTCCTTCCTCGTGCTGTTTTGTTTTCCCAATAAAGTGTGATGTTTTTATTTTATTCTTTTATGTACTTCGTATAATGAAAGGCCCAGGGGGGTCATTTTAGAGATTCGAGCACTCGAAAGTGACATTTAAAACTCCGAATAAAACGATGAAATTATGTTTTAAAAATAAAAGCGATAGAAATTTAAAATGATGATTATTTAAACTATTAATTCCATGCGAAAAAATTGGCGACAAACTTTTGTGTGCGATTATTTTCGAGCTTGATTTTTTTGAATTCGAGCGTCCGGCTGTCAAAAATCGGCCCCCTGATCTCCATAAATAATTTAAATTCAATACTTTTAAGGAACGTTGGTATTACTTTTTAACAAATGTATTTTTTTGTAACTGACCTGTCCGCCACGGATGATGAGCTGCCAGACATCAGGGTGTAATAAAAGGTTCTTACTTATAGCGTTATAGCAGACTAAATACGAGATTTCATTGCTGCTAAAAATTGTATACCATTTTCCATGGCTAGCACTTATATCATAACGCAAAAATGCGGTTTTTAAGTCTTCCTTTGTTTTTTTAATGTAAAGTATTGAAAAAAAAATTACTACTATAATATTATACAAACTAAAGTCCGCTTCCATACATCGTGCCCCCGTTGATACAAAACAATATTGATGGCAATATGCCGTGACAAGTGGTACGCACAAAGGAAAGGGCCCGGTCGATAACTACTAAACTATTTAAAAACTAAGCTTTAACGAACACGAAAATAGACAGAAAGAGAAATTGAACTAAATCACTTCGGAAACGTCGTATCTCGCATACAAAATTATTGACAGTTACGATTTTGCGTAAATTGGTTAAAGACACGACAAGGTTAACAAAATCATTGTTCAAGTTCTTATAGCGAGGGTGTAAGGTTTAGTATTGTGTGCTTAAGGTAAATTTCTTTGTGGTGTGTCTTTATTTGTCTGCGGAAAATTAATTGTTGCCAGTTACTAAGGTAACCCAAAGTATCATTACCCATAATAGAGGAATCTATACTCGTAATTATACCTATTTGGTTTTTAAAATACAGTATGAGGTTCTTCTAAAAAGGAGCGAATTTAGAAGTCACCATGTATTAGATTCTTAAAGGTAGGGTTTTGTAGTGTATTTTTAATATAGTTATGAATTTAATTATAAATTGTTTTGTGTTATTATTATTATTATTTTTTTCTGTAACTAGGCTTTCTTCACTGTTTTGCAACACCTACTGTTTTAGTTTATTTAATGAATTTCCGCTACTTAAAGGTTGTCTGGAAGAAATCGCTTTTTAGCGATAAGACCGCCTGTTGTTAATTTAATTTTTTTATTTTTTCTCCTGTACTGGTTTTGTTTTTGAGGTGTTCAATAAAGAGTATTTGTATTGTATTGTATTGTATTGTAGGCAACGCGCATGTGAATCTTCTGGAGTTGCAGGCGTCCATAGGTTACGGTATCTGATCATCATCAGGAGGGCCACATGCTTGTTTGCTAGCGTGTGACAGAGTTAAAAGCGTGTCTCATAAAGTTATAACAAACGTTCAAATAAATTAATTCCGTATCGATTTAACTCATTGAAAAATAACATAGTCATACATCTTCCCATTTTATAAAAAATTAAACAAAGTTACATAACGTAAACTCTCAAATGAAAAAAGTGTTACAAAACAGCCCCTAACATTAAACAAACGAATTCTCTAAGCCGACAAAGAAAAACAAAAAATCAATTGCAAATAATAACAACCCAGAAATTCATACGAAAAAACCTACCCCAAGCCTCAAACCGACCGTTAAACGACTTCCGAAAAAACGAACTCGAATTCCAAATTTGAACTCGCGTCAAAACGTTTAAAAAAACGCGTTAACCTTGACACATTGGTGTTAAGCCGACAAAACGAGAAAAAACGCCCCTACACGCTAAACCAATAAAAAGGTTGAAAAAAATATGTTTGAATTAAAAAAAAGCTAATTGGTGCGCGTGCCGCCCTTTTTTTCCTATTTAGTTTTTTACTAGGGTCACGGTAGGATGCCGTGGGGTGAATTTTTTGTGACAATTAAGTGTTTATTACTTTTTAAACGGTGTTGTGGGTATTGTAACGTAATTTGTTGAATTTATGAAGCTATAATTTATGCTTTTTGTCGCAGGTAGCATGTAATGGTATGAATACATGCATAAAAATATATTTTTTAACTTTAAAGTTTGAGATGTTGATGCATGTTTTATTATCAACTAGTTTTACACGAATTTACAAAAACATTTAGAAATATTACGTAATGTGTTAAATTTATAGTTTTAGTAATTTATGATACTGTTTCAATTTCGTTTAAACTTCTATGACTATTCATTAGTTAGGTACAAATATTCTGTTTTTTTTCTGTATAAATTTGTCATCGTTCATTTGACGAAAGGTTAGATCATTCACCCTAATCTCACACCTGTTTCGCGATTTTTGCTTGGAGAGGTGAAATGTCGAGTAAGGTTATTATTGATTATAATTTTAAACAAAAAAGAACCGACTTCACTTAGGATCCGCTATTCCAAGAGAAAGTGGCCGAGTTGCTGTAAAAAATAGTGAAATCACTATAGGTGTGCCTATAATAATTGAAGAGTTCCCTCGATTTCTCCAGGATCCCATCATCAGACCCCGACTTGGTGACAATGGGACTATCTAGAGGTTATACATGTTCGATTAAAAAAAAATTTAAAAATCGGTTCACGATTCACGGAGATATCGAGTAACACACTTACAAAAAAATAATAATGATAATAAAAAAATATCAGTCGAATTGAGAACCTCCTCCTTTTTTTGAAGTCGGTTAAAATACCAGAGGCCAGTTTTATAAAGCTACAAGTTACAATTTACAAGCGGAAGTCTCTTTCTAATAGTAATGTAACTTGTAGCTTTATAAAACTGAGCTCAGAAGGTAAAAAGCAGGAAACAACATAACGCTTCTTTGGAGCATAATTATTAATACCGAGTCAAAATGCAGTAGTTTACGTATAAGAATAAATAACAGGGTAACAGTTTTTACAAATTTCTAAAAATTCTACAAATATTCTTATAAGAATCGTAAACCAACGACATCTATTGGAGGGTAGCTTAATAAATCCAATTAAAAAAGATGTAGTTAAAAGATCTAAGTACTTAATCATCTAAAATACTTCATTATGAAAAATGTGAGGATAGACGTTTACGCATGGCTATCGTATAAAGTTTGAAGTCCACTGATGTTGTAACATTCCATTCAAATGCCTACGTACTGTGTATGCTACGTATTATAAAGCATATCAAAAATGTTCTATCAATGTACATTAAAGTCATTATCTACACACTTATTTTATTGCTACTTTATTGTAAAACAACAAATGCTTTAATAAATAAAAAATCTCAACATAATTGAATAATAGTTCAACCAGCCTCAGAAAATGACTGAATATTTGAAAATTTATACTAGCGTTGTATACATTTTATTACGCGACAATCTTTGTACCTATTTTGAACGTTTCCAATAAAAATATAGGTATGCTTTATACTCAAACTCACAAAAACCGTTCAGATAAAAAAATAACTTACAAAAATAAAAATCACGAAAATACTTACCTCCTAAACTAAGCAACAAACGAACACACTTGTTCTAAATGCCGTAATTACACAAAATCTTTAAAAAATGCTAATTAAAAAAACTATTGCGTAATAGTGGAAAATTTTGAGCTAATTGTATGAAAAAACAACCGTCCGCAGCAGCGCCGAGTTATAAAATTTCCATTAAAACGAGCTGCATTATTATCTTTTTTATAACGAAAAAATGCATTTTTACATGCACACAATGACTTAAATTCTTTATTGTTTCAAGCAGAAAACAACCCTATTATTTGAGTAGCATTATACATTTTGCAATGTCTTGTTTTGCGGTTTAAGGCATTAAGGAATTGGGAGAGTCGAGCTCCTTGGTCTACTTTATTGGTTCGTAGGGAGGAGACACCGAATCTAATACGATTTCTTATAAGATTTGTCAGTCAGTTATTATAATTATAACCCATTCGTATAATTCATGTTTTGTTTGAGATTGATCTTATTTATTTTCGGTAATATTGATTGCTAGTAGTTAAGAGTTTCAGAATTTTCACGAGTTTATTATAACTTGAACTTGTTTGATTTGTAAGACTGAAATAAATATTATTCATTTATTAAGAATTATATTTAAAAAAACCTACTCAAGACCGAAACCTAGAGGCGATTTAAAATAATAAAAAAACGAATAAATAATGTGGTTCAGTAAACAAAAAATATCGAAAAAAGAGAAAAATATTTACATAACATCGTAAATGTTTCATCACTTCTGAAAATAATGATATAAACTGTTTCGTTCAATAAAATCGATTTAACTATTTCGGCTGCACACACTGCCTGAAACTCGCTAGTTGGTTTAATTTTGTGTTGCGGGGCTTGCCACTAAGTGTTAATGTAATACATGTAAATAATTCATACGTAATATGTTTTTAAGCTAAACAACAAACCCGCGACATTGGTCATCGCACACTTAGCATTTTATAAGAGAAACAAACATCTCCTACAAACTGGTTATGCGCGTATTTTTCCATAGCCAACTAAACAGGGCTATAAAATAACTATGCACTTTGTAGCATCAAACAACAATAGCCATTGCTTAAAGAATACATTACGACAGTCACGACTACATTTACATTTTTTACACTTTGGCTTAGGAAAAAAGATTAGATAATTTAATAAAAAAATAAAAAGAGGGAGACCGTGACTTGCGGCGATGAACGAATGAAAATTGTAATGAGCGCATGATTATCACAAATTATAAAATAAAAACAAAAAGATCACGTATGTAAATACTTAATTACTCGTTAAGTCAGACGATTAAATTTTTTGTTTAAATTTACTTATTTTAAAACTCTGATCAAATACTAGTAATAATAAATTTAATTATCTATTTAAAATGATTGGAAACGTCACCAATTTTTCAGTTAATACTGTGTCGACGGAAAATGGCCACCATTTGCCGTTTAGGTAATGAAGCAACAAATACGCAAAAAGAAACTTTGTGAAATAAATCAAAAGCTGCGCAATTAGCAGCACTACAACTTAACATGAGGGACTATATAGAAATTGTTTCGTCTATTAGGAAATACAATCCCCCAATGTGGGCGCCACTGGAAGGTCGACACAGTCTTAAGAGTCGCCAGGACGCTCGCGTGAACTCGCGTTCCTATACAAACGTAGTTTAGCTCTCATTTTAAAACGACATGCTTTACAACCACGAAATCTAGGTTGGACATTCGTTTTCGTTGCAAAAAATTGTAATACAAAGAAACTATAGCAAAAATAAGTTTTGTATGTAAACCTGTAACTGGCTGTATTTTCTTTGTATTACAATTTTTAGCAACGAAAACGAATGTCCGACCTAGATCTGTACTACTAGAATGCCCATGCCAAATTTCATGGTTCTAAAGCATGTCGTTTTAAAATGAGAGCTAAACTACGTTTGTATGGGAACGCGAGCGTCCTGGCGACTCTTAAAAGCATACGAGTATGTACCGCGTTTCAAGCACAAATAAAAATGACATTATTGAAACGTGATTTATAAATCCTGAATAAAATTAAGGAGAATCGAATTTATTTGAGAGTCTTTAAATAATCAGTCCTCGAAAAAACTCCAAACGCTGCCACACTATAAAAAAAAGATTAAATGCCTGTTTCTTCCGTAAATCGATTGTACCCCTCACTGAATCGAGACGTTGGCTCGATTATGATTTCGCAAGAAACGCCCACATCCCTACTTGCATATGTGCGTGTTAGTGTGCATGTGTGTGTAGATAAAATTTTGAAAAATCCTTAACTTTTCCGCGATAACCCCGGCGCGCTCTCTGGAACGGCTGGAAAAAAGCTCGGGCGCCGTATCTATAGTCCAACTTGCAAAACTAGAACTCATACAAGGTGAAATAAATTAATGGGTGTAGCCGTAAAATGTTATAATTATTTTCAAATTGTTTAGATATTTGTACCCCATTATTTTTTTGGCATTAAGGCTAAATTGTAAATAGGCAATTGATTGGTTTCATTTTGAAAGCATCGCATATATCTGTTATAATAGTGAACAAAATGATTGATTTTGTAGATCAGATATAAAATAGCTAATCCAAATATACAGCAATTACCTTAAATATGATTTTTATACAACATTATTTCTTATCTTTATTCTATCAACGTGAATAAATATACTCAGCTAATGTTTTGGAATTTCGAATAGTTGAAAAAAACTTACAAATGTCATAAATACAAAGTTTACCCAGATCATATTTCAAACGAACTTTAAAAACGTCGAAGCTCGTAAAAGTTCTAATGAAACAAAGTTCGAAAACAAATCTAAACCTAATAATAATACGTGTTTTTCTTAGGTTAACCTACCTATAATATAAGTAAGACGCATCCTATGAATACCACCCATCTTATAAATAAACTGGCCAGTATTTGTTTGTTATAACGTTATCAGCACTCCCCTGTGTGCGCACACGCACACACGCGCACCAATAGATAAGGGCAACTAGTGCTCTGTCTCAGATAAGACCTAGACTCAGCTCGACGTCTTAGAATCGGTATTTATCTATTCCAATTATAAATTATCTTAACTAACGTTTGATAGGGTAATTTTTGTTGTTAGGTGGCCCTTGTTCAATTAAGTTAGAGGAAAACAGGTTTGAAATTAATAATAATAAGGAACAAAATATCAAAAATACGTTTTTAAAGGTGTAGTTATCCTGTCTACGAAGAGGTTCTAGGTTCTAATTCTGATTAGGGCATTTTTTAAACGATGATTTATTCTTGAGTTATGGATCATCTACATTACTACATCTACATAAATGGTATTAAGCTATTGAAGCTTAATTTGGGAGATCGTCGATTTGTCTCTTCATATTTATTTATTTGTTTAATTTTCATCGTTGTTGTTTTTTTACATAAAATTAAAAATATTGGTATAAAATTATGGTTTTACATAATTTCAGGTAGAATGAAAATCTAAACAACAACAAACTGCCATAATGAATTCCTTTGATGAATAAGCCACGAATTAATTCCTTAGGTAAGAAAACAGAAATATACGCAATTTTTTTAAATTATTATATACCAAATTAACTTTTTTTTATATAAAATCTAGCTCAAAAATTAATAGTAATAACTTAAAATTCTACACGTAAAAAACTAACGTGAGATTGATCTATTTTCTTAACAAAACCTCGTTATTTCATTGTATAATTTCGTTGAAATATAAAGAAAATGTTTATTGAGGCATTTTGCCCAGAATTAGCCGAATAGAATAGCAAGGGTATTCGGTAAAATAATGGGCGGGTCGTATGCTTGTTTGCCGCCGTCGTGGTATAATTTTTTTTTTTATCGTGGTATTAAAAAATTAATTGTTTTTTTCGTATTTTCAGGACACACGTTACCTTAGCAAGGTGATACAAGCTCCTTGTTGGCCGAAATTCAAGACTGGATCTCTTTGTAGTTTGGTACGTATAACATTATTAAATTCAATTTTATAAAAAAAAAATTTAACAAAGGAACCGTTGTAGTGTGATTCTGTCTGTCTGTCACAAAACCAATTTTCTCCGGAACTACTAGTACTGCACCGATCGATCTAAATTTTTTACACATGACATTGTGTAAGTCTAGGGAGATTATAAACTTACAGTTCGTGAGCTCTAAAAAGAACCTTCGGGTTTTAGAAAGAGACGTCGGGTATCAATCAACAGTGACACATGAAAAAGCAGAACAGCAATATTACCTTCGTGTGTCATCGCCGATTCCCGAAGGTTCTTCTTAAAGGTCACGGACTGTATATAGATGTCAAATACAAAGGAAAAAGTGAACAAAGCCTCCGGTGCCCAAGGCTGGGATCGAACCAGCGTCTTCTGCATTCGCAGTAGACGCGTCAACAAACTTCGCTACCTGGCCACGAAAGCACCGGTCGAATTTTCCCTTTGTATATGATATCTATATACCTACATAAGTTTATAATTTATAAATGAAGGGTACACGGAAAGAACATGTCTAGTCAGTTTGACAACATTTTGAGTTATAGCGGTTTTAAAGTTTGGAACGATTCAATTAACCATACTACATATTTTCGTAACTAGATGGTTTTCATGAATTAAAAAATGGATTTATGTTAAAAATTCCAGCTGGTACAGAAGTTGTTGCTAATAGCTTATTGCAAGCTCTACATTTTGATACTAAAATCTCATTTTACGAAAAAAGGGACTGGACATGTTCTTTCCATGTACCCTTCAAATATATTAGTGTGTACTTCAAATAAACAAATCAAAATATTCATAAATATTATTTGATTTGTACTTTCAGTTCTAGGGAGATGTTGAAACAGATAAGTCTAAGCTTTTCGAATTACAAAAATATTAGTTAAACTAAATTGTGCAGTTGACTGCGCAAACCCGTAAAGCATGGTGGACAGATTTATACCGAGGCCCGGGTTCGAGTCCCGCTAATGGGAACGGAGCCTATTTTCCGTCGATCAGCATTGTGTAGTCTGTGGTAATAAATGCTTGCAACTCGGTTAGGTAGTGATGCGATGATTATCGATCAATTATATATTTTATCATTTGACTCTCGTATAGAAAAATGTCATTTGATATTTATCAAGAGTTTTTTTTGGTGAAGAAAGATATCTTTAGGAAATCGGATCTAATCCAAATAAAACCTAGTTTACCCTCTATTTTGGAAGGTCAGATTAGATTTCGAAAAAAGCTAGTGCCTACGCCAATATCCTGAATTAGGTTGTCGAGTGGACTTCATGTCAATAGCCGTGCCTAAAAATCGGGAGAAATGCTAGAAAGTTTTCATCAGAAAAACCTAGTTAATTGAACTAAACTGCAGTCAACTTCGCAAATCTTTAAAGCATGGCAGACAGATTTATTCCGATGCCCGGGTTCGAGTCCCGCTAATAAGAACTTGGACTAATGTGACGTTTTCAAGTCAAAGATGCATCATTGTTGGTTTTTAATAGAGTTTATTTCGAAATTATATAACGTACAGTCAGCAGCAGAAGTAGCTAAGCAGGTAGGGTGTCCAAACCGACCTACACACGCACTTACTCTCTTAAAAATAAAGTCGTGCCCAGCTCATTTTGAATGTGTTTATTGGTACAAAATAGGTTCATAAAAAAACTTAAATAAACTATGTAAATACTACCTAAAATTAAATTTTAAACACCCTATGCTTAGCTACTTTTGCTGTTGACTGTACCTGACTTCAAAACGTATCTTTTTTTTTGTCGATCAGAATTGTGGAGTCTGCGACAATAAATGCGTGGAGGCCGAAGTAGTAATATTTATTGACCTTTTTGTTTTTGAGAGCAGCAATTATCTTATTCTTATTCGTTTTCTCATTTCAGGTGTTGGAGTATCTCGTCACTCTGGTTAGAAGCATAAAGGTCTCACTATTTTTTAAATAAGCTCATTATTAAACACAAACTAAAAAACAATCCAGTTAAATTTTCAAGTTGCATGCAATATTTCTAAACAAACCCATATTCCTTTCTAATCTGCAACTTATTAGAAAGCGCCATCTATCAGCAGCACTGCAACATTAATCTATATCGAATCCAATTAGAAGAATACCGTGAAGCATTAAGATAAATTTTATCGATATCGATATACCAATTAGCCCTCACTATAGTAACGGCAACGGTTCAGGGTTGCCACTTAAGGATTTCATTGTTTTCGGAATCTTAGAGATATATTTGTATCTTATCTTTTTTACACTTACGTTTAATAAAATTAGGTTATTACCTATGTCAAAAAACATTCTACGTAAATAAATCAAAAGAAAAAAAAAGTAAAAACGAAAATGCTAGAACATATTTTTGCGAACATTTGTGACGGATGTAATATCATATTCGCTTCAGTGTCATTGATCAGTATAATGTTTATCTTTATGCTAATGTAATTCAATCAATGATTTGTAAAATTAATTTTGTTGCTGTATTTTGCGTTATTCTTACATTTAAAAATGAATGTAAAGGAAAACAAATAAACATCAATAAATAATATGTTTTAGTAGTCAGATTTTAAGAGTATTAATTAGATAATTATGTAGTTTTTTTAAATAACATTAATTATAATAAACTTAAGCTGTCATTAGTTGGGTAATGGGTATCAATTAAATCCATCCATTGGGTGGAAACGCTGCAAGTGTGATGGGCGCCTTTGCGCCCGGCACGGCTCGTGGGGGGCTCTTTGATTAGTTACATATGTTTTTTTCACTTAAGTAGTTATATATATTTATTAAGGAGTGTTTTGAATGAATCATATGTTGTTATTAATAAATTGTTTATGTAGTTTCTTATTTATTTTTAATATTTTTGACAAATCGTTTTGTTTAAGGGTAATTTAATTTTCCGGGCTGGCCACACTGACGCGGCGGCCCTGCCCGTAGTGCGCGTACGCATAAAGATAAATCTTTTTACGGTGCACTTTGATTAGAAAATTCCTTTATTAATTGAGTGCCTTAATTAAAGCGATTTTGTTCCTCGTTGTTAACTTTATGTTAGGCGAATAGATAATTAGGATTTAGGGTAGTAATTAAATATGCATATATTATAATAGCCATTGTAGATCAGATCATATAAATTGATTTTATATATTAAAGAAAAGGATTAATAATGTACCTAGAGAGAATAAAATACGCATTGATGTTTAATAAATATAAATGAAGGCTGATTTGTTTTTAACAAAAATGGAAGGAATGGTTCATCTTTTTATTGTCTTTCTCATTTAATGTAAAAAAGAAATGGCGATGATGATTGGTATTTTTGGAGTTAAGAACATAAATACAATCGAACTTCTCTATTCTCACAATCGTTTTCTCTCTCAAAGCGATAGTGCGAATTTAGGATAGTTCGATCATAGTTAATGATATTTTACCTCGTTTTGATTTAACAGCATTTTATTAAAAAAGGAAATTTTCGTGAGATAAAATTTACAGATCCTTAGAATTTTATGCAATTTTAAAATTCCAAGTTGGAAATCATTCTTCACCAATCAAAAGATTTACAATTTACATAATCGTTATACTTTACCGTCAACAATAATTGTAAAACCTAAACAACCAATAAAACGACCCATAAAAACGTTAGACACACACAAATAAATCTCACCCACGCGCCCGCACACACACAAAAAAGCTAGAGCAAGACAAAAAAATCCGCAAAACGATGCGAATACCCGAAGGCAACGACCTACGAAAAATAAGACGAAAACGAGCGCGCGCGCACATGTGCGTCGGCCATTTTTTCTTGCCGTCCCTTTTTAGAGCCAAAAAAGGTGAGGGAGTGCGCGCGTGCGAGGGGGACGGATGCAAAGAAAGCGGGAAGAGGTCGTTCGCGCCCTTTTTAGTTCCGTGCGTTGCCGCGCGCTGTTAGGAAAGTTCTTCCTGTTTCATTTTGTTTTTTTTTTATGTGCTAGCTCTGGCATTTTTTTGCGGTTGAAGTATGTGTATTAAAAGCAAATATGACTGCTAATTACCAAGAATAGGAAGTTTAGGAAACAAACAGTTCACACGTTTAAACTTTAATTAAATCTCAGAATAGTCAAATTGTGTTTAATCTTTTAGAACTATTTATATTAATGGGAGATAATGTTCATTTAATGATAATAATAATAAATATACTCATGTTTGTATAATGATTACCTAGATTAGTGTGTTTTTTACGAAATATAACTTAAAATGCTAAATTATGAAATTGTTATGTCATTACGAAAATTAGGAACGTCTTTTTTTTTCCTTTACATCTGCATTATTATTATAACCCTTACTTTAATTATTTTAATTAAGTAAGTTTAATTTAAACCCATTTATCACTTTATCTACGATTTTGTGTTTTCTATTTTTTCCCGCAAATCATTCTTTATTTTTACGATTGTAACCTTTAAGTTTATCGAGTTTTATTCAATCTAGTGTAGCCCTTTTTGTATGACTGGATAAAAAATAGACAAAACAAACTTATACTAAAGCATATATGAGTAAATTATAAAAAAAGCTTAAATTAGTAAAAGTAAAATAAATTGATTAATTTTCTTACTTTCGAGGATTTTAAATAAAATAAAAATATTACATAAATAGAAAACAAACTTTCCTCCTTAAATGAACTTAGCGGTAGTTAATTTATGTCTGTCCTACATACATATAAAACATCGCAACATACAACTTTAAAGTAGGTTCTACACGTACAAGGGCTATCTCCGACCGAACCATAAACCTGTCGAGAAAAAGCATCAATTAAAAACCCTACACCTCTAAATCAAGTCCAGACAGATTCATTAGACTATAATCTAACCCTTTAGGCTTTACCCCTGTATTTATAAGGTCTGTTTTTGAGTAACAAGACGAGATTTAGCTATAAGGAAGCGATCGTTTTAATAGGCTGGTGGAAAATTGTCTGGTTTTATTTTAAGTTGGGTTTAGTGCACAGATAACCTCAACACTAGATAGATCATAAGTACAACTCGGGGTCACCACGCATCAGTGCTCCCGTACTAATTTTGTATGAGAGCGCGACCGCTTATTTCAATTGAGGTAACGTTTTTGATCATTACTCATGTGGATTAAAAATATCCATAAAAATCAAGTTACAGGGGTGAACCTGGATAGTTATACTACAAATTGGTGTATAATGCTATTGAGATTTGCTGTTCGGATCGTAGAAATTTACGAATAAAATTGCACTGATGTGTGGTGACCTCGTGCTCCCTGTAAAAGTTTAATGATGAGGTGTCTGTGTAGTCTGTGGTTTAGTGTTACTTTTATTTGTCATGTAATAAGATTTTACAGAATAATATATAATATATATTATTCTGTAAAATCTTATTAGATGATGATAAGATTTTACAGAATAGTAGAGAAAAATAATATTTCCTTCAATGCAGGGTTTATTAATTACGTATGTAACAAAAATAATGGTGATTCGTTTAAGGGCATAATTGGTATCGTATAGCGAGTAAGAAAAAAACAGGAGAAATATTTGTTGGACGCAAAAAAAAGCATTTTTTGTATGGGGCACATCGTCCCAGCTGGCGTCCCTCCATACAAAATCAAAAGTTTTTTTGCGAATTTTTTTTCTTAGTTTTTCGTAATTAGAATACGATACCAATTATCACCAGCATTTTTGTTACACCTTGTACTTTAAACACAATTTCATCATCATTTTACATGTACATAGAAAATGTATGTCACCATAATTGATAATATTTATATTTATAGGTACCTATAACACAATTTCATCATCATTTTACATGTACATAGAAAATGTATGTCACCATAATTGATAATATTTATATTTATAGGTACCTATAAATATAAATATTATCAATTATGGTGACATACATTTTCTATGTACATGTAAAATGATGATGAAATTGTGTTTAAAGAATGTTTAACAATCTGATATGCAAGGCGCCGTAATGCACCACCTATGTCGAAACCTTCAATACATTCCTCCTCAATTTCATGTGTGTTTTTTAACACCTATTGGTCTAATATGCTACTAATTAGGCTAACCTAGTAGCGAAATCGTTAAAAAATATGTTAGGTAACATTTATTACCTACTAAGAAGCTTCATATCATTAGCTAAGCTTACTATACAAGTATACACTGAGTTGTAGATTTATGCCGTAGACTACGCCCCGCAGACAACGCTTGGTGAAGCACTACTATAGCGAGGTTACACTACTTCTTAAATATTATTCCGACAGCCAAACCATTCAATTGCATTATATTTGGTCATAACTTAGTTATGGTTTTTATTTGTAATTTACAGTCATGTAAAATCAGTCAGTTTTGGGTACGGCCTGTAAAATAAATGTGATCGAAATAGCGAAGAAAAAGATACACTTAGTACCAAGATGGTTCCTAAAACCAGCCCCAATATTCCACTGCCAGTTATACCGTCACCCCCTTCCCCGGCTTTGAATAGGTACTACCTACTCAATACCAAATTTTGTTGCTATTTAAAAAGTTAAAGTAATTGAACAATGAAAAAGTTGGCTGAAGTAATATCTTACATATAATTACTCAAACCTTAGTGGAAAGTATATTTAGCCTCATAAGATTTCTATAGTAGATATCTAATTAGTAGTTGTATTTAATGTATCTCTTGCAGGATAAACCTGAAATGAGCGTAGTAAAGCGCGTGCCAGACGGCATACCTACAACAAGCCCATCCGACAGAGGGACCTTGGTCGCGGCGAACCGTGTAGACAGTTGTTGCTAACAAAATTGCATGAACCACCAACCAAGGTCAGGGGGCCTTGGACCGTCGGCAGCCTTGTTGGCAACTGTCTAGATGAGGTTTTAGTAAAGTAGTGAAACTCGTGTACTGCAACTCAGAGTAATAGTTAGGGAGGCGAATAGGGGAATTTTCTGCAATACTCGAGCGTGGCAGTTTAAGATATGGGAGATACCTTAGACCTAATAGAACAACCTTGTAAAGTATTTAGCTCTATATGTAGTGACGCGCGCCTAGGATAGACGATCAGATTAGTAAAAAAAAATGGATAGTCTGAAATACTCGAGCGCATCAGATTAAGATATTGGGGGTTGATTTTAGTGTTTAAAGACTAAATTTAACTAATCTGACGATAAGTCCTTGACGCCGCCGAGTTATAGGGTCGCGAACTTGTAAAAAAAAAACGTTAATCCGGCATTCTCGAGCGCGATATTTAATTTTTTTATTTTGAAGAATATAATCTAAAACTTACTAAAAATACAAAATCTGCCGGTTTCCGCATGACCGGAAGTGTGGAGGAGCCAATTCGTCTTCCTAAGAACGCGTTACGGCATATAAGTCGCGAACGATACATTTTACAAAAAAAAAGTTTAAATAAACAAAAAAGGTAATTTTATTTTACACAAAAAAGGTCTCTTTACATTTTTGTCCAAAGTTAAAACTTTTTGACTTGAAGCATCATAAAAACTCAAACTCCCGGTCAGATTAAGAGAACCCACCAATATTTTTGTCAGATTAAAAAAATATGCTTTCAGGATACCGGGATAAACCTCCCCTATGAAAATCTGACGCGCTCGAGTATTTCAAAAGAACTTTTTTTTTTGCATTTTCAAAAATTCATCGTAACTTATCGTCACGCCGAAATCGTCAGTTTTTTTAAAGGGAGCTTCCTTGGGGCCTACTTAACACCCCTTCCGAAAATCTGACGCGCTCGAGTAATTTTTTTTTTTTTGCATTTTTGACTACTTTATATGCCTACCCCCACCACGCAAACCGGCAGATTAGTATACCGTTGTTATCAGAGGCACTCGGGGCATACGTAGTATGAATATCTGACGCGCTCGAGAATGCCCAAGTAACTGTTTTTTTTAACATTTTTGAAAAACCGTACACGCCAAACCCACCGCTAAAATGGTTTTTGCCATAAGAGCTTTTCTTTTCGAAATTATTTTATCTTTCGATTTTGATAGGTCTCGACGGCGCCGTTGAATTACGCCATTTAGCTACCTCGCCTCCCTAACTATAAGTGATCAATGATTTTCGCAAACCCGTTGCGAGTGACTCACGCGCATGTCGCAACCGAAATTCTACCGGTTGTAGACAATGGTGTTCCGAATAGGCGCCATTTTGAGGGCTTTTTGCCTACGCGATTATCGTCAGATGTTTAGGCTTGTGGAGTAGATTTTATTTTATTATGTTATGGTATCAATAAAACATGAAATTATTTCTTTATATATGAGAACACCATCAATACAGAGTAATTGTAAGAAAAAATAAAGTATTAAAAGTTCAACTTTACCAAGTTCAACGTATAAATATTGCAGTTCGGCGAGGAAATGCTGCCAGCGTCCTCGGCACGATGCCACAGGGGCCCATTGTAGAGATAGATTTTTAGTTTTTATAATTTTTAAGTAACTAAATTTTAGGCTATTTAGGTACATAGTTTATTTAAGTTTTTTCATATACCTATTTTGTAGCTAATAAAAAAAATCACTTTACCAAATGGTGCTTGAGTGCTTTCTGAAAGCAAATTAAATTTCTTAGTTACCTATATCTTCTCAAAAAACACCAGTATCACGATATTTTGTCTATAAGTATTTAAAAGTATTTATTTCCTTGTTTTCTTCAATAAGTGTTTCCTGAATGGAGCTTTTCACTAGGTGGCAGCACCGTGACGAGAGGTCCATCTGTCATAATCCACCAATCACTTTTTTTTAATTGGCGGATTTTGACAGCTGCTTTCAAAAAGACTTCTCGTCACAGTGCCGCCACCTGGATTTCCGGAATCCCACATTACTCTCCAACAGCTCTTGAGCTGGTTCCAAAAAACCCAAATCTATCTATCCATAGGTCTCTTGGAATTGGGAAGAATCTATAACACGCTTCTCCTTTTATTAGCTAAAATAAATTATTTTCACAATTATATTCTCAGGCTAAGTATAAAGTTACAGTCGGAGACTTTACGCTCGAAGTTGTAGACGATTATGTATACCTCGGACAGACAGTCCAGCTAGGTAGGTCCAATTTCGAGAAAGAGGTCAATCGTCGAATCCGTCTCGGTTGGGCAGCGTTTGGGAAGCTGAAACATATCTTTTCGTCCAATATTCCGCAGTGTCTCAAGACGAAAGTCTTTGACCAGTGTGTGTTGCCAGTGATGACCTATGGCTCTGAAACGTGGTCGCTCACAATGGGCCTCATTAAAAAGCTTAAAGTCACCCAAAGAGCAATGGAGAGGGCTATGTTAGGAGTTTCTTTGCGTGACCGTATCAGAAACGATACTATCCGTAGCAGAACCAAAGTAACCGACATAGCCCGTCGGATCGCTAAACTTAAGTGGCAATGGGCAGGGCACATTGCACGGAGAACCGATGGCCGTTGGGGCACTAAGGTTCTCGAATGGCGACCATACACCGGAAGGCGAAGAGTTGGTAGGCCCCCTACAAGGTGGACTGATGACCTGGTGAAGGTCGCTGGAGTCCGCTGGATGCGGGTGGCACAGGACCGGTCATTGTGGCGTTCAGTGGGGGAGGCCTATGTCCAGCAGTGGACGTCTTTCGGCTGAAATGATGATGATGATGAAGTATAAAGTAGCCGTTGGACAAGTAACAAGTATTCTATGGCCAGTAATACGATAGTTGAAAGAAAAAACAGGTCGTGGAGCCGGCGGCCTCGTGTGTCGAGTTGCATAATATTCTTTGTTGCAGGATTGGATAGAAAAACGGACTACTTATACAGATATATTTTCAACGTTTAGTTAAAGCTGAAGATGAAAAAGATACTAGTTTACTGTACTGAATAGTCATAGTCATAGTCATAGTCAATCATTTATTTGCATTAAAACACATAACAATGCATGCAGATACAATTTTAGGCAGTAGCTTACATAAGGCAAGTCAAATATAGAATTATTATTATAATGATTATGACAAAAATAAAAGCTAGTAAAAGAACAATAATTTAAACAAGATGTCAGGTACAAAATATTGGCAATAAAAAATAAAATAATCATATAAAGTTGTGTAACAAAGTAAATAAAAATGTCAGGTACATTGGTCAAAGGACGTAATGTCAGGTACATTGGTCAAAGATCTTTTCATAATATTCATTTATTGAGTAAAATGGCCGTTTAAGAAAATATTCCTTAACTGTCTTATCAAACGTTTTTAAGTCTTCTATATTCTTCATTTCATTTGACAGTAAATTATATACTTTTATGGCAGTATTGTTTAGGCTATTGTCGAAATGTACATAATGTGCGTCATTTAAAAGAAGTTTATTTCTGTGTCGCAGATTATACTGATCTATAGTCACACCCCGTTCCATGTACAAATGTTTGTTGGTGAACACATAAAGACATATCCTGTACAGGTACATAGAAGTTACAGTTAGTATTTTGTTGTCAATAAACATATTGCGGTGTGACTCGGGTATAGTCAAATTTCTTTCGATTATTCTTAGGGCATACTTTTGTTTGAGTAAAAGTGAGTTAATATTAGTATTAGTTCCGTTACCCCAGACCTCAATACAATACCTAATTATGCTTTCGAAGTATGAAAAATACATAGTCAATAAGACTTCTTTACTTGAAACGTACATTAGAGATCTATATACGAATATGTACGTATTTCGCGTATTTATATATTAACATTACGACAACAGAAAATTCAAAATGTTGTAGGTGCCCAACCCACCGAGTTTTCCATCAGTGGAATGCGAATCTCGCGAAAAAAAATTTTTTGTATGGGGGGTTGGCCGGCTGGGACGTGTCCCATGAAAAAAAAATGTGTTGTGTCCAAAAAAAAATTATCCTACTTTTTGTTACTCGCAATACGATACCATGCCCTTAAAAGGATCACCAGAATTTTTGTTACCACCTGTATATATTATGTATAAACATTTTTTATTCCTATAATTTTATTTTACCGATTTTCCGGTAATTACATTCTTTATCAAAATGTTTATGGTTATCTGTATACTAAAACTATCTAAAGCGGCATTTACTTCCTTAATGTACCTTCAAAACTTCACCAAGAATTCCCACAAACTAGCAACCTTCTAAATCTCCCAGCGTTTACAAGAAAACTCACTCTTTACAAGTTTACACGATGCATTAACGCACACATTCACACCCACATACGCCGCAACCAATAACATCTACACACATTTCTCGTTATTGCTAACACATAAGGTTCAATTTCGTGTAGATGTATATGACGCTGTGCAGAGCTGGTAAATATCATCGTGTTTATTTCGACTGGCTGAAAGAAGGCAATCTGGTGTTCGTTAGGTATCGCGCAGAGTGCGGTTTGACGGGCGATGTTTATGTGCTGTAAAAACGTATATTTGTAGCTACGAGTAGGTGGTTCAAGCACTGGCTTCGCTACGCGAGCGTCTGCCGCCGAGCGGCGCGATCAATTGCATAGGTTTGTATGAACCTGTTTTAGACGCTAGTGGCGTGGTTGTTTGTGACGCTGCACGCTGATCGTGTGCGTTTAGTCTGCCGCTTTGTGGCCTGGGGTTCCCAAAAAGCCCTATCCCGTCTAAGCCTAGCCATTTTCACACTGAGATATAATAACTACGCGAAAAGGCACTAATGTCACTCTCACTTGAACTAAAATTTAAGAGTTAGGTTGGGTAAGGTGAGGGTGAATCGGGATATACTTATGCTCATGAAGTCTTTGTCGTATTTAAAAGAGCGACAACGACAGTGTTACGTAACATGTAGAGCATAATTCAACAACAATACGAGATACAAGTACTGACAGTCAAATCAAAATATCGACGACCAAATGTCAATTTTTAATATGGCATAGAAAATTTCATACATTGTGTGAAACAAAGTTTCATACGTGAACTGACTATGAGGAGAAAGAGAGAGAAAAAAAGTCTTGATCGTATTTAAGAAACTTCATAAGCGTCTAGCCCGCCCCGCTACCGCCCATTACCCAGTACCGACCCTAACTAGCGAATTCTATTTTTAATGTTTAGATCGGTTAATGCGCGATGCAATTTTATGCACAAAACGCCGGCCGGACGGACCGCCATTTTTAAATTTTAAATTTAGAACTGAAATCGCAGGAAGCTCGCCTCTATTTGTGAATTTTATTTATTCATCTAGGCGGGGCCGGCGGGATGCCAAATTTATTTGTAGGTATGGTAGTAATTTTTTAAGATGTCTGAATCTTACTAGAGATTTTTTCCTACAATTTGGACATCTTAAAAAAATACTATACCTATGTATATGTATTTTTTGTTTAAATCCAAATGGAAATAGGACTTAGATGTTTGCTATTAATTGATTTAAAAAAACATATATAATATACAGAGATTAATACGTAAAATATACAGAGAAATTCGAGTTAATGAATTACTTAGGTATTTTACGATTTATGGCCAATTTTATATTTAGTTTAATTCCACAATTTTCAATATAAAGTGTAACAGAATGTCATTTTAGGTCGTTGGTTAACGTTAATCTATATTGTAATCTTGTTAAAGGCAGCTTGGAGCAATATGAATTAAGATATTTCGATAAAGATATTTCAGTGAAAATATACGAAATTAAGTATAACATCATGTTAATCGTTTTCAAAAAGCACCATGCAATACTGTTTCGCACCGCTTCTGCACGGTTGTTTGTATTATTTCGGTTAGTACAGTCGCCATCAAATATATCTGAGCGGCCAAGGTACTCAAAAATATCTGAACATGCACTTTATCACCTTGACAATAGAGGCGTTGTTCAAATATTTGTGACCACCTTGGCCGCTCCGATATATCTGATGGCGACTGTACATAATGGCATTATTACTTGCACTATTTACTGCAACTAGCACTACTTTTGGCACTAGGCTACTATTCGCATAGTGAAATTGGAAAAAAGCCACTGTAGCGTATTATATTTTATTTTTATTTTATTTTATTAGGTACACTTAACAGATATCATACAAACTCTAATAGTATAGTAGGCGTTAAACGTGTTATAACTAGCACGATATCCAAAGCAAGTATATACAGCATGTTTTACAAGCAAGCGCAGAATTTTACAGGTACAATATCTAAGAGCGATCATTGAGTAATAAAACATGTTTTTGAAGAAAAAACTAACTAACTAAAGCAACATTTGCATTCACAGAATAAATACAACACGAACTCATATTAAGGTAAAAACTAAACAAAATATATTTCAGCGTTTAAGCGTTTAACATTCATCCTCTGAAGAGGAGGAGGAGGATTGAGAGAAACGAGGGAAAAGGATGTCGGCCAAGCCCTTCCTAGACCTAGCAAAGTGCATTAGGCTATATAGCACTGCATTAGGATCTTGGGCGGAAGTTTAGGTATAACACACTTTGGGCCTCTTTCATTGTTTTTTATAATTAAGTGCCTTAAAAAATCTTCTATTTCTTCTTCCTTTTAAACGAATTTTACACATTTTACTCTATTTTTTCATTATCCCGTCGATTAAAAAAAATTAATGATCCAGCGAGTAACAGAAGTCCAGACACCGCACCGCAAGATGCACTATCCTGCGCATACGCTGCACGTTATTTTTGCGCAACCTTGAATTTTAGCGGGTATTTTTGTATTGCACTTGGCATGCCGCCGTCTGCCCGCTTTTTATATGTGGATAAACTGGCTTGTTTATTTTGCGGTTTTTGGAAATAGGAAGTGGTAAAAAAGATACTTGATTTATTTTTATTCTGAATATTTATTACTATTTATACAATGTACTTATAAACGTCTGAAAAAAAGACTCGGTTCTAACCCTTCTGAGCCGAGAAACATAATCAGACTGGATTTTTGAGTATCATTGTCACATCATTTTATTTTTATGCACATATGTAAGTTGTTTTGATTTTAGTGTAGACACAATAAAGTACTTTCCCGCAGTGAATAAATTTTAAGCTCTACATTGATATTTGATTTTTAGAAATTACCTACATATTTAATCCTGGTCGTTGTCGTCCAATTGGATTTATCGAAACTCTAAGGTATTCCAGTTTTTTTTTAATTGTCCATGAATAACGATTTCGTTAATTATTCACACCTATAATATGTAAACAAAACAAAATTAATCTCTCTCATACTTCTGCCCTCGTAAGTAATAATAAAGCACCTACTTTTTGAAGACAAAATCAAAATACAAGTATAAATTTAAAATTCCTAAATATTTACAACCTACGTCATTTCAAAACCATGTTTTTACACATTACATTACGTTAATAACGCGGGTAAAAAATACTATCATTCCTAATCAGATAGGGCGCTTTAAATCACGATGCGCGTAACCGCCATATTTTTTCGGCTCATAGATAATAGCGACGCCTACGCACGCACACAGGCGCAGCGCGGCCCTGATTGGTGCACTCGTTTCCAAATATCACGCGTCCATTTTTCGACGTCTATTTTTGCCGTAAAGTTTTTCAGCTTTTATACGCCGCTGGAGCTGTTTTGGAACTTTTTAGGGCGTCTTCCTCATATTCATAATATGTGTGTTTTTGTAAATTTATTAAATAGCTGGAAATCTACATATCTATACATATATACTACTGGTGTGTCCTAGTTTAGATTACTTTCTAGAAAAATAAGAATAAATATATTTTTATTGAGTACCGTGATCTACCGCATCTTTTGTCGTATTAATCGATTTAGGTTACACAGTTGTTACTAGAATTAATAATTGTTTTTATCTAAATAATTTTATAGTGCTTAAGTTGCGATATTTAATGAACAAGAGTAGGTTAAAATGGCAGTGTTTCATGTAAAACAAACTGTTATTTATTTTCACACTTTTTTTACAGTTGGTTCTTAATTCTTCCTCTTGATTAAAAAAAATCTATATATTATTTTACAAGGAAGTTATTTTTTTTTACAATCTACTAATATTAAAATATACATATTATTTTTGCATGTTTTTACAGAGGAGAATTACACTTATAGGTACTACACTGCAATGGTAAGTATCTCTCATAAATAAAACTATGATTTACTTAATCGTTTTATTAACGATACGTTGTACTACTATATCTGATAAAATACTCGTACTGTTTAATTTAATCTACATTTCCATGTGTCAACTACTTTTATAGCGTGACTATATCAATAATATGCTTCATATTCATTCATTATAATAAATTTAAGTCGTAAATTAACATTGTATCGGATTTTGTCCTTGAAAGGACATGTTTAATAAAAAAATTCACACTGTAATTACAATTTAAAAAAAATGACTTTATAACTTTATTAAATACTAGGAAATGTGGAGCCACACAAATAGTTAATATTATCCGAATGTAATTGACATGTGTTTATGTATTAAAAGTCTTGGAAAAATATTGTCAACACACCTAATAAAAGTAATAACTGATATTGTTGAAGATTAGTAAGTTCGAACAATGGCTCGTATTAATGAGTTTTTGGGACCAATGTATTTACTATTTATTAATCTGTCGCTTGAAAGCAGATGTTTGAAAACATTAAGTGTAGTGTTTAAAGTAATCTTTTAAAGATAATAAAACAAACTCATCTATTATCATTTTGACAAACACGGGATTTAATCGTGTATACTTACTTTTGTACAGTTTTTGTTTTTGTGTTTTTTACGTTAGGAAAATTACAAAAGTAAGTGTACACGATTAAGGCCCGTGTTTGCCAAAATAATTAGTGAAAATCGTCTGAGTTTAAATCAGTAAAATCAGATATGTTTAATCCCATATTACTACCAGGGCCACCTTGACGGGCTCACGAATGACAGTTAATTAGGGTAAAATACTGAAAGTATCAAGACTAGTCGTCTCCAGCCTCTACTTCGTGTTTTTTGGTGCGCAGCCAAACACTGCTTTATGCGCCGCCCGCGCATCCAAACACATTGATCGAGAGTTTTACGTTTAAACAAAGGTTTATTTTATTTCACTCAAGCTTCACGTTGGATGCGGATCCGCACAGTTTGCGAGCGAGATACCGATATACGTAAATGACGCTGTCTTTTCGTCATCATACATTCGTTTTTCTTGCTCTTCAAAGTGCTGGTAGCCTGGCAGTAAGGCATCCGACTTTCAATACGGAGATCTCGGTGTGTGGTCTCGCGATCCCAACTCATACCATTGAGTTTTTCGGAACTTATGTACGAAATTTTGTTACATATGTACCAGTTTTCGGTGAATAAAAATATCGTGAGGAAACCGGGCCTAGTCTCAATAAGGCCTAGTTTACCCTCTGAGTTGAAAGGTCAGATGGCTGATGCTTTTATAACAACAAGATGCCTACGCCAATTCATGGGATTAAGATGCCAAGCGATATAAGCCGTGGAAATAAGCCGGTACTGTACAATAAACGGTAGGAAGACGATAGATTCCTTTTTTTAACTTCATGAAATTGGGTAAACTTTATAGAACCGCTAGTTTGGATTCAGAACTTGCGGATTAACTAAATATTGTCACGAAGAACCGCAAGTAACCGCAAACATGTCTCGCCTTTACTCTTATTCTTTTTATATTAGGCCACACACGCTATGAATCAATCCTCGTGTCCAGCACGAGTGACACATTAAAACCACCTGGCCAACTCAAAACAGAAAGGGCACCAATTTTCTGCAAAACACCTATTTCTGACATTTCGAAAACATCTGGCACGGACAATGACTGTTATGACAAGCTAAAACTCCTAGCACTGGAGCCACGGGTAGTTTAAATTAGCAAATTGTTTACCCATTTGGATTGATAACAACTTTTAAAAAATTAAGGATGAGCAAAAAATATAAGCCTAGACGCACAATTGAGCATACAACATAAGGGCATTGAACATGCAACATAACTAAATAATAATTTAATGGCTTACGATTGAGACCCAGTTGACAAAAACAAATAATGTATATTAGGTTTATAGGTAATTTTTGTTAGAAAACGTCACATGTACAGTTCTAAACATCAGTTTCACTTTATATTTACTTTTAAATTGTTTAATTTTCTTGTCAACTTTATCTATGTAAATATGGCAAGACGGATGATAACACGGGTTTAATTTTGCGTATAACAAAGTCAGGTTAGAAATTTGTTAATTTTACAACCCGTGGCTCCGCTACTAGAATGTTATGACACGCTACAACACCACAATTGCTGGAAAAACCTAACAATAGAGCGACATCTATATTTGTAAACTGGAAGTGATTCGTTCCTAGCAACAGACGCGCTTCGGACTAGTCGTCAACTGTCAAGTATCAAGTCGTTTAGGAATCCCACGATCTAGTGGGTAAAATGAGATACCTAGATAGAAAAAATTTGGTGCCTAAAATATTTTTTTTCCATAATGATTTTATTTAAACATTTTTTTAAATTTTCAATATTTGTTTGTCAATTTGACATGATATAAACACAAATAAATTTCCTTAGTGGAATTGGAATCCAGGACCTCTAGCTTCGTAAGCAAGATCATGCGTTACTCGTTGCTCACTGGGCTATGGTAGCCGAGTCGTTGGCATGTTTTTTTTTACTTATAAAAAGGTCTTTCAATCGGAAGATCTCGGTTCGGTTTCGAACCCTGGCTCAGGCCAATGAGTTAATTGTATAAAAAATGTTGACACTACCCGGTTGGTAGGTACTATATAATAGTCAATAAATATGGATAGTCAATCAGCCTAAAAGTTTTTTACACAACTAAAGACGCAAAAATATGTGACACGCTCTTATGGTCCTACAAATAAGATCGAGTCAGATATTTTTGCGGCCTCCGTCGCTTAAGATATTATTGCAAACTAGACAAGTGTAAAAAGCGTATTAAATAAAATGCATTTCCCGAGACTCGTTTATCCCGTTCGCACTGTACTCGTTTAAAAATGCATTTGCATACCCGCCGCTAACTGTACCCGATGCCTATCGATCCTCGATCGGTACAGTTAGAAAAATAGATGGACGGTTGAAAATTTACGTCGTCTAAAGACTGCGCCGAACGTCCAGTGGCGCCCTCATTAGGGGGATTGTGTTTCCTATTAACGAACCAATTTCTGTATCAACTTTTGGCTTCATCACCTAAACGGAAAAAGGTGGCCACCATTTGCCGGTAATGAAGCAAAAAAACACGCAAACTGAAACTATGTGACAAAGGTCAAAGGTTGCGGAATTATTAGGACTACAGCTTAACATGAGGGATTATACGGAATTATAAACTTGTATAGATGTCAAATACAAAGGAAAAAGTGACCAACGCCTCCGGTGCCCAAGGTGCCAAATAATTTGATTTGTTCTTTCAGTTCGATTATACGGAAATTGATTCGTTTATTAGGGAATACAATCCCCTCAATGAGGGCGCTACTGGACAGTGGGCACCGTCTTAACTAAGCCTCTCGCTCTGGTTCCTTTGAAGAAAACCGAAATATAAGCAGTAGCCGTAGTAATAGTCGTAGTAATAGTAATACTAGTAATCACAAAACAAGTTGAGGTATAGTTTTACTCGTAAGTATGTAGGTACTAAAGGCGAACTAGTTCCTATACAATACAATACAATATTCTTTATTGCACCAAAAAAAAACAAAAAAAAAATAAGGGATCTCTTCCACCTATACAGGGTGTAACAAAAATACTGGTGATCCATTTATAATTGGTATCGTATTACGACTAATAAAAAGTAGGAGAAAAAATATTTAGTCGCGAAAAAAAATTTTTTTTTCTATGGGACAGGTGGTCCAAGCCGGCCGACCCTCCATACAAAATCAAAATTTTTTTTCGCGCGAAAATTTTTTTTTCTTACTTTTTCGTAATAAGAATACGACACCAATTATGCCCTTAAAAGGATCACCAGTATTTTTGTTACACCTAGATAGTATATGTATGCGTCGCGTATGAGTGGAACATTTGTTGCCTAATAATAAAAATATTTCATTTCATAAACTCGGATCGTGTCGGATATGTTATTGGTGTTATCTTGTGTAGAAATTGACCTCGTATGCGGAACGTCTTGGTTATTAATACAGCCTACACAATGTGGTTTAACGAGCAGTGTGAATAGCCCCTTACTTTCTCCTGCTCCCTAGATCACTGTTCATTGGGTATTGAAATACATTAATACTGAATTTACTAAAACTTGGACTAATTTAAATCCAGAATGGAAGCGTTTTTAGATAAGCATGCTTCATCCTCACTCATGTGCGGCGGATATGCCCGGTGGACAGATCCGTCCGTGTATGGCGCTATTCAGATGTGTTCGCAATTCGCGCCATAGGTACATGGACGAATCTGCCCGCCGGATTTGTTTGCCGGGTATGCCCGGCGGACAGATCCGTCCATGTATGGCGCGAATTGGGCACGGATTTGCGACATCTGAATAGCGCCATACACGGACGGATCTGTCCACCGGGCATATCCGCCGCACAATTCCGGCGGGCAGATCTGTGCATGTATGTATCCCTGGCTATTCTCTTAAATCTGCTGAATAAATATGATAAGTTCTTGTTGAGTAATTTATTTAATCGCGTTACTTTGGGGAATTTTATATTATTTATTAATGACATCGACGATTATTGTCGTTAATAAGATGTTGTTGGGATTTCTAAGATGTTGTTGGGATTTCTCCTAATTAAAATGAGAGTATTATTTTACAATGCATGTGCTCGAAAAGTGCGTTTCCTACGGAGCCATAAAATGCGGAAAGTAGTACTTTTCCGCACTACCTAGTGCTTTTTGTTTTCAATTTTTTTTACTTTTAATAGTTTATTTTTTTTTGTTTAATGTAACTAATGCTTGTGCTCTTTTGCGTTCTGACATTGAAAATTGTACCAATATAACTTTTAATTTTAATAATTAAACTTATTTGCCATGATATGTTTTTTGATTTACTCGCACAGTGCATTGTAAAACATTGTATAATACACGTGCGTAAAGATGATTTCCGACTCGTATTCCTTTATAAACTCGCTCGCTTTGCTCGCTCGTGAATAAAATTCCACTCGTCGGAAATCATCCACTTTCCGCACTTGTAGCATAAATAGCTATTGTTAAATACGGGACTCATTCACGTACACCTACTGTTATTATTGTCCTGACTCCTGACGTTTCGAACGTGCAGCAACGCTCGTGTTCGCACACAGACTCACATCACACACCCTACATAATATACACCATAAATAATGAAGTAGCCTTGCACAATCAGCAGCAAAAGTAGCTATAAGCGAGAATAAGAGCGTGTGTAGGTCATTTTGAACACCCCACCCGCTTAGCTACTTCTGCTGCTGACTGTACTCTCTGTCCCTTGACCCATAGAGAAATAATAAGCCTTATAGAGTTCTCACTCCATACAACTGGTTATTAGCCCGCAAGCTTGACATTTTGAAGGCTAGACGACTAAGGGGTTGAGGGAAGAGCGGGCAAGGGGCGTGAATACCAAGGTTTTACAACGGGTGCCCTAATCACACCTCCTGCCCGCTCCTCCCTTAACCCCTTAGTCGTCTAGCCTTCAAAATGTCAAGCTTGCGGGCTAAAAACCAGTTGTATGGAGTGAGAACTCTATAAGGCTTATTATTTCTCTATGCTTGACCGGAGTATTATTAGGTATCTGACAATCTGCATGAGTCTAGTTTATATTATAATACAGACCTATGTAAAAAATATAGTATAGACCTAATTAAAAAACCAGGTCTACCAGGAAGAAGGTTATTTTAGTGCATCTGAACCGGTTGGTGGTATCGAGAAATCTCCGTCGGATTCTCCGTAGTATCTAACCTTATAGAATTTTTCCGCCAGTGTCCCTAGTTTTATTGAAATGTATGTAAATTATGTGCGAGCAGCGCTAAGTTGTGAGCGCGTGCCCATTTTATAACGATACGATAACTATTTAAATCGTAGGTAGGATTAGCGGGCCTACCGCGAACTTCGACGAAACGATTGTCGAAATTACGTTATCTCCGTCTCTCAATCGCTCTTAGTGATGCAAATAGACGATCGAACGAACGAAGGTTCACGGTTAGGGTTCTAACTTCTAACATAATTAAGTAGGGGGCAGAGCCGAGTACAAATTCCTGACTAAAAATACATAATTCATTCTGAAGGTGATAACTATGAGGGAATAATGACCTGATACGAGTAAGTACTAATATATTGTACCGTAAAACCGCCCAACTATAAAAAAACAAATGGAAATCCTTAAAAAATCTATGTACTTAAGATCTGTCCCCAGTAGACACAGACACCAAGGGTGGATTGCGGACTCATGAACGTTAAATATGGCGACGGAGCTGTCATCCCATAGAAAACTGTCAAATTTCATACAAGATTTTTTATTGATGACGTTGTCGTTAAGAGGATGATAAGAGCTAAATTCCCTCCCTATCTTTTACAGCGCGAGTGAAAGAGAAACACTGCGTTACGATTAGTATGGGAGCTCATTGCAAATTTTGCAAAATGATGAATTTAAAAAAAACTATGCATTAATTGAGAAATTTAAGGCAACGAAGTTTTTAGTATTAGTGTGGTGGAATGTTGTCCTTAATTACAGACATATAAGCCAAGAAACTAAAGAAGTGCAATTGTTTTAAGCTAATTTTAGATGTAACTTTGGAATTATTTTCTATTGAGCCGATTTCGTCAAATCGTGTATTAGAATTAACCAAGTTCTTTTAAATATAATGAACATTAACATATATTTTTTTTACTTTTCCAAAACAAGTACTTATAGCTATATGACTGTTTAAGTAAAGTCAATTCGAAGGTCATTGGGTCTTGTCAGCCTCTTAGCAAACGGTTTGGTGCAATAGTCCTAAGAGGAATCATGCTGTCTTTTTCAACCCAAAAAACGTGGCAAATATAGTTTCTTCTACAACTTTTTTACGAGCTTGTTCGGGAAACCTAATAAGGGCTGCTCTACATGATGGGCCATCATAGGGACGCAGCTATACGACGGAACAAGATCGCGATATCGTTAGCTCCCTCTAATGCATAGCTGTGTCCCTATGATGGCCCATCACGTAGAGGATCCATAACATTTTGTCAATGGAAACGCGCTCAGAGATGTCCACGCAAACGAGTTGTTTTAAAACTGCGTTACATAACTCCCGCCGGTGCGCATGCGTTCGCGTGCTGACGTTAATTTTTACATAAAATGCAATTTGGAAATCTCCTGTATTTACACTCTCTAGTTACTCAAGTTTTCTCTCACTAAACTGTAATTCATCTGTCAGTGGCAGAACGTCCATAGAACTCGATTCCAGCCGGCTTGCCTAATTTCACCCTGTTGAATACTTAACGGCAATAACACTGGTTTTTTTAGCTGCTTCTTCAATATTTCGAAGGAGGAGGTTCTCAGCTCGTTGAGTTATTTTTGCTAATATTTTTGTTTTTAATGTATGTTCACCGATTCGAAGACTGGACTGATTGACCGATTTGTAAATTTATTCTTTTGTTTGAAAGCATACAGGTAATTGAAAGTTGGTCCCATTCTTGCAATCCAAAGCAAATAGACAGATAACAGTGGAGGTGCATCAAAAAATTGCCTGGAATTACCAATTTATAGAATCAGGCGTTATTTTGTCGAAGTCCGTATTATTAACGACAAGTCAGGATCGGATTATTATCATTAATAGTACGGACTTCGGCAAAGTAACGCCTGCTTCTATAAATTGGTTGAATAGAAGCTCCTAAAGAAAAAGGAATTTAAGCCACATTAGCTCCGCCTTCCACACAAATGGTTGATGCACCGCCATTGTTACCTATCTGTCTATTTGCTTGGGATTGGAAGAATATCGTTGAGAGCTCTCATCTCTTTATGTTACGTTGGTTAAAAAAATGAGTTTTCAGGTATTGTGGATTTATAGATTAATAAAGACTGCTAGTTTGCCGAATATTTCCTATCTTAAAACAATGTTTAGAAATAAAGGAAAGGAAAAAATCCACCGCCGCAGCCTCAGATGTAGTCTCAGTAGCTCAGTTGGTCAGCGCGATGGGCATGTTTCCCAGAGTCGCGAGTTCGAGTCTCGCCTGAGGCGGTGGATTTTTCTACTTTTCCTTTATTTCTAAACATTGTGGTATCGTTAGCAGACGTTCTGCTTAATACAAAAATAAATTTCCTATCTTTCTTACTGACAAGGTCTTGCTTCCTGGTCTCGCTCAAGGACAAAAGACATTTTTTCTTTAATTTAGGCATATTCAAATGCTCTTATAAACGTCAAAAAAAATACCGATTCTAACCTTAGGTGTGGACCTACACTTCTATCCCGAGAAGAATTATGACCGGCAAGAAACTCAGGAACTTGTTTTTAAGTACGTATACGTATAAGTATTACAATCTCGCAAAACGGATCATAATGTGAAGTATAAAGTGTACTTAGTTTTACCAGAAAACACTAACCAAACTGAAAAATTATGTAAGATCAACCGCTGAGTACTCGTCACCGTCCCAGTACTACAAGACATCCTTAATCTTAAGTCTTTCGCAATAAAGGTGTCAACTATTGGGTATTAGCGTATCGAGCATAGGATGTTTACATTTACATGAAATAAAATTCAAAGATTTCAAAAGGAACATGTGGCCAATGTTCTTGGGGATAATTCCCCAGGAAAAGTTTAAGTTTTGTATAGGTTATTGAATTTGTATTAAATAGATTTGAATAATCAAACAATGTGCAATTTGCCGTGGGGTGACCGGCCTTAGAATTGTCCCCCACCATATCGTCCCGTGGTTGCAGTAGGAGTCTGCTAAGGGAATATATTGGGAGATGGGCAGCAGCATCTTCCGAAAGCCTAAACAACAATAAACAAAATAAAAAAAAACTGCGCGCGCCAACCCGCCTGCCAAGCGTGGCGCGTATGGCAAACCCGTCCTTTAACAAGGGGAGGCCTATGATCAGTGGACGTCTTATGGCTGATATGATGATGAATCAAACAATTGTCAATTTCGCACCTTTCTACCGTTACCCTACCCTACAGTAGTCGACTAGTATAATTCTGTACGCGTATGTTTGTTCAGTCCTAGACACTTGAGTTTATTGAGTGTTGTCTTCAAACAATGCATGGTTGTCCTATTCCGTAGTGTTTCTGACTACTGGCCCATACACACCTCACACCTATACGGGGCTTCTAACAGAAGAGCTAGGATAGTCTCAATGATAGCTCAATGTTATTGGATTAAGGAAAATACATACATACATACAATCACGCCTATTTCCCAAAAGGGGTAGGCAGAGATCACAGATTTCCATTTGCTACAATCAATGTAGCAAAACGGCTCTCCGTGAGCCACTTCTAGCCCCCGTGAAGAAGGAGACGTGATGGGTGGCGTACCGCATCGCCACCATGCGGATAATTATTAATTAAATGAATCGCCATAGCGTTCCCACGAGTAGTAGGGATCAAAGGTCCCCTTATTCCTCAGTCGCCTCTTACGACACCCGCGGGAAGAGACGGGGTGGCACTATTCTAAAGCCGGGGCCACACAGCAAAATATTAATTAAGGAAAATATTAATAAAATTTTGGATCTATAATTAAGGTCTTAAACATTTTAGAAAAAAAAAATTACATATCCTGGTGGGCATCATTGAGGAAGTTACACGCGTCGGACTCCAGGGTTCCTTTAAGAAGGCAAGGTATCGACCAGGATGGAGAGCAGTACAACATAGAGTGAGTTATGGTGGTTATGACCCTCAGACATGAGGGTTCGACTTTGAAGAAGAAGAGAAGGTGGGCATCCGGATAGGAGGGCTAGTATAGCTACCAAAGGGATTCCAAAAGAGGGGCGTGGGCCCGGCAGGCCCAGGCGGAGATGGCGGGACGACTTGGACATCTTTCGTATGGCTCTTCTACATGACGGGCCATCATAGGGACGCAGCTATGCGTTAGAGGGAGCTAACGATATTGCGATCTCGTTCCGTCGTATAGTTGCGTCCCTATCTCCCTATGATGGCCTAATAGAAGCACATAATCGCAAGTCTTGAAGGCCTTTGCCCAGCAGTAGGACACTTATAATAGGCTAAAAAATACATATCCTGACACAGAGGCCTTATTTTTTATGCAAAATTGTGTTTTATCTATATATGTATGTAAGATCTGCATAATATCGAATTCATATTGGAAATAGTTTAAATGTTACCTACATTAAGCACAAGACTAATATACCTAATGCAATTTTATGATGTACGGTCAAGGACTTTAATTATTGATCCATTTAGGGTTCACTTTACATTGGACATTTCATAGAGTAAGTATTAAACAAAATAACATAGCTTGAACCGTAAACGGCTCAACAATTAAAGTTCGTGACTCATAAAATTATTGTAATTAAGTATTTCATCCGTATCAATTTTTAATTTTTTTTTAAGTGTGTAGGTAGGTTAGGGTGGTCCACGAATGTATGGAGAAAAAAAAAGTATTATAAATCTTACCTCCACAGGGCTCCTTTTATTCTATTATGAAAATTTAATCTATATTCTAAAATTGAGCTCATTTGGTAACAATTTAGTGGTCACCCAGACGGTCTCAAAATATTGTAATTTCATACAAATTAAAAAATCAAACTGACCCTAAAATGAAAATTTGCAGTGGTATATTATTTATTCAGTTACATTAAGTTGATATAATGTACAAAAACTGTCAATAAATACTTCAAATAAGAATTATTAATTAGCTCATTTCTTTTCATAAATTTTTGTACTGCAGAATTGCTCAATTTTGAGCGACCTCGAAATGATGCTTGATTATTCTCAAATTCGGTGTAAATATTTTTTTCACCTCACTAGCTCGGAAAGCCCTTTTTGTTTGTTTAATATCTATTGTGAAAATCGCTTTTTATCCACATGTGGTGAAAGAGTTTTGACATAAGTGACAAGTGGCTTAAGTGACATTTGACAGCTAACAAAACGTAAAACGTTAAAAGTGCAGAATTTTTAACATCGCAATTAATGAATTGCATCGAGTAAAAACGCTTAATACAGTCTTACAACTTTATTTTAATTCATAAATATCAGCATTCAACATTAATCTTCATTCTTTTTGTAAAAACGGATAAATTGTTCTGACAGCCGAATAAGTCTACGTACGAACAAAACGCATCTGACATTTAATAAAACCTTTTACGTCAAAACTTTTCATTTCAATTCATCCATCATATCAACGTTAAATATTCGCATGTTTTTCTAGATTGTTTTGTTAAAAATTAGTGATTCGAGTGATGAAGAAGTATTAAACACCTGAGGAATTACGGGAAACCGAGCAAAATGCACCCTTTTTCTTATTTTCCTCGCTGTAGTGAGGTGAAAAGTTTTGTGTTATACACGGGTGAAAGTTATTTTACGTCTCGTGTATTAAAGCACTCGCTACGCTCAGGATTCTATTTTTGAACCACTCGCTTCGCTCGTGGTCAATAATAGAATCCTTTCGCTAGCTCGTGTTTCAAATAACACTCGCACGTAAAATACAACTTTCACCCCTTGTATAACAAATAACTATTTATTATTATTGAACAAAACAAACCTTGTGGAGAGAAACAAAAACAAAAAAAATTTTTTTGGACCACCCTAAGGTAGGTATAAAAGCTTCTTTAATTATTAGGTTTTACCAAAAATTTAACATTTTGTAACTTTTAAATATATATTATTGTTTCTTTATAGATACTGGTACTGATACTTTCATATATTCCGTGAATTTAAAATCTAAGAGCAACTGTTTTGTATTAATTCATTTAATATATATTTTTAATATACTTTTTTAATTATTTGTCGCCCTTCTTTACTAATTATAGCGATTTACTTTGTGTAGAGCCGTTCTCTTTTTGCAGAGACAATTTGATCATATTGTAGATTTTTCAAGCATCATTAAAATGATAATGGTAGGACAATTAGACAAAAAATACAATAGTTTTTTAAAAGAACTAACAAATGTTTCTTCTCACGTCAATTGAGTTTTTATATGTGGTCTTTGAGAAAGCATTGTGACAGAGTAGTCCTTTTAGCGAGGACAACGTACACGGAAAAAAAGCTTCCGGGATATTCTCAATCTAAGACATTATTTTATTATGTTGAAAATATTTCCTCGTGACAAGCATTTATTTCCTTTAACGAAAATAAAATAAAGTTTTAAATATAACGAAGCGAATATATTCTTACAGATTTTCTAGTTTTCTTTTCCCTAAGATAATACTTGTTTGATTAAAGTACAATCTCTCTTATTTACTCAATATACTCTTGAAACAATACATTTTTGTATTTCTATTTTAAGAAAACGTGGTTTTATTAAGCGAAGTATCATATTTTTGGTAAAGGGAATAAATACTTGTCACGAGGAAATATTTTGAAGAAAATAATAATGTTGGATTGAGAATATCCCGGAAGCTTTTTTTTCCGTGTATTTATCACTCTCTCACGGTATTTATTTTATTTTAAATAGATACTAGCGAAAGGAATTGATAGATAGTTTTGTATTCATTAGGGAAAATGCATTTTGGGTGTTTGTTTCCTATAAATAATATATTTTCATTCATTTCAAACCAGACCCATATTGGGATGAAGGGAAAAGTCATTGTCGCTAAAAAAAGAATGATAATGACTGCGGCCACATTATTTATTGTGATTTTTTTAAAACAGGCACTAAATTTTGTAGCTTAATCATTTAAACAAACCTAATAGTTTATGAAATCATATATTAAGAACCAAATGTAACGACTTATTTGTTTCTATATTGCCACGAACTTTTACCACCTTTCTTACCTACCTAAATTATTTCTTACTTGAAAACCACATTTAGTTACTTTCGTACATATTTACTGAGTACAAAAACAGGCCAAAGTTATTTACAACCCTGATAATTTATATAATCATTAGAAAAATTACAGCGTTAGTTCAAAAACAGTCGCAAATATACTTTAAGTGACTAATAAATATCAGGAATTGTGCAATTTTTACGAACACGAATGCCGCAGCGAAACGGCTAAAACACAAGGCCAGGCGGGCTCTTATAAAAACAGACACGGAATAGAAAGTCTACGCTATTTCAAAAATAAATCGAAATAAACAATATAAAATAAAACATTTAAATATCACAACAAACCTTTGACTTCCATTAACCGACACTTTAAAAGTTTATTAATTCACAGTTGAATTTAACGGTATTTTATTCCCGAAAGTTCACAGATTTTATAAATAATCGACACATTGAAGCGCGAAATTCCTTATCGCAAACACTAAACTTTCCCAAGCGTTGCGAAATTTTTAAAAATCTTTTTATCAATTTCACGCCGCTGTATTTAAATTACAATTTTTATTTGCTGAGATAAAAAAATGCCACAAAAATTCACGTATTTTAATTTAAGTTCGGATTTTTAAGTCACATTTTTACGGCGCGCGCTCGGAAATTAAAAATACCGTTTCGCGCCACGTCATAGTTGCCGTTAGAATAACGTTCGATTTTCGATATTTAGTTTAGAAAACGTTTTGTTTTCATTGTTGCGCGGCCGGCGCACATGCAGTTTCAACACATTATGATCTAACACTGGCCAGCTCTCGATTGCAGAACATACTTATTCTAAGTCAACTTACATTCGTTCATATTTGCCTGCAGGCGTAGGGTTGAACTAGCGTTAGACGCTAGGCCTATGACCTGGCGCTTTTGTACTTCATATGAGAACATTTCCGTGTTCCTTAAAAAAAGAGTTTACTTTTCTAGAAATAAAAAATATATAGATGTTCATTTTAATCTCAAAATAGTTGTTTATAAATAACAAAAACGTAATAATGCGATTTATTTCTTTTCTGTTCTAGTCATCAAACTAAAACATATTATCTTTTTTTTTTAATAGAAAACTAAGCCTACTTACTATACCTACTTATCTATTACAAAATCATAATAATACAGTATCGATTAAAAATCCATATAACGATATTTTTATTTATTAACTATACCAAAGGCATAGATCGTCGGCAACCCTATTTTTCGCGTAGTACAAGAAACGTCTTGCATATAATAATATGTTTTAGCCTATATTGAGCGCTTACAGGCGTCTTTGCGCGAGAGTGGAAGAATCGTTTCGTAACAACAACGTTATTTTTTGTAACGTTATTATACCAAAACTTTTTTTTCTGAATTGACATAAAAATATCATGCACAATGAAATTTAGCAATGAGCTGGATTGTGTACTATTGTAATGAAAATAATACTCTTGTTTAGCAAACTGAAAGTACGTAATTGCCTTTAAGCCGTCAACACAGTGAACTCCTTAAAGGGCCGGCAACGTGCATGTGATTGCATACTTTAATAGACTACGGTAGCTGCTTATCATTAGGCAGGCTGATTGCTAGTTTTTCACCGTCGTGGTATAAAATAAAAACAATATATGTATAAATAAACATAAAGCAACGTGAGCAAATTACTTTAAGAAATAATAACAAACGGTTTTTAACCAAAGTTATCAGCAATGAGTCATCTCGTCTAATGTTACAAAATTGCGCTTCATTGATAAAATGAAAACCTTAAAAAATCGGTTGTTTTAAAACGTAAATCATCAAAACGTACAACACAAAGCATCACATACACAGTACAAAATAGTTTTGAATCTGATTTGGGATTTAAAAAGATAAATATTTTTTATATTATTTATAATTAGCAAGTAAGTTAAATTACATATCTACTTGCGTACGTACTTCCGATTATCAATGTCGAGATTTACTACTTATGTACGCCTGTTATTATTAAAATAATTCAGAGATTTGTAATACATTTACTTAGTTATAAACTTAAAAAAAAATATAGCGACTTTAAAATATCACAAAAATATCCCAAGCACAGATTTTTGGCCGAAGGGTGTCGTATTTCGGCGGCTCCCGGCCCCCGGGCAATCTGCCGAATCCTACATCAGACGGCGCAACGGAGCCACGCAGTCACGTCGCCTAAATCAAACTATAATAGTAGTTACCTATTTTATATGCTTATTTTCTAGTTCGAAGTGCCTTGGTTTTTACTGTAATGCTGTGTAACTGATTGGAATAAATATAAATAAATAAATCTTACAATAAAATAATCTAAAACTAAAAATCTAAATCTAAAGTTGGACCCCTGTGGCATGGTGCCGAGGATGCTCAGGATGCTGGCAGCATTTCCTCGCTGGATCGCAATACATATACGTTGGGTGAGGAAACTGCCAGCTCGTTTATCCTCGCTTACGTCGACCACCCGTTTAGTCAACTCTCGTTATAGTTTCTGTGCTGCTGGGCACCATGGACCAAGAGTCTCAACTCCAAATGCAACAAAGGTGTTGTAAGAATGTTACAAATATTAACAATACAATATTCTTTATGGTAATTACCAATTAATAAATATTTATATAATATAAATATATATAAATATAAAAATTTATAAATAACAAAATAATAATGTACATGCTTAATGCATTAATTGATTTATGCTAGAAATATTATCCATAATGTATTCCGGTAGTTATTTCTAACAATCTCATAACGGTTACACCAGCATTTCAAAAACAACGGCACTACCCCATCACTAGTTAGTTGTATGCATCGTGCATTGGCCTGCACAACCGATAGACACGACCCAAAACGTCCTAACTACACCTCCAATACTAACTAAAGTAAACTTTCTGTTGAAGATGTTAGAGTTTCTTTTGTGTTGATAAGGAAACGTGATATATAATATAGGTCCAAACATTTTTGAAGCGAGTTCTTATACTTATTTCGCTATGAAATTTAGCTAGGTATAGTTGTAGAAAGAAATGGGTATCTGTAGGCGTACGTTGTTTCTAGGACACTGAATGTTAGAACTTAGAAATCTTCGAGATATATTATGGTATAATTGTGCTGTGGAAGGTATTTTGTGTGGGAATCGGCCGTTTGGAACTAGTTTTGGGAATTCTTTGGCTTGTGAATGTACTTTAATGCTTAAAACGAGATACCGGATTTAGTGAGTTTGTAAGGCTATTGTAAGTATATGAATAAACTATTTAGTACGTAGGTACCAAGTTTCTTGAGGATATTCCGGTCTTGTTTAGTCACAAAATTGAGACGTACTTATTTTAAGAACACAATTTGTAATCGATTTGATTTTAATTCTGATACTGAATAGTATCATATTGATATCAAATGAAGATCAATTTGATAACAAATTCGTAGCATGATATCAAAATGGGAATAAAGGAGCGGGGTGATATGAATTGAATAAATTTTAAATATAATCCAAGTTATTATATTATAAATATAGTGTTGTTCCATTTTCTGAGGTGTAATTATAATATTGGTGGATATTATTTTGTATGTCTTTCCCGACCACGGAACAATGGTGTTCCGGACCTTTGGGAGGCGTATGCGGAGCCGAAGCCAACGCGCAGAGGCCCTTTCGACAATTTAATGAAAAGTGAGGGGTACACTAAGCGGATGCTGCCCCTGCCCGTGTCATGGGACGCACGCAGAGACAGCACCCGCCATGGTGTAAGGACTATTAAGTATTAATGGAATCTAAAATGTACTAGGCTATTGGGTGAAAAGTAATGGACCGATTAATGGGCTATTGGATGAAGAACCGGACGCCTGCCTAATAAAACGGTATCCAATTTTATTTCCGGCAGACGGTGACTCGCCGTCCGCAAGATGGGCCCCCATAAAAAGCGACATCAAAGATGGCTCAAGGGCAACACCGGTGCGGGAGCTGGGGGTAGAGAGGTGTCACTGGACTTTAAACATATAGCCAACTCGTTGGTGGATATAATTATTACATAGAATGATTGATGATAAAAATTGCATTTAATAAAATTAAATAGGTTTAAAGTGGGTGCGGTTCACTTTTCATACAAACAAAATTCATATTTTCAGTTAGCATACGCTTGAAAAGCATAATAAACGTTTTTCATAACAACAAAATTCATAATTTTATATATCATAACAATTAATTACCATAATACTCATTTGTCATACCAACATTTGATATAATGTTTATTTTCACTAATACCATTTAGTATAACTTCATATATCATAATGTTTAATTAGTATACTACTCATTAATTATAATAACATTAACTATAACGTTTATTATTCCTATTATATTAAAGAGTGTCCCTTGCAATCCCTAGAATAACATACGGAAACGAACTCATGCCAGAAAAATAGGCTAGGTTAGGTCGCAGTTCAATCAAACCTTTGAACTGCGACCCTCGCGGAAGCGAAATTCTTCCCAAAAAGAAGGTTAGGTTAGGTTAGAGCTGCGACCCCACGGAAACGAACTTCTGCCGAAGTGTAGGTTAGGTTAGGTTAGAACTGCGACCCCCACGGAAATGAACATCTGCCGAAGAGTAGGTTAGGTTAGGTTTGAATTGCGACCCCAACGGAAACGAATTTCTGCCGAAGGGTCAGGTTAGGACTGCGACCCCTACGGAAATGAACTTCTTTCTCGACTTTTTTATGCAACTTAATTATTATACAATTTAAAATTATGCAATCTGAACTATTATATCATTGGTTTATTATGAAAATTAAAATTATGCAAAATGAGTATTAGAAGAAATGAAAATATGAAAAAAGTTGTTATGCATTTTGTTTTTATGCAATGTAATCCATTATACAAATTGAAAATATGCAATTCGTTGTTATGAAAAATGAAATTATGCTATTTGTTTGTATACAAAACATTACACACCCGTTTAAAGTATCTATGAAAGTTGCTACAGAATATTTTTTATATCAAAAATATAATAATAAAAACTTTAAATGAGTGTACTAAATTAGAATGCAATAGCCGTTGTGAAGGCTATTAAGGTACCTAAATCTTGGAGAAAATGTAGTTTTTTTTTAAATATCTATAATCAGCATGAGCGAAAGAAAGAAGGAAGGGCTTCCTGACCCGACAACGCTTGACAGAATGTCATGGCGCAGCAAAATTAGGACAGCCGACCCCACATGTGCAAAGAAGAAGAAGAAGAATGATCACGAGCGCGTTGCTTATGTAACGATAGATTATTTTATATTTTTTATATTAATTAATACAATTAGGATTTTTTTATTGTGAATTTTACAATACTATTCATATTTATTTTTATTTTGAAAACTTGAACCCAGGCTTAGATTTTTGTAGCTAATATAATTAAATTAGCATTAAACAATAATAAATTTTAGTAATTTATTCAATATGGTTCGCAGTATCTCGAGTTTTCAAACCGGATACTTTTACAAAAATACAGCTGCTACAAAAGATTTCTTACATGTATATTTTTTATTGAGCCATTATTCAGCCTCTAGTGCCCTTCAAACTCCTGTTGCAACGAAAAGGATCGTGTGAAAGGGCAGCGACTCCTACGCAGCCGTTGGGCAACCAGATGATCTAGCACCGTTATTTTAGCGTAAGTAATCATTATATTTTATCATTTAGGTATTTATATGCATATCAAGTAAGTTTTATTTGGAAGTCTAGTTTATATCTTCTGATGCATACATACATACATACATATAATCGCGCCTGTTTCCCAGAGGGGTAGGCAGAGATCACGGATTTCCATTTGCTATGATCCTGACAGACCACTTTCGCTTCACTCACTCTCATAACGTTCTTCATACACGCTCGTCGGTTTAGGGTACTTCTGGCCTGGCCTTTTTGTAATATTTCCCCGATTTGGTCGAGGAAAGTTCGCCTAGGTCTTTCACTTCCAACTGATCCTTCCACTTTTTTGTCATTTCTGTTAAAAGATCACTTCTCCGTCTGTCTGTCTGTCGAGATCCTTTTTTCAGGAACACGTGGACGTATGAAAGTGGAACTCACATGGAATACTTATGTCTACGATTCCTTGAAGCTATAATAAAATCAAGTTTCTAAGTCGATATAAGATATGAAGCCAGGAGTATCAAAACCTACATATAAGGTACCTACTTAATTTCCATAGACATACATATAATCATGAAATTTGGCAAGGAGGAAGATTTACAACACAAGTAAAACGAAATTCGTTATTTTTTGTTTAATAAAAAATAACTTTTTATTGTTATATTTTTGTGATGTGATCGTCACGGCGCGAGTCCGAATCGCGCTTGACTGGTTTTTTCTCTATAATATTCCAATAAAAAATGTATAAAAAAAGTATCAATACTATCAATACCCTAATTTTCTATAATTAATTATATATGTTGTCTGTATGTACCGCAATATTCCACTTCCTCGTCATCACATGGAACTGATGGAACATGGAACCAACCGCAGCTCACGAGGTCGTGCGGGAACCAATCGCAATCGCAAAACATACGCAAATCCAACGAGATTAGCAATGGAGCTCGCGTGTAGAGGCGAATGACTGACGCGAAATGCGGAAAATTAATAATGTAGTCAGTTAGTCACTGGTCTGTTAGATTATTACAAAATATTGGACACATAATTATCATAATAAGACACATATTCGTCAGGTGACAATCAAAACTCACTAATTGCAAAAAAACAAATAAACGAAAATCAACCTTGTTTTGTGACTGGTACGGTTCCTTATGGATATTAACTTGTGGAAGTACTTAGGCCTTGGGTTTTCTGACCACCCGTCGCCGGCGGCCGGCGACCGACGCCATACAAACATCCGATCGAATCCGATGTTTTGTATGGCGTCCGTCGCCGGCCGCCGGCGATGGGTGGTCATAAAACCCAAGGCCTTAGTGAGTTTTGGTTGTCACCACACGATATGTTCTCGAGGGTAGATGTGGAAACCTAAGTGGCGAGTTGGCTATATGTTTAAAGTCCAGTGACACCTCTCTACCCCCAGCCCCCGCACCGGTGTTGCCCTTGAGCCATCTTTGATGTCGCTTTTTATGGGGTCCCATCTTGCGGAGGGCGAGTCATCGTCTGCCGGAAATAAAATTGGATACCGTTTTATTAGGCAGGCGTCCGGTTCTTCATCCAAAAGCCCATTCATCAGTTCATAGTTTTCACCCAATAGCCTAGTATATTTTAGACTCCATTAATTCTCAATAGTCCTTACACCATGGCGGGTGCTGTCTCTGCGTGCGTTCCATGACACGGGCAGGGGCAGCATCCGCTTAGTGTACCCCTCACTTTTCATTAAATTGTCGAAAGGGCCTCTGCGCGTTGGCTTCGGCTCCGCATACGCCTCCCAAAGGTCAGGAACACCATTGTTCCGTGGTCGGGAAAGACACATATAATAAGAAAAATATGGCGAAATAGCCCGTTATAGTTACAGATGACGTCACGCCCGTGCTACACTTGCAGTAGGGACTCTTGAACTTTGACGGGACTTATAATTTTGTGCTAGATTGACAAAAAAAATTGGTACGGTATGTGCCAATTTTTTTGATAATTGATCTGATTTAATTGCAATCGCATTTATTTCACCCAGACTAGTCGTAATTTTCGTGCCTTTTTCAGGGTTCTTGATACTAGCTTACAGCTGAAGCTGTAAAGTTTAAATGTAATAAAAGCAGAAATTTATATTAAGCTCAATCAAGCCTTTGTGTACATATATACTTTAACACATAGAAAACATCCACAACTCAGAAATAAAATATTCGTGGTATACAAACAAATAAATGGCCTTATCAGGATTCGAACCCACTTGCCACTTATTTGCCTAGATTGTAATAATGTGCCTAAATGTTTATTTATTTAAAACACACATCATTATCTTTTATAATCCGCAAGGCTTCGGCAGGTGTATACATAAAAAAAAGATCAACCGCAGGCTTCGTCACTTAACAATCAAAGATGAAATCCGCCACACGCTTTGACAATCTGATGAACCACACAATATAAGTTCAGTTACACTGGCTAGTGGCTACCCCGGACTGTAGTCAGCTCAAACGTCCTCATGACACTAGCAGTGTGCCTAAATTGAATCACTTATCATCTTTTTTTTTGTCGAAAAGTCTTCTTCAACCGGATCAAAGGGATGGTAACTCCATATGTTCTAATCTCCTTGCGTAAATCGCTCGACACGACTACAAGAACTGACCGATAATGGTCCTTATTACCTTATAATAAGGTCGACCTACAGTCATTCTACAGCGTAATGTAATAAGACGCATTTTTCTTTGACAAAAAGCTAGATGGCGATGGCGTTAGAAAATTGACGCGTGAGCCGCATGGAATGTGGCTCTACAAGTATTTATGCACATATGTGGAGGATAGTGTGAAATATCTGTAGTTTAACTAGTTCTATACTTAAGCCGTAAGCAGGCTCTATTTATAATGCAAAAAAAGTGATCGCTTTTAAACGGTAAGACCGCCTTTTGTTTACCACTCTAATTATACATTTTAAGTTTATTACTCCAGTTCTGATTATTTATTATTGGTGAACAATATTATAAATAAGTGAACCAAGGAATAAAAAGACAATTTATTGATACAAATAATCATAAAAAAATATTTACTAATAAAGTAAAGCCACTTGCCGCCGGCGCCGAGCGCGCGTTTTTACCGCGAGCACATTCTTCGCTAACACTAACATGCCGATGACGACACTGCCGCGTATGTGGTCGTTTGAAGGGTTAATCGATTTACGAAACAAAATGTCCATAGATTATTTTTTCTTATTGTGCCCAACATATTGTTTATTCAACTGAAAAATTCTATGTAAATTATTGATTATTTTTACTGTAAATAAATTATACTAAATTTTGAAATGCACCACGGTCCCATCATCATCATCATCATCATCATCTCAGCCATAAGACGTCCACTGCTGAACATAGGCCTCCCCTTTAAGGGGTGGTTTGCCATACGCGCCACGCTTGTCAGGCGGGTTGGCGCGCGCAGTTTTTTTTATTATTGTTGTTTAGGCTTTCGGAAGATGCTGGTGCCCAGCGGCCCACGGTCCCATCACTGTCCCGTAACTGTCCCAGTTTATTATAACTTTTTTATAAGTGTATTATAACTTTTTTATAAGTGTATTATAACTTTTTTATAAGTGTATTATAACTTTTTTATAAGTGTATTATAACTTTTTTATAAGTGTATTATAACTTTTTTATAAGTGTATTATAACTTTTTCATAAAAATTATGAGTCCTGTATTCGCAAATTCACATTTTAATAATTTATGATTATTAAAAATTAATTAATGATTAATTTATGATTATTATTTTGACGACGCAACGGAGCCACGCAGTTACGTCGCCTAAATCAAACTAGTTTTAAGTATTTTTGTAATTTGTTTTTGAGTTCACAGTGCCTTGGTTTTACTGTAATGCTGTGTTACTTATTTGAATAATAAATAAATAAATAATAAATAAATAATGATCCATTCAGATTAAACATAATTTCAAATGCTTATTTTTTTTCATAATTATGTATTACAAAACCAGACATAAACATCACTTTATTGTTTAAATTAAATACCAAGAAGAATCCCTCAAGTATTCAAAGAACTCGTACAAAATTCCACATATCAAAGAACCTGGATAGAGCTGTTGCATTTATTTATTATTATTGAGCTTTTTATATCACCTTCCTTGCGGCTGTCATTTAGAATCACATTAACTGTAATGCCAGTAATCCGTCAAGTGGACTCCGCAAAAACGCCACTAGCGTTCCAGTTACTGGGCCGAGTCGAGTGGTCAGGCTAGCCAGGTTTTCATGGTGGTAAATAAGTGTACGGATCGTCTGACGGTAGTCGGTTATTTATAGCCTGTAGACCTATTGCTCTTAAGTAATAAAATATAGGTTGATTCAGTACACGTGAGCAGGATTAACACTGCGGATTGAGTCAATAACAAGCTATTGTTTGATACCAGTATAAGTGTAATTAGCGCTATATTTTTTTGTTTTAGTAGGGTGACCATGATTACAGAGAACAAAATTTCTTAGCAACAAAAAATAAAAATTCGTTATTTGAATTAAACATGACGGCGGTCGATTCATTATCGTTAACTAAGTATGCAGGGTTTGTTCTTGCTCACGTCTCCTGGATCAACCTGTAGGCGGTTATCACACTGGTGCGGATCCGCATGCGGCGCCGGTGTGCGAGCGAGACAGCGCTATACCAGAGCGCTATCTCTCTCGCGCACCGGCGCCCCATGCGGATCCGTCGTTAGTGTGATAATCGCCGTATAGATGGCGGGATAAAAATGGGAGTGGCACGACTTTTTTATTAAGAAAAGAAGAGCGTGTAAAGATCATTTTAAAAACATACTAGGTGGCAAACAAGCATAATGCCCGTCATGGTAAGCAGCTACCTTAGCATATGGACGCAGAGGTGTTTCATGAGCGTCTGTAATTGACTGAGGAGCCGAGCGTAGCGAGGCGACGAACGTCTCCGTTTTCACTGGTACGACGATTTGGCAGATTGATGTGTGTGTATTAGTTGGTTGGTCAGTTTCGGTCTAGAGGTCGCATTTTTTATCCGATTTCGATGAAACTTGGCATGATTTATTCGCCAAAAATTGTCGAGACATATTTTTGATTGGGGGAAAAATGAGGGGGGAAGGGGGAAAGTTTGCTGTCTCGTTATTTATGTTCTCCGAAGTCTACGGTTCATAGAACCACTAGTATAAAGGAGGAGTCACTTATTGATGGGTGCAGGAACAAGTGGGTCCGCCGTCGTCAATACACTTGCATTATCTTTGAGCTGACTGCACTTCTGGTGATGACTGTAATTTCAGGGTGCCAGAAGGAACGTAGTGAAATTATGATAATCAGCCTAGGCGTCTTGCTTAACAGTTTTTATTATCTGTTTGTGACTTTGGTCTTGTAGAATATCATATTGTATATGGGAAGATAGAAACATTTTATTAAGGTTTGGTAGAACGTCATAATTTACAGTCAATCAGTAATAAGCCTAAATTTGCATGAGGTCTACAATCTGAGGTCTTGAAACCATATATAAGTTGAGAGATTATTGATGTATAATCTATGGATATGAATATGAAATATTTAAAGAGATGTTGTTTAAAGTATTGCACTACCATCTACGCTTTGCTTTGCACATTTTTGAAATGAAATTTGAATAATGTGTATTTGGTGCGTAAAAGTAACAATACAATAGGGATGATGACACATGTTGAATTAGGCAATGAAATTTAGTTGATAGGATGCAAAATGATCAAAATATACAAATAAAGTAAACATTAAAAAAATCTATTGAAATGGTGCAAAGATGGCTTCAAAATTTCAATTTTTTTCGAATTTTGAAAGTACAAAATTTAAAAAAAACCTATGATACCATTCGATTTCTAACATTTTACTGTGAAATAAATTGTATGGCAACCATATACATAAACGCAATATTTCACTGTAAAAATAGCAATTTCATAATTTTTCCATACTTTACACAGGGCAACTATGAAGCCATGACGTCACGGCTTTATATCATTTTATTAGGAGCGTTTTGAGAAACAAAAGCAAATCACAGACTTTAAGTCTCTTTTCTGTCTTTTATGTTGATTTAAGGCAATTGGCCCCATATAGACATTTGATCCTCACAACAAAACGAATCGAATGATACCACGCATGAAAAAAAATCATCTAGCCTATTCACTTATGTTGGAAATTTCGTGAATTGTGAAAAACATTTTAAATAATAATAACGAAAATAATAAAATTACTGTATTTTGTCAATTGATTTAGGAATTAAAACAACCAGGGATGGACTCTTTGATCCACAAACACACTCAGCTGCACCATCATCTATTTTTTACGAGTTAGTTCCAAAAGCTTACACCAAAATGGATAGATATCACTTATTTTATTATGCGTCGTGTAGCCACAATACAAGTATTAAATTTAAACCGCTAGTGATGACGTTATTGTAAGAAAAAGGGTCACGTCAAGCTAGCTTTAACTTCGACTCGACTTGCGCCGGCGCCGGCGCACAGAACACGCGACTTGTACGCACTTGTCAAGCGGTTAGTGTTAGTGCCAGTGCTAGCAATTAGTCCAAAGGATTGCCTGCTTTTTATACGCGGTTATTATGATCATTTTAAAATTCTTGGTAATGTAGTAACGGTTATGAATTTGTGGTGGTGATTGAGTCGTAATTCTGGTTTCGTAAGCAAAAAAAAACTATTTAATTTGATATTGAATAGAATTTGACCTGTCAGTGTTTTTTACTTCTAATATTTTTCTTGTTATCGATTATTTATCAAATTCATGTCAAATACAACTTCATCATAAATAGATAGCTTAGCGTCAACAATATACGAAAACCTGTTGATGATATTTATTGTCAAAATTAGGTGTATTTAGTTGAAAAACCACAAATTGGAAACATAGTGTTGTGTTTCTGCTGGCAAGTAAGGTTGCCAAAGAGCTCAAAGAGGACCCAGTGTGTTGACGACGAGGGAACCTCTATTTCTTTTAGCCATCAACACAGTGAATATTCCATTTTGTGAAGGGTCGGCAACGCGCATGTGACACCTCTTGCCCTTGAGATCCATGAGCTACGGTAGCTACTTACTATCAGGAGGGCCGTTGTTTGCCGCAGCCGTGGTATAAAAAAGAAGAAAAAAAGAAACGTGTTTATGAGATAACCGCTTATTAATAAATAACCGTTAGTTTTTTTTTTAATTCCCAGAAGGGAAGAATGTCTAAGTTGATTCAACTCCGCATCCAGGCCCAGTATGAGATTCTTAAAAAAAAATTTACAATAGCTTTGTAAAGGGTGAGCAACGCGTTTATAACAATCGCCTGAATCGCCCCTGAAGTTGCAGGCATCTATAAAGCCTACGGTTTTGCAAGCACCCTACTGCTTATACAATTTGCAAATTAAAAGAAAAATACTGCTATCATTTAATTTCTGCGTACAATGAACCAAAAAGCTATACGAGTTGACCATTGTCCTACCGATGGACCAATAAATACAGGTACAATATATTAAACGCTATTCAAAATCAATTCAAAGTATTCCATTTCCACCCGCCATGAAAATTCATCGAGGATATTCAAAATAACCGCCATTTTATAACTGCCCCCCCCCCCCCCCTCATAAATTCCGCGCTCCGATAGAATTTAATACAAAATCCCCAATACGCCATATTGATGTATAATTTTTTCACCCCCACGCCCCCCCACTGCATAATTGAACGTTGTGAAAACTATCGCGCTGCTAAATGACTCCCCCTCCAGTTTTCAACATGGCCGCAATCAATAATTTGACTGGGCAATGACTGCGATGACTTGCACATGCGCGTGGCGCCCAAGCCAAATCATCGGCAAAACCTGAACTTGACTTGACGAAACCGAAAGTTGTGGCGAATGTTTCTGTAGCATTCTTGGCGTTTGTAGACGTCAGAGTAGCACGTGTCTTTCAAAACAAACTAACTAAGTAAATAAGAATGATGATGACGTTCTTGATAATTTAAATTAAGAAAAAGATATAAAAAATAACGAAGAATTTAAAGAAGATATCAATTAAGAAAAAGAAGATGGTAATAATGTCATACAAGAAAATAAGGTTCAAAGATTGCTTGAAAATTTTGATGTAAGCGAATCTCTCAAAATTCACGAAAGCGAGAGAGAGGCAAATAGTTTGTACACGGTTCAGTCAGTTTTCTATAGAAACCTACATAGCTGATATGATAGGATTGATAGGTTAGGTAGGTAGGTAGGCGAGAAAGGGGGATACATGAAACGTGATGAAATTTCCGACGCAATTTGTAATCACGCTTTAGTATTAGGAGGTCTCACTTCCGAATCCGTACATTTTAATTTTGAAACATTTGTTAGCAAAAGTACAATTGACATCAGTTTTTAGATTTTACTTTAGGAAAACTTAAGACAACGACAAAAAAATATTCTTATATTTTTAGGAACTTACCTGGTGAAATCTGGAGCGAATAGCACGCACTTTTCTTTTTGGACAGCAATGTGCAGAAAATGGGTTGAATGTTCTTCTTCTGTCTTCTTTTCTTCTTTTTTAATAAATTCTTGATTGTTAACAGTATTGTGTATATTATTTGTACGGATGTCTTTAGTATTGTCTTTATTGTTATTTGTATAGCCCGTTAAATTTTATAAGTACTCATATAAAACGTTACAGGTATCGAAATAACACAATAATTTAACTAATTCTTAATGTTAATTTTATCTTAATTTTGTACTGTTAAAGAAATCTAGAAGTCGATTCAACGAGTAGGTAAACTTGGTAAATTGGAATTTTTAATATTTGAATTTGTGTGGCGTAATTTTATCTTACCCTTTTACTAATTTAAGGCCGAATCAAGGCACGAGTTTTTTGTTTCTTAATTTGTCTTCATCCTCAGCAGTCTGATCAGAAGATGAAATTGGTCGAAATATTCCAAAACTATTTGCCGAATGTTCGAATATCACTTAGCCTTAACTTGTAGTCCAGAGTCTTTCACTAAATTTATTCACTAGATAATATATATAGAGAGTCTTGCGTATAAAAATCAAAGTAACTCAATCGAAAAGTTCCAAAAATAACCAGTGTTGTTTAAATGTAATTAAAGAACTCAAATTCTTAAATCTTCTTTTCTATTGTTTCCTTGTAATAACGGTTGATATAAACGTAAAACTTGTTCTATTGCGAAAAAACGTGTTTCTTTATCGTCAAATGGCGATAGTTGTTATTCTTTGTTGGCTAGATTCCCCTTTGCTATGAAATCTTGATCTTCTTTAGCCTCTTCCGCATTTAACTTATTGGTGTTTGCTTCTAGAAGATGTCCATGGTATTCTTCTGCGGCCCATGGGTCTTCTAGATCTCCTTCTTCTTATTTTGGCTGATCTTCCCGGATGGTCGCTGTAAAAGCCCTGACGACGGATCCGAGCCGAACTGCCTCTAGTCGCTCTTAACACTAACTTGTAGAAACAAAAACTGGTTGTTAGTCTATTGTTATTTCAAGTGTTGCTGAATATGGTATATTAGTCACTTAAAACTATCTGATTATGTGGATACTAATAAAGTCTATTGCATAAAAACTATTTCCGTGAATGTGATAGGCGGCTGCTTCAACGCATGCGTTGGGAAATTCAAAAAATTTTGGAACCAAATATTGGTTTATTATTTTTGGATTTGTTTAGGCCGTTTTTTTATTTTTGTTTCGAAAGTTTTTTTATTTTATTTTTGGTGGTTTTTTGTTTTTTGGGTGTTTTTTCGCGATGCGTAGTTGGTAAAGCACGCGTAGTCAGCAGCCCTGCCCGGCACACTGAAGCTTGCACTCGCTGCTGCATCCCCGGTCTCCCCGATGATTGTGGGATGAGGTCCCCACCCACCCCAGCCTACCCACTCATCCTCCGTGCCGCCGAATCATCAAATAATGATTTTGCGTGTTTATTATAAAACTCGGTGCGCTCGAACACACCCACCTAAATATGGAATCTAATGCAACTAAAACTGCATTCAATTCTATAAGGTCTAAATTTGGTAGTGATTTTAATTAAAAAAATGTCGTTATGTTATATTGATTTAAATGTATAAAGAATGGGCTGCCTCCCCATAGGATATACATACGTAGCTGTGGAACTCGTTGGCTATGAACAATGTATTGTTTAATTTCACGTATATTTATGTTTGTGTGACTGTATGTACTGTGTGCGTATTGGTAATGGAGAATTTTTTTACTGCATTTAATCAATTTGAGCCTGTTTCATATTCAGCGCTTTTGCCGGTGCACTGATTTAGTAAATTTGTTAGGATAGAATATCTGGTCTATAACTTTGATTTTATGTATTTGATGCATCGTCGTCTTGTATCATCAAAACCATCATCAATATATCATCAAATTGAAGAGTTGCGTTGCATAGCGTTTAATTCGAAGAACATAGATTATCATTTATCAAATATGTGAATTGTGTATTGTTGAAATTTTCTCAAGGATAATGGCGACGTCTACTGTATATAAAGATTTTCAATACGAGCATCATCTCTTCATTGTGTTCGATTGTAGATACTGTAGATAGTTAGGTAGTACCGGGTTTAAGCAAATACAGTCGCCATCAAATATATCGGAGCGGCCGAGGTACTTAAAAATATCTGAACATGCAGTTTATCGCCTTGAAAGTAGAGGCGTTGTTCGGATATTTATGACCACCTTGGCCACTCCGATATATCTGATGGCGACTGAACGAGGTATATTTTTGAGGTATACATGTATAGTTGATTAATTGTATTTACATAAGCAGACCTAGTATATTACGTCATGTATGTATTTAACTCGTGTTGATGTAGCGTCGCCTTAGGGAGCAGATCAAAGGCCTATTTCCTATTTTGGTAAGCACATAGATACCTGCTGCATGTATTTATCCACAGACCTTAACAAATATACAATTTGCTTATGAGAACCTAAAAGATTTTAACAGTAGGTATAATTATTATTACTAGTGAATAAAGTTTCTTTTAATTGGTTATTATGAACTCTGAAAGCTCTGGTAGCCTGGCAGTTACGTCCGATTTTCAATCCGGAGGTTTCGGCCTCAAACCCCGGCTCCTACAGTCCCCGGCAATAGTATCTTCCTACACGAAGGCCGCAATAATATGTGACAGACTCTTTTGGCCCTACAAATAAGAGCGTGTCACATATTTTTGCGGCCTTGTGGGAAGATACTATTGCCGGTGACTGTACCACTGAGTTTTTCGGAACTTGTGTCAAAATATCATTTAATATTTAACAGTCACTTTTTTGGAGAAGGACAGCATCGCAAGGAAACTGGATCTAATCTCAATAAGGTCACGTGGAAGTCGCTTTCTTAAAGATGAGCGCCTGGGATTAGGTGACAGAGCGGACTCCAGGTTTTATCGAGCCGTGGCTAAAAGCCGGAATAAACGCTAGGAGGATGATGAAAGGGACAAAGAGATGCATATAATAGCTTCACGTACATAATAAACTGTACATAGTTTTATAGCAATCGGAAATAATACATAGTAAATATAAAATATGAGGCCTCTGTCCGGCGTGAGTCGGGATTACAGGGCTGCCTGCTTGTCATTATTTCTGTACAGTCTCCTACAATTATTTGGCTACAATGATTATTTAGCAATGATCATTATTATACCAAAGATAATGTATAAATAGACACAGTCTAAGAAATTTTTTGCTCCAAGTTTGATGGCATTACTATTTACTAGATGGCGCTGTACGGCACTTACATGTAAAAACGATTGTTTTTTGTTTCAAAAATGGCCTGAGGCCCTCAGGGAGGAAATTCCTTTAATCATCATCATCATCATCTCAGCCATAAGACGTTCACTGCTGAACATAGGCCTCCCCTTTAAAGGGGGGTTTGCCATACGTGCCACGCTTGGCAGGCGGGTTGGCGCGCGCATTTTTTTTTGTTTATTGTTGTTTAGGCTTTCGGCAGATGCTGCTGCCCATCACCCGGTATATTCCCTTAGCAGACTCCTACTGCAACCACAGGGCGATATGGTGGGGGACAATTCTAAGGCCGGGCACCCCACGGCTCCAATTCCTTTTATACCGCACAGAATTCAACCTAAAGATTGGCAAGGCAACATGCTTGTATCTGGATTTGCATCCTCTGAGCTGTGATGTCCGATTACCATCAAACGGGCCGTTTGTTTGTTTGTAACTATTGTAGGATACAATAGGAAAAGATATCTAGTGTGTACGCTTTTCGAGCTATCGATATGATGTATAGTTTTTGGACAGATTCCAAATCAATTTACTGTCCAATTTAAAACCCATAATACTAGCCAAGTAAATTCTACAGATATTCCTCATAGCCTCGAACTGAGAACTCGCGATTTACTTGCAAACGAATCGACCAATATAACAAGACCCTTATAAAGATCGCTTTTGCGCCTCCTATAGTACAGGCGGAGGCCGTAGGATCTGCTACGTAACGTGATACAAAGATAAGCCCCAGGGCACATTCATAAAAGTGGTGCTGAGTTCCGGAAAAATAGTAAAAAAAATAGAATTGGTCGAAAGCAAAAAAAAATACCACTTCCGGTTTAAAAAATGGATGGTATTTACCTACGGTATTTGATACTGAGCTGATTATTGTGGCAACAAATAGTAATTTGTATTTAGGTACAGAAAAACCCAGTCTGCCAGTTTCTGCATGGCCGGAAGGGCCCGGCAGACTGGTTCAAAAGTGACGTACGTTTGGAGTCAAATTCGTTACTTTTAAACTAGTCTGCCGGGCACTTCCGGCCATGCAGACACTGGCAGACTGGGTTTTTCTATACCTAAAAATAAATTACTATTTGTTGCCACAAGTGTCATCTTTGTATCCAATGACGTAGGTAAATACCATCCATTTTTTAAACCGGAAGTGGTACTTTTTTGTGCTTTCGGCCAATTCTAATTTTTTTAAACTATTTTTCCGGAACGCAGCAACACTTTTATGAACATGTGCCATAGGGCTTATCTTTGTATCACGTTACGTAGCAGATCCTACGGCCGCCGCCCGTACTACTAGCTCCATAACCCCTAGATCGATCCTGCTCATATTAGAACTCTCAAATTCAAGCTTCTGCTACTATTTCAACTTTCATAAAAACCAAAAAAACATGACCTACTAAAGTTAACAACAATTTGAATCAAAAAGCCATAGATTGATAAATGCTGGAACTATTATATATACTCGATAGTTCCCTTGTGTCCGAAGATTCGCTGCGCTAGCTCATTATGTTATCAATACTAGGGACCCGCCCCGCACGGGTGCAATTATACATATAAACCTTCCTATTGCATCACTCTATCTATTAAAAAAAAACTGCATCAAAATCCGTTGCGTAGTTTTAAAAATCTAAGCATACATAGAGACAGACAGCAGGAAGCGACTTTGTTTTATACTATGTAGTGATTTAGGGATAAAAATTTATGACCACGGTGTTTTATTCCATAAACCACCCTGTAAAATATAAGTACAGTAAACCATTTTGACTGTGTTAAATAGTACCTAATTAAAAGACTATTCGTGGTCGACTGTACCCAACTTTTCAGCCAATAAGCCTTACAAAATGGCGCGTGTAACGTCAGCTACAATATCGTGAACGCTCATTTGTAGACGTTGTCGATTAATATTTACCGGGGAATTAAGGGAGATATCGATTTTTAACCTTTTTGTTGTCTATTTTTAACCGACTTCAAAAAAGGAGGAGGTTCTCAATTCGACTGAATTTTTTTTAATCATTATTTTTCTCTTTATTTATTTTTCGTCTTAGGTTAGGTTTTATAATATTTTTACAAAAGTAAAATACAAAAATACATCAAAAACATACAAAAACAATAAAAACATTATAAAAAACCTAACCTAGGGTGCCGCCGGCAACGGAGCAAGGCCCAGGCTGCCGGTGGTCAGGGCCGCAGAGAGAGGAACCTTCGGACTATGCGCGCCGTGTCCAGGATTACCGCCTTCTGTATCTGACCCTTGATCCAACCACAACCACGTAGCGAAAGCCTCTCAAGATGTTGGTCGAGACTCTTCGCTATGAGACCGTTCGCAGAAACAACTATCGGCACAATGATCGCCGAATCAACCTCCCACATGGCGGTTACCTCGTGAGCTAAGTCTAGGTACTTGCTGGATTTGTCCTTCTCAGCCTTCACGAGGTTAACGTCACATGGAACGGTGATGTCGACGAGCATGGCCCGGCGTTGCGATCGGTCTATTATCACAATATCAGGCTTATTGGCTACAATAGTCCTGTCCGTGATAATAGATCGATCCCAATAGAGCGTGGCACGACCATTTTCGAGAACTGGCGCAGGTGTGTACTTGTAGTACGGCACTTCGTGGTCCACAAGACCGTATAGGAGAGCAAGCTGCTGGTGTATGATCCTGGCTACGAGGTTATGTCTGTGCAAGTACTCGCCGTTAGCAAGATGAGAACAACCGGAGATGATATGCCTGAGTGACTCTCCGGGACGGCGGCATGCCCGACAAATGTCGACCGTACCGTCCTTCAGGATATATCTCCGGTAGTTATTCGTCATGATAACTTCGTCCGCAATTGCACAGGCAAAACCTTATTATTTTGTTTGTACGTATGTTACTCGATATCTTCGTGAATCGTGAACCGATTTTCAAATATTTTTTTTAATCGAACGGGTATAACCCCTAGATGGTCCCATTGTCACCAAGTCGGGGTCTGATGATGGGATCCTGGAGAAATCGAGGGAACTCTTCAACTATTATAGGCATAGTGATTGCACTATTTTTTACAGCAACTCGGCCACTTCCTCTTGGAATAGCGGATCCTTTTTTGTTTAAAATTATATATCAAACAACTTTTGCACTGAAAATACAAGTTTTAATGTCTGCTAATTGTATGATTGTAGACGAACATTGTCATTGAATATATGATTGAAATGTAATCGTATATTTTTATTTTAATACATTTAAAAGATAAGTTGATAGGTACGAGTATTAAAGATGTGACCTAGACTAGTGCCTACGACTGGATACGAACTGGCATCTTCTCGGCTGGCGTCCTAAAACACCACTTTTTTATAGCATGGCAGTAGAAAACAAGCATGTGGCCTGCCTGATGCTAAGCAGCTACCGTAGCATATGGACGCCTGCATCTCCAGAAGTGTCACATGCGCACCGCCGACCCTTTAGGGGGCCCACCGACTATCAGTCCGCCAGACGATATCCGCCTGTCAGTTAGAACAAAAATTTGGCAGCTCAGTACAGTCAGCGTCAAATATATCGCAACAGCTAGAGTAGCCAAATACTAAATATATGGTGTGACGAACTATTTGATCACTTTTAGCTGTTACAATATATTTGACGCTGACTGTACAACTGACAGGCCAATATCTTCAGGCCGACTGATAGTGGGTGGGAGCCATTAAAATCCTGTAGGTTAACTACTTTTCTGAAGAACCCATGATACTGTAAGTATAGCCTCTTGGAAAAGCCTTCGACATTCTCCTCATTTAAAAAATCTCAATGTTCTGACTAGACCGTTCCACCGAGTATTACTTATTTAATATGGCAGTCATATCTGAATACAAAACAAATAATCAAGCGTACAAGGCCGGGATGTGAACCCAAACCATGCAGACATCACAGTTGAAATATCGAAGTATGCCAAATACGTAGGCAAAGGTTACTGCGTAAACCGATCCATGGTTTAGGAATTTGCAACAGAGTATTGCAGCGCAAATCGTCCTTTCGAACTTGAGGTAGAATCCATAATCAGCGAAGTGATTATACAGGACTTTAAATTTGACAACCACTTTGTTTGCAAGCTGTCAATCACTCCGCTGAACGCAAAGCACAGCCTTAGAACTTTGAAGTTCAAGTCAATTGTGCCCTCTGTCCGAAAGCCCCCTAAAGATATCCAAAATGTAAGAGGAAATGTCACCTGCACTGCTACTCCACCTAGTAACAAATAGCGTACTAGTAGTACACTAGTAGCCTTCTAGCCCAGTCAGTAGTGACCCTGCCTACGAAGCAGGAGGCCTTGATTTCGAACAACACAAGCCTTATATTGAGCTTAGGTATTAAGGTACTGGACTGGAGGTATCATAGGTACTGAAGTTTCCAAAACTGCGAAGTACTGCATTTTATCGGGCACGCAAAAGTGGCTATGATGATGCTCTGTTATAAAAAAATTGCGATGCTATCGAAAATTTTCACATCTGCGATAAGTATAATGCCGAAAATGTGGTCTACCCTACGGTAGAGGTTCGTTTGAACGTCATGAGACAACAAGTTCGTGCATGTTCGAAACTGCTATAGAAAAGTCAACCTTAGCGATCGTTAGATCTCGCAGAAACTTTTGTCAAAACTGGTAGACCACTTTCTTGGTTCACTGAAGATGGTAATCTTCCTAATATGTTCTGTGGTTTTATTTCTAACTGAATAGGCCGCTAAAGCAATATAACCTCTACTACTGCGTGTTAAAGTTGTTTTGTTTTCAAAAGGCATGCCGAAAATGAGCAAAACTAATAAAGGGGTCAATAGCCTTTAGTTGGACATGCAATTTTTGACATGGGTGATATAAGTATAAGATTTGCGACCCCAACCAATAAGGGATACCTAAGGGCAAGCAATAATTATAATAATTTGCGACTTCGTCAATCGATCTAACGATTTTACCTAATTTTCTGTGATTTAAGATCCATAATAAAAATGCACCAAATATAAGAAGTTTTAATATGATGACACTCCAGTCCAAGGTACACTAATTTAAAAAAATGTATTTTTTTACGTTCTTTAGACACAATTTTTTTATATTAGAACCTGATTTTATTTATTGCATACAAAATTTATACAGCATAACAGTAAAACCAAGACACTCCACAATTCAAATAACAAACAGATACATATTTTAAATTAAACAAACCGGAACATCAACTCACATCCATCGACTCACAGTAAACCAGACATGCTCTACAAACACTCGCCCAATTATTCGCAAATACATCAGTCTCTGGTGCCCATGACAGAAGCGAGTTTAAGAGCCGCAAAGCTCGTATTGCTGGAGAATTACTGTGCGCCACGGTACGCGTAAGTAGGGACAGCCAAAAGGTCCTGATCTCGCGGCCTCAGAAGGTTTTTAGGCGCGAATGGAATGGCCAGCTTTACAATTCGCACCACCACATCGGGACAGTCGGAATTGCCTCGCAAAACATTACATGCTGTCACAAGCAGACTGGAGTTGCGCCTCACTTCCAGGGTGTTAAAGCCTAGTGACCCTAACAGGAACTTGGTCGGATATAGAAAAGGGTAGTAGGTATTTAGCTTTTTATACAAGAACCTGAGTTCGTCCCCTTTGCAATTTATGCTTATAGGTAATATTGGTTTCTTTTAAGTTATTTACTTTTCAAGTTTGTGTTAAATCTGCTAATTATTGCTAGTCAATCATCAAAATTTTAATTTTATCAATCATCATCAACTAGTCTAGGTCTTGAGCTCTTACAGAAGCCCTTTTAAAAGTCCTAATTGCCAAGTCATATTTTTGTTCTAAAAACCACATAATTAGCAACTATTACCTATATAAATTGGCTAAGTGTTCTCTCAACCACATAGTTACTTCTGCTGCCAACTTAGGAGTTTGAGAACACCAGAAAAAAAGAATATTCCACAATATTCCGTATATTTATATGATCCTCTTGAAATTTCTGGAAGAGTAGAAATTGTATGCTCCTATATATACGATGCTAAACAGTTTAGAGTATTTAGCAAATACAAATTTGCATAAACCCGATAAATACATTAAAGTAATTGCCCAAAATTAGTCTAAAATAAAAGCAGAATCATTTTGACCAATATATTCTTCCATTTAAAAGCACTAATATCCATAATGACACATAATGTCCAACGAAATCACTAGTATTAAATCATGTCTATAGTAATTCGGGGGGTCTAGGTAGACTGCTCTGTCCCTCTCTAGCCGCGCTCTCGTTCGCCCCCAGTGGGAGGGGGTCCATATACATCCGTATACTACAAACAACATGCATTTTGAGTGCACGCACACAAAACCGTTTTATACAAAATTGGAGATAATTACATTAACAGAATATACGCGAGTATATAAATTCGGTAAATGGAGATTTTCGGAGTATTTTTGTTGGCGTAGCTTTTACGGTATTGGGTTTTTATATAGTTTTTGCAGCTTTGCCGGTATTGAATTTTTGCAGATAGATTTTTGAAGCGATATCGGTTATTGAAAATGTTTTTCTGAATATGTGAGCGTATCAAAATATGATAACTAAAGATATTGCTTGCATTTACTGTAGTTAAGTCTGATTAAATATTACTTACAATATACAGGTTTTCTTTTTAATAACTAGCCCTATTGTGCCAAGTGATTTTTAAGGACATACTAAACAACTTTTACTATGGGACCAACTCAGAAATCACAAAAAAAAATTGGCTGTTTCATACATTTCGGCCTACCAGACGTCGACGTTTTCTATGGGGAGGCCTTTTTTTATTTCGGGGTTGGTCCCATGGAAGAAGTTGTTCAGTATGACTTACCTAATCACCTTTCGCCAATTAATGAGTAAACGCCTCTTGTCCCAGTCTTGAGCAAACCTGATCCAGAACAGAAGTGACCCAACGTTACAAAAATGTCTACTGCCCATCAAACGAATGGTCGCCAAGGCTGCATTCTAATTCTTTAGTACCTAAGTTGGCATCAGAAAACGCAACTCACAGCTAGTGAGTAGACTGTTCAAAAATATCTTGGTACGACGTTTTTTTAAACACATGCAGTAAATTTGAAGAGAATCCTGCAAACCCTCTTACTAATACTTACCTGTATAACTGTATCGTCAACAGGTATTTAAGTGGAGCTGACCACTAGTTTACGATAACTCTCTACGCTACTAAGCGCTCCGAAATCACCCCTGGCTATTTTCATTGTCGACATCCCACATCGGATGGTATGGTGTTCGTCAATTTTGATATGTGCTCCAAAGTAGCTGATCGTTTTAGTACTGTTACAAGTTACTCAACCACATTAAGTATCAATAGGCACCGATGATGTTTAACGCTTACCATATTGTAAGAAGTGATGTGATAAGATATGTTAAGGGATTGAACAACTTTTACTGTTTAGTTACCAACGAAATTGTGAAAAAGAAATCCATACAAAACATCGACCAGGCAAAGTAAAGAAGTTTCAAATTTCGAGATTTTGGAGTTGGCCCCATAATAAAAGTTATTCAGTATGACTACACCATATGACACAATATGGCTAAGGTTTAAAAAAATACACCCTGTAAAATTGATGTTAAAATTGTAGTAAAAACCGTGATCGAACCCCAACTTAAGGCTCGGAACCTGCACGCCTTACAACTCATCTGGTCATCTGCCAGTGCTATCAAATTAAATATCATACAAATAATATACATATATCTATGTACTTTAATTAAACTATAGCCAAAGATAGCCAAAAATAAAGTTCATAAAGAAATTTCCAAAGAAGGTGAACCATTTTCATGTTCTCGAGTATATTCCAAATAACTCTCTATAGCTTAATAGATTCTACCCTAAAAGTCACTAAATTAATTTTCAGCAGCCTGCTAGGGAACCGAACCTGCTACCTCACCTTCACACAATCGCACAATCACCCGGCTCAATAATGCAAGCGTTGCATTTTGACATCAACCCATTCAGTTTAAAACGCAGTAAGAACATGAAGTTACAAATAAATCCCAACTATATCAGAAGTGGGATTAAGTTTAAATTGGATTGAATTAAATTGGCGACATAAGTCATTTTTGTTACACTAGCTATCATCATCGAGACTTTCAAGCAAGTTTGGATGGTAACTATAAAGAGCTAGAATTGATTTTGGATGGAAAGGGTAGTGGTTAAGTATTAACAATGTGGATCGGGATTCAAAAAGGTTTGGAGGTGAAATATTTGGCGGCGTGCATCTTGTATGCACCGTCATCGACACTGTCATTGGACTTTTCGTAGCCCTTATTGCATTAACATAAGGTCCATTTATGTATGGTTAGTAACTATGTAACTGTTAGTAGTGTTACTATAGTAAATTAGCGTTGTCAGGATGGGTTTCGGTTTTCAGTCTGGATCCAGTCCGGGTCTAATAGGGAACACTTCAAATATAATTTGTATTTATTTTAAATTGCAGGAGGCCTATTTTAAGAGTGCTCGAGTGATATCCTCATATTGGTTTGATTTAAATGTAATATTGATCACAACATAATCTAATTTTATCGTAGTTTAGTACATTGGTAGTAAGAATTCAGAATATAAAATCATTCATAACAAAACCTATAACGGGTTAGTATATTTCATGAAATATGAAACAAGCTTAATACTAGAAAGTATTCCTAGAAAAAAAATATTCGAATAAAAAACGGCAATGTTGATGTGAAGGGATTCATTCCTAATATAAATTTTATACAGAAAGCCAACTTCCGAATACTCGTTACTATCTCAAAAAATCATCTTAAAACTTTTGTTACTAGGCCGGTGGGTGTCAACTATTGGATTATAGCGAATGTGTTTCCGCAGCCACCTCTTGATCTTCCCATTGGAAACGTTGACGTAGACCCCCGGCACGCGGCCGCAGCCGTACCCGAACGATGAGATGCCGACTAGTCGACCGAAAGAGACGGCTGGCCCGCCACTGTCACCCTGTTAAAAAAGTATGATTTAAATAGTCTGCAAGATTTTTTTGGGTTGCCATAAAATCTGTTGGTAACATAAGACGCCATCGACAATCGATTAATCTATTAGGGTTAGGGAGTCATGACGACAGAGACAGAGAGATTTATGATTGATTTCGTCGGGTCGGGAGTTCAGAAGGAAAGAAAATATTTTTCTTTGACTATAGCAGAAAGAAGTATAAACATTTTTAAGAAGAAAAGAATACTTTACTTTATTGTGTATCCAAAATTGTTGTTCAAGCTATTTTTTCATAATTTATTTCTATGAAAACAGAAGGTATTGAAAATATGGAACATAACCTGTACCTGACAAGCGTCTTCCCCGTTCCCTTCAGCACAGATCATCCTCGCCGTCAGGCTGTAGTTGTACCAGGGCTGAGGCACTGTCTGGCACTCTGCCAATGGCACGATTTCCACTTCGACTCGTTTGAGGATATCGTTGAACTGACCCTAAAAGAACAACCCTGATAAGTAACTAGAACCTATGTCCTAGAGGATGTGACCCTAAAAGCTAGACTGTCTGTCTGATGTGCCTGTAAGGTGCGTCCTGCGGCCAAATCTGTGAATGTATGGCGATGATCAGATACATGTTTTTAACGGATTTGTCCATCAGATAATCCGGAACAATAAACACAAAAAATACTGAAATAAAAAGTTGTCTTTCATGAAAAATAGATAGCCGTGAACTTGAAGGCTTGAACGTTGTATGTAGTTGAAAAGCCCACAATAGATGTACAATTTATTTCTATAATAAAGGTAATGTAAGGGGTTAGTAATACAGTACTCATTATTTTATACTGTCCCACTGTAATGTTGGGCAAAGAAGTTCTCTTTCAAGTATCCAAAGCAATATTTGGCCAGTCTGATAAAATATCGTAGTATTATCGTCTAGTTTGCAGCAACACTGCTTCTGGTTTGGTGGTTTTATTGTTTTTCTTGGTCTACTTTATTCTATATAAGTAATGCCTGTACCTATACCTACTTACTTTCTCTTCAGAAAAGCCCCAACCGGTGACATGCATGTAATCTCCACAGTCTCCATCGCTTATCTCAATTGGATGAACGAATTTGCTAAAGCGTAACTTTCTAAATTTAAGCAACTGAACGTCGAAGTCAAATTCATGTTTCCGAGCAAATTTCGGATGGACTATGTGATATGTAATGTTAATTTTACGAGATTTCTGGCGATATTTGCTTCCCACTCTTATAAATGTTTCCTCTGTTCTGAAATAGGACGTAATAAGTTTTTGTATTTTTTGCACGCACTGGTTCGTTCGTACATCTGGAAAGGTTGGTAACGGTCTTGCTATAAAGAGTTGCGTAATTCTCGAATCTAAGGTCATAAAACTCGTAACAAAAAATGATGTAAAAGAAAATTATAGAAAAAGTTTGTGATGAAATTTATGAAAAACCCGAAGAAGAAAAAGTTCTGATTTTATATGAGAACAGTAAGAAGGGGCTTGCAAATGATGCAAGTAAGAGATTTCTGATATGGCCACAATGCCCTACTCGGGCTACTCGCTTCACTCAATGATTCAAGACTGTATGTAGCAACATACAGTGAAGTGAAGTGAAATTGAGTGAAGTGAGTAGCCTCGAGTGTGTGGAACTTCATATGCCAACAAATAGACGTAGTGAACTTTAAGAAACTACAAAACGGAAGGAAGAATACAATGAAACATTGAGCCAAAGGGTTTACTTTGGAAAATTCATAGAGTAAGTACTAAACAAAAGAAAACAGCTTGAGCCATAATTGACGCTACAATTAAACTTCGTGACTGAACATGACAAGGAGTTATAGAAGAAGCATAATTCGACCTTAAGTAGCCAGAACAAGGCAAAGCCCATGATAGTGCTGATGATGTCTACTTACCCACAATGAGCTGTGGTCAGAGCCCACTGCCTGTGGATGAGGACTCCGCCACAAATGTCCCCATAGTTCACCTGGTAAGGAGCCTGCGTAATAGTGATCTCTTGGCCTCCTAAAATTCTAGCAACCGTTGAAGCATTATGATTGTTTTCGAGTAAAATAAAATTATACAGTGTGCAAATCCAATACTGGCATATATTTAAACGGTGGTTAGCACAGGACACAAGAAGTGTATTTAGATAACATTTGCTTAGATTTATAATGAAAATTTTAAGCATAATACAAAATTATTTGGCCTGAAATGTAATGCAAAAAACGCTCGCTGACATTGGAACTATTTACAGATACTTCAAAAAGCTATGATTACGTTGAATATAGTACATTGCATTTCATTCGGAGTCATAATTACGTGTAAGTAAAAAAAACTCTTAATTAATGTCTCCCATTAAAGTAAATGTCAGACAGTGTCAGATTTTAGTATAAGTATTAAGAGGCTTGCCCGGTGTTGCAAATACATTTGTAATTCTTTCTCAATTTGATCAAAGGTTTTAAATGAAAGGAATGCCTTAACGGAATTATTAAGCTTTTGCGCTAAATTATTATTTTTATTTGTCCTATTGTGTTTTGAGTTGTTTTAGTAACTGTGGTATTACAACTGCCGTGCTGTGTTTTTTATTTAACAATTTTACTTACCCGTGTATTGAAGTGAACTGAACATAGAAGCACGTGAAACATAAAACTAAAGCCAAGCCCATACTTTTTGCATCCACGATTATTTATTTGTTTTATATTTTTACGACCACATAAATGATAATCGTCTATTTCACAGACTTCTACTAAAAAATATTTCAATGTAGCCTCGATAACAGCATATTTGTCCAAGTTGTTTTTTGTTTCAAATAAACCGAAAGGAAATAGAAGAATAGGGAATATAAACAACATCATCAAACATAAATAAAGTAACTAACATTTCATTGATGAAATAATATAATAATAAATTTTAAAAAATTAAAATAAGGAGGATATTTTGAAGATTTAGTCCAATTGCATCCCAGTGACTCTCTCGATCCATTCCCTGACTACGGCGACCTTGGCGTAGACGCCGTAGGATCCTGGAGTCGCGCAACCGTAGCCAAAGGATACCATGCCATAGAGACGGTCGTCAAGGACCGCTGGGCCACCGGAGTCACCCTAGAAAATAAAGATGAGCAAGCTCTTACAAACAAATCTTGAGAATCAAAAACTATTTAAACATAATGTTGTAAAAACCTATGTAAGTACATTCGCCATCAAATATAGCGGCCAAGAAGTACTCAAAAATATCTGAACATGCACTTTATCGCCTTGATAATAGAGGCGTTGTACAGATATTTGTAAGTTAACTTATTTGTTATCTAGATGAAATTCTTTAAATTACTGGAAAGATTCGTGAAGATTATGTATGCAGAATGGACAAGACATGACAGCAACGACAAAAATAAACAGAGAGCCACTTGAGATATAACGCTCAATTTAAAAAAAAAAAATCTACAAAAAGCTGGCACATACGATCAGAAGGCCAATGGTTTTCATTTTATCGCCTGTCGCGTCATGCGTCCCTTTCGCACTTACACACTTAATAGAACCTGACGTCACAGCCATGGTGACGGGCGATAAAAACCCGACCATATTAGGCTAGCAGAATAGCTATTGGATTACCGCTCTTGGATACAAATGCTATATGTATTACGGGAGCACCTTATGTGTGATGAACTCAATATGTCTTATGTGTGTCATTTTGTGTGGTCTGACCTGACAAGCATCCAACCTTCCCTCGCTGTAGCCTGCGCAGAACATTCTTGGCGTCAGTTTGCCTTGAAAGTAGGGGAACGGCACACGCTGGCATACAACCTTCGCAATGATTGGTACGGACACTGCTTGGAGAACATTGGAGTATTTACCCTGGAGTGATAATAATTTTAAACAAAATAGAACCGATTTTAGTTACTACTCCACGTACAAGAGCAAATACCCGAGCTACTGTTAAACATTCTAGCATCAGATCCAGACCTGATAATATGGCCAACTGTCGAGTATACTCTTTCAAACAAAGATCCCGAAATTCTTAAAGTTGGTTGAAAATATGTGGAAATGATCTGTTAGGTGCCTTATCAGGAGCGTGAGTTATAGGATCTGCAGATGATGGCACAAGATGGCAGATCCTACTAAATGTAAAGCAAGGATAATATAGATATGGATTGACAATGTCGATACAAACTAGCGTTCCCGTATTTCAGGCTAATGCACTAGCGCCATCTATCGGTTAACACACACACTAAGTCCCATTGTCATATGTTTTGTTCGAAGATTAACGCTGACAGAATAACTCGACCCCAGACGCGGCAGATAGCGCTGTGGCACTTGACAAAACAAGTTGAAAACAGTCGTATAACCTGAAATTTAGAGAAACGCGCTTTAGTATAGACATATCGCCAATCCATATCTATATTATCCTTGATGTAAAAGCACCTGGCGTGTGATAGCTTAGTTATTTCACCACTAGGCGGCCGGTCTTCTAATGCATATATATCCTATACTGATCCACATAAGCAGTGATAATTAATGTTAAGTTAATTAATAATACAGTACCATCGATTACGGTTGCTAAGTTCCGTCGATTGTTTAAGCCTCTTTCTTGTCTGTTGTTTTTAATTTCTCGCCCCAATCTATTCATTATCTTCATCATACTTTATCATTATTGTTGCAGAGATTTATATGAATTTTGACAATTACTACAAAGAATCTGGCTGAGATGCCAAAGAAATGGAGTGTAAAAAGTTCCTTAAGATACCAAACAACAACCTTATATCTATATCTTATAGCCTGTAAGTTATAGGTGTTAGGTTATACGACATAATACATGTACTAAGCACACCTCAATATTTTTAGTCCATACACTTACAGACTCAGTTGTATGGCCCCACCCCGTCACCGTCAGCGTTTTCCCAACGGTCATGTCCGACAAATGCGCCAACTTGATCGGCTGCTGGCTCGTACCGAACTTCAACTGCTCAGCTAGCTTTAGCACTTGGAAGTCGTAGTCGAATGGATGCTCCTTGTTCTCGCTCGCCCACATCGGGTGGACGTAGCGGTTTGCAACGTTTGTGCGCTTCCCGCTGTTCAAGTACATTGACCCCGATCTTACGTAATTCCTAGAGCTTTAAATATATAAAGCAAATTGTTAAGAGTCACCAGGACGCTCGCGTGAACTCGCGTTCCCATACAAACTTAGTTCAGCTCTCATTTTAAAACGGCATGCTTTAGAACCATGAAATTTGGCATGGGCATTCTAGGAGTACAGATCTAGGTCGGAGTCGGACATTCGTTTTCGTTGCTAAAAATTGTAATACAAAGAAAATATAACAAAAATAAGTTTTGTATGTAAATCTGTAACTGACTGTATTTTTTTGTATTACAATTTTTAGCAACGAAAACGAATGTCCGATCTAGATCTGTACTACTAGAATGCCCTTGCCAAATTTCGTGGTTCTGAAACATGTCGTTTTAAAATGAGAGCTGAACTACGTTTGTATGGGAACGCGAGCGTCCTGGCGACTCTTAATATGTGTTATGACAATAAAACTTTAATATTAACCAATCCGTTATAATGTTTTAAGGGAAAATCATTTCAAAATTATTTTTTTTACCACGCAGAAACGCCTGCAATAAAAAATACACAAATAAACACAAGTTGGTAATAATTGTCTAGCACCTAGTGGTTCTTAACTTTTCGATTACCATTCAACGAAATTTCTTCCGTGGCAGGGACCACCAATTACTTGGAAGTAAATACCTTTCACCTTCCTATAAAATTATGAATATAGTATGACGAATATAGACAACAAAGGATTTTTTTGTTCATAAGTTCGCGGATCACTTCAGGTACTACCAGCAGGGACCGTTATCTACCACTGGTACGCAAATGGGTTAAGAACTTAAAAACCACTAGTCTAGCTCATTACGAGTATTATAGCATGTGATAGGAAATTAATGTATCTGTCGTTATTAGTATGAATTTAGACTAACTGATATTTTAAGTTAATTATTTTTGTTCCAGAGGCATATTTTAGTATTTGAATCATTTTTTATAGCTTTTATTATATTTATAGCCTACCCACAGTGAGCAGCCGTCAGTACCCACACTGAGCCAATAATGGCACCACCACAATTTATACCATAAGCCACTTGATACGGAGCATTTATTATGTCAATTTGTTTTCCACCTACGATCCTTAGTTTAGAGTTGTAATCATCTTCTGCGCTGTATACTGCTCGTAAGCTTTTAACTGAATTTACTTTTCCATGCAATTGGCTGTTTTCGTAATTATTTTCACCGGAATCTTCAATTGGTCCCTCGACATCTGAAGTATCGATGCGTGATACCGCCAAGGACCGTGGAAGTAGAAATACTTCCAAGCTGTTCTTGCGGAGGGCATTAGTAAGTGGTACTAGCACGTAGTATTCTGAAAGTCATTCGATGTTGTAATTTAGTAGGGACATTATTTTATCTCATGTTCACGATCTCTTATGTTTCTGAAACGCAGTGGCTAATTTAATACTCAACTAGTTTCAATGCATAGCAAAAAAAGGCAGAACACATATGAAAGAAACAAAAAAAAATATAGGCCACGTTAATTCACGGTTCATACTATGATAGAATTATATAAAAACATACTTACTTTTCGCGTTGACCGATAAAGCCCACAAGGCAATGACTACAAGTAAAAAATGAAACATCACACTCACACACATATCACATATTTACATTTAATCACGTCACATAGAACGGTTCTCTAGCCAAAGTCACAGCGTAACTATTCTTAATTTAGTATGAAATTAATTACATTCCTGCATGTTCATTTCTGATAGGCACGCAGTAGGTAATGCCGTTATAATTTTTTTAGGAAACATCACTCTGCTGATTCGGTTCCGTCCAGAAACTATAGAAATATATATAAATATATATATATCCGTCCACACCGTCCGTCCGTCCTTTCGGTGTTCCGTCTACCTAAAAAGTACGTGGATTTTTATACAGTAATCACTTTCTTATCCATTCAAGTACAATCTTCATTCATAATTATAATTTATTTTTAATTAAAATTGTTGAAGCTCAGGAAGTAGTAATGTGAGAAATAAAACAGCATATGAATCTGCTTAGTAATAAATTAGTTTAGGGATAAGTAGTCACGAATATCACCATAGTAGGTATCGATATCTCAAATTTGGGATCATCCATTTATTACATCACACCTCAAGGGGAGGGGAGGGGGTCCACAAAATGTGACATATCGTGACATGGGGGAGGGAGGAGTTCCATGTTTGTGACCTCACGATCCTCACTAAAACATAATTTGTTTTTTACAAAATCTAAGTAAAAAAAAATCTACTGTTAACAAACAGTGGATTTAAATGAGTGATTGGTAAAAATAACCAAGAATATTTAGCAATAATTGCTTGTTTGTCATTAACAAAGCTTTATTCCGTGTTTTAAATATGTCTTGGTTGTATACAACCAAAAATATCTTAACCGAGCCAAATTGGTACTTTGCTAACACTCAATTTTTTCCGTGTACAGCGATCATACATTCTACTCCTATACCGGGCGACTACTTCTGAGAAATCTGAGACGACATCAAACTCAATTCCCTCAGAAGCAGCCGTTGCCGCCAATCGGTCAACCTCTTCGTTTCCTACCAAGCCAATATGTGATGGAACCCACTGAATTTTTAGGCACCTTTCGTAATTTTGTAGTTTGATAATTTGCGTTAAAATTTTGTACGCCAGTGGAGAGCACCTTTCGCCTGAGCCACATCGGGCTAAATGTTGAATGGAGCTTTTACTGTCCGTTAAGAGTCGCCAGGACGCTCGCGTGAACTCGCGTCCCCATACAAACGTAGTTCAGCTCTCATTTTAAAACGACATGCTTTAGAACCACGAAATTTGGCATGGGCATTCTAACAGTACAGATCTATGTCGGTAATTCGTTTTCGTTGCTAAAAATTGTAATACAAAGAAAATATAGCAAAAATAAGTTTTGTATGTAAATCTGTATCTGGCTGTATTTTCTTTGTATTACAATTTTTTGCAACGAAAATGAATTACCGACATAGATCTGTACTACTAGAATGCCCATGCCAAATTTCGTGGTTCTAAAGCATGTCGTTTTAAAATGAGAGCTAATCTACGTTTGTATGGGAATGCGAGCGTCCTGGCGACTCTTAAAACCACTATACTATGATAATTTTGATTTTCAATGAACAATAAGGCCTGATAAATCGCACTGAGTTCTGCGGTCATTGTTATTATAGAAACTCCAGCTGAAATTTTATACTGTGCTTTTGTGTCGCTAAATGAGTCGAAAAAGGCAGCCCCTATTTTATTGTCGCACTTTGACGCATCAGTAAATATTCTATGAAAGTTAATATATGGACACTTCTTAATTCCTCAAAGCAAAAATAAAGAACTAACATCGAGATTTGGGTCTTTCCTTTGTTTTCTATCGCGAATGACACAGTTTCCTTCCGGTTGTTATGTGTGCGTTTTATTATTCCGTCTCTCTCACTACTGGGCGAAAGAGTTCTGTTTCAAGTATCCAAAGCAATATTTGGTCAGTCTGATAGATCGTGCTATTTTCGTCTAGTTTGCAGCGACACTGCTTCTGGTTTGGTGGTTTCATTTGTTTGTTTTTCTTGGTCTACTTTATTCTATATAACTAATGCCTGTACCTATACCTACTTACTTTCTCTTCGGAAAAGCCCCAACCGGTGACATGCATGTAATCTCCACAGTCTCCATCGCTTATCTCAATTGGATGAACGAATTTGCTAAAGCGTAACTTTCTAAATTTAAGCAACTGAACGTCGAAGTCAAATTCATGTTTCCGAGCAAATTTCGGATGGACTATGTGATATAAAATGTTAATTTTACGAGATTTCTGGCGATATTTCCTTCCCACTCTTATAAATGTTTCCTCTGTTCTGAAATAGGACGTTATAAGTTTTTGTATTTTTTGCACGCACTGGTTCGTTTGTACATCTGGAAAGGTTGGTAACGGTCTTGCTTTAAAGAGTTGCGTAATTATTGAACCTAAGATCGTGAAAACTCGTAACAGGAAATGAAGTTATGGTAAAAATTTGTGATGAAATTTATGAAAAACCCGAAGAAGAAAAAGTTCTGATTTTATATGAGAACAGTAAAAAGGGGCTTGCAAATGATGCAAGTAAGAGATTTCTGATGTGAGTAGCCTCGAGTGAGTGGAACTTGATATGCCAAGAAATAGACGTAGTGAACTTTGAGAAACTACAAAACGGAAGAATGAATACAATGAAACATTGAGCCAAAGGGTTTACTTTACTTTGGAAAATTCATAGAGTAAGTACTAAACAAAAGAAAACAGCTTGAGCCATAATTGACGCTACAATTAAACTTCGTGACTGGACATGACAAGGAGTTATAGAAGAAGCATAATTCGACCTTAAGTAGCCAGAACAAGGCAAAGCTGATGATGGTGCTGATGATGTCTACTTACCCACAGTGAGCTGTGGTCAGAGCCCACTGCCTGTGGATGAGGACTCCGCCACAAATGTCCCCATAGTTCACCTGGTAAGGAGCCTGCGTAATAGTGATCTCTTGGCCTCCTAAATTTCTAGCAACCGTTAAAGCATTATGATTGTTTTCGAATATAATAAAATTTTACAGTGTGCAAATCCAATACTGGCGTATATTTAAACGGTGTAACCACCGCATAGGACACAAGAAGTGTATTTAGATAACCTTTGATTAGATTTACTATGAAAATTTTAAGCGTACAAAATTATTTGGCCTGCAATGTAATGCAAAAAACGCTCGCTGACATTGAAACTATTGACGTATACTTCAAAAAGCTATGATTACGTTGTACATTGCATTTCATTCGGAGTCATAATTACGTGTAAGTAAAAAACTCTTAATGTCTCCCATTAATACAGTGTCAGATTTTAGTATAAGTGCGTAGTATTAACCATTAGATTAGGAATTTTGACAACAAAATGTTACTTACACTAAATGATCAAAGTTGGTCGTGAATAAAAATCATTCATTTATTTTGGCCTATTTTTTCGGTCTAGTACTTATGTACCATTTCTAATTCTTTCTCAATTTGATCTTAGCATTTCTGCTTCTGCTTGGGCTAGTCGTCTATCCTCGCTTAGTGTTCGCACGTTCCAACAAGCAATTCGTGTCCGTATTTTCATGCCAAAGGTCGTTGTAGTAGGATCGGTCCGGTTTCGCACTATTTCAGTTTCAATAATCAGTTTTTGTTTTCAGGTAAGCGAGCGATTAGCCCACTATACCCTAGCCTTCTGGCGGGGCTGCCACCTTAGAGCCCGTGGGCGTGCTCGGTTTTGTTTCGGGTTTCCTCCCTAATGAGATCGGTTCTGTTTTGAGGCGCAGAGGATTCGCCTTTCGCCCTGCACCCTCAGCTCAGCTGCACTTCGAAGTGCTGCAGTTCCCGGGAGGGACGGCGGGGTGACTCGGACTGGCCAGGGTTTTGTTTGAATCGATGTTCCGCCACTAATACAGCAAACGGTTTCTGGGCACTTTGTAGGCAATGCTGTTCTCACATACAGCGATTCCCACCAAGACCATACCCTGACTTACCCCTCCCTACATTCCTTCTAAGGTGCTCTGCAAGATCATCCTGGACAGGTTGTCGAGTTTTCATCAACCGCTGTCTTCGCCGTATCCTCGGTATACTGGCCCGAGAGAATCTCCAACGTAGTTCTGTGGGAACGCTGCGGTGAGACTCCGATCGACCAGCAGATCAAACGCCGCAAGTGGAATTGGATTGGCCACACTCTCCGAAGGGACCCCGATCACATCCCGAGGCAAGCCCTAGACTGGAATCCCCAAGGAAAGCGGAAACGTGGCCTCCCAAAGCAATCCTGGCGGCGGACGATCATCGCAGAGGCGGCGACCATTGGCAAGACGTGGAGCGAAATGAAGCGCGAAGCTCAAGACCGGACGGGATGGCGGAGCACTGTGGATGCCCTCTGCCCCAACTAGGGGACATAGGATAAGTAAGTAAGTCTCAATTTGATCAAAGGTTTCAAATGAAAGGAATGCCTTAACGGAATTATTTAGCTTTTGCGCTAAATTATTATTTTTATTTGTCCTATTGTGTTTTGAGTTGTTGTGGTTACCACTGGTGCCACTGCCGTGATGTGTTTTTTATTTAACAATTTTACTTACCCGTGTATTGAAGTGAACTGAACAAAGAAGCACGTGAAACATAAAACTAAAGCCAAGCCCATACTTATTGCATCCACGATTATTGATTTATTTTATATTTACGACCACATAAATGATAATCGTCTATTTCACTGACTTCTACTAAAAAATATTTCAATGTAGCCTCGATAAAAACATATTTATCCAAGGTGTTTTTTGTTTCAAATAAACCGAAAGGAAATAGAAGAATAGGGAATATAAACAACATCATCAAACATAAATAAAGTAACTAACATTTCATTGATGAAATAATATAATAATAAATGATAAATAGGTTTAAAGAACTTTATTACTCATAAAGAACAAAAATTCACTTACAATGAGCATAAATTAAGAAAATTACATATGTATGGTTAAGTCCAGCTTGTCGATATCACTTAAGATATTTTATCATTAACAAATTCTTTCAATTTGGTTTTAAACATTTTCAATGATGTGCACTGTTTTACTTCATTAGGCAGATTGTTGTACAACTGTGCTCCCTCGAACATAATGTTTCTTTTTCCATATCCGGTTCTATGTTTAAAAAGTTTGATTTTATCAGTGTTTCTTAGGTGGTGTCTGAAATTTCGCTTTGAAAAAGTAATGTTTGTGTGTATTTTATTGGTAAGGATTTTCTTAACAAGGTTACATGTTCTATAAGTGTATAGTTGATTTATATTGTATAGTTTGGTTTTGTTGTAGAGATTTTGGTATTCATAAGGTAATTATACTTGAATAGGGATTTTATTACTTTATTTTGTGACCTTTGTAGACTAAGTAAGTTAGTTTTTGCAGCGCAGCCCCATACTTCGATAAGGTATTCTAAATGAGATTTTACCAAAGAGTTATATATAGTCATCCGAACTTTATGTTTGTTTAAATTAATGTCAATCAGGCATATCATCACCGCTTGTTCTCATCTTGCTAACGGCGAGTACTTGCACAGACATAACCTCGTAGCCAGGATTATACACCAGCAGCTTGCTCTCCTATTACGATCTTGTGGACCACAAAGTGCCGTACTACAAGTACACACCTGCGCCAGTTCTCGATTAAATGTTCGTGCCACGCTCTATTGGGATCGATCTATAATCACGGACAGGACTATTGTAGCCAATAAGCCTGTTATCGTGAAAATATATCGATCACAACGACGGGCCATGCTCGTCGATATCACCGTCCCATATGACGTGAACCTCGTGAAGGCCGAGAAGGACAAGTCCAGCAAGGCTAAGACTTGGCTCACAAGGTACCCGCCATGTGGGAGGTTGATTCGGCGATCATTGTGCCGATAGTTGTTTCTGCGAACGGTCTCATAGCGAAGAGTCTCGACCAACATCTTGAGAGACTTTCACTACGGGGTTGTGGTTGGATCAAGGGTCAGATTCAGAAGGCGGTAATCCTGGACACGGCGCGCATAATCCGAAGGTTCCTCTCTCTGCAGCCCCAACCACCGGCAGCCTGGGCCTTGCTCCGTGGCCGGCGGCACCCTAGGTTAGGTTTTTTTATAATGTGTTTAAGTTTTTTATTGTTTTTTGTATGCTGTATTTTATTTTACTTTTATATTCATATTGTAAAAAGGCCTAACCTAAGAAAAATATAAATAAAGAATAATAATAATAAAATGGAAAAAAATACGGAGAATATTTTGAAGATTTAGTCCAATTGCATCCCAGTGACCGTCTCGATCCATTCCCTGACTATGGCGACTTTGGCGTAGACGCCGTAGGATCCTGGAGTCGCGCAACCGTAGCCAAAGGATACCATGCCATAGAGACGGTCGTCAAGGACCGCTGGGCCACCGGAGTCACCCTAGAAAATAATGATGAGCAAGCTCTTACAAACAAATCTTGAGAATCAAAAACTATTTAAACATACAAGTAATGTAGTAAAAACCTATGTTAGTACATTCACCATCAAATATAGAAACATGCACTTTATCGTCTTGATAATACAGGCGTTGTACAGATATTTGTAAGTTAACTTATTTCTTATCTAGATAAAATTCTTTAAATTACTGGAAAGATTCGTGAAGATTATGTATGCAGAATGGACAAGACATGACAGCAACGACAAAAATAAACAGAGATACACTTGAGATATAACGCTCAATTTAAAAAAAAAAATCTACAAAAAGCTGACACTTACGATCAGAAGGCCAATGGTTTAAATTTTATCGCCTATCGCGTCATGCGTCCATTTCGCACTTACACGCTTAATAGAACCTGACGTCACAGCCATGGTGACGGGCGATAAAAACCCGACCATATTAGGCTAGCAGAATAGCTATTGGATTACCGCTCTTGGATACAAATGCTATATGTATTACGGGAGCACCTTATGTGTGATGAACTCAATATGTCTTATGTGTGTCATTTTGTGTGGTCTGACCTGACAAGCATCCGACCTTCCCTCGCTGTAGCCTGCGCAGAACATTCTTGGTGTCAGTTTGCCTTGAAAGTAGGGGAACGGCACACGCTGGCATACAACCTTCGCAATGATTGGTACGGACACTGCTTGGAGAACATTGGAGTATTTACCCTGGAGTGATAATAATTTTAAACAAAATAGAACCGATTTTAGTTACTACTCCACGTACAAGAGCAAATGCCCGAGCTACTGTTAAACATTCTAGCATCAGATCCAGACCTGATAATATGGCCAACTGTCGAGTATACTCTTTCAAACAAAGATCCCGAAATTCTTAAAGTTGGTTGAAAATATGTGGAAATGATCTGTTAGGTGCCTTATCAGGAGCGTGAGTTATAGGATCTGCAGATGATGGCACAAGATGGCAGATCCTACTAAATGTAAAGCAAGGATAATATAGATATGGATTGACAATGTCGATACAAACTAGCGTTCCCGTATTTCAGGCTAATGCACTAGCGCCATCTATCGGTTAACACACACACTAAGTCCCATCATATGTTTTGTTCGAAGATTAACGCTGACAGAATAACTCGACCCCAGACGCGGCAGATAGCGCTGTGGCACTTGACAAAACAAGTTGAAAACAGTCGTATAACCTGAAATTTAGAGAAACGCGCTTTAGTATAGACATATCGCCAATCCATAATATATCTATATTATCCTTGATGTAAAAGCACCTGGCGTGTAATAGCTTAGTTGTTTCACCACTAGGCGGCCGGTCTTCTAATGCATATATATCCTATACTGATCCACATAAGCAGTGATAATTAATGTTAAGTTAATTAATAATACAGTACCATCGATTACGGTTGCTAAGTTCCGTCGATTGTTTAAGCCTCTTTCTTGTCTGTTGTTTTAATTTCTCGCCCCAATCTATTCATTATCTTCATCATACTTTATCATTATTGTTGCAGAGATTTATATGGATTTTTACAATTACCACAAATAATCTGGCTGAGATGACAAAGAAATGGAGTAAGACACATAATATACTAAGCACACCTCAATATTTTTAGTCCATACACTTACAGACTCAGTTGTATGGCCCCACCCCGTCACCGTCAACGTTTTCCCAACGGTCATGTCCGACAAATGCGCCAACTTGATCGGCTGCTGGTTCGTACCGAACTTCAACTGCTCAGCTAGCTTTAGCACTTGGAAGTCGTAGTCGAATGGATGCTCCTTGTTCTCGCTCGACCACATCGGGTGGACGTAGCGGTTTGCAACGTTTGTGCGCTTCCCGCTGTTCAAGTACATTGACCCCGATCTTACGTAATTCCTAGAGCTTTAAATATCGAAAGCAAATTGTTAAGAGTCACCAGGACGCTCGCGTGAACTCGCGTTCCCATACAAACTTAGTTCAGCTCTCATTTTAAAACGGCATGCTTTAGAACCATGAAATTTGGCATGGGCATTCTAGGAGTACAGATCTAGGTCGGAGTCGAACATTCGTTTTCGTTGCTAAAAATTGTAATACAAAGAAAATATAACAAAAATAAGTTTTGTATGTAAATCTGTAACTGACTGTATTTTTTTGTATTACAATTTTTAGCAACGAAAACGAATGTCCGATCTAGATCTGTACTACTAGAATGCCCTTGCCAAATTTCATGGTTCTGAAACATGTCGTTTTAAAATGAGAGCTGAACTACGTTTGTATGGGAACGCGAGCGTCCTGGCGACTCTATGTTTTGACAATAAAACTTTAATATTAACCAATCCGTTATAATGTTTTAAGGGAAAATCATTTCAAAAAATTTGTTTACCACGCCGAAACGCCTGCAATAAAAAATACACAAATAAACACAAATTGGTTATAATTGTCTAGCACCTAGTGGTTCTTCACTTTTCGATTACCATTCAACGAAATTTCTTCCGTGGCAGGGACCACCAATTACTTGGAAGTAAATACCTGTCACCTTCCTATAAAGTTATGAATATAGTATGACGAATATAGTCAACAAAGGATTTTTTTGTTCATAAGTTCGCGGATCACTTCAGGTACTACCAGCAGGGACCATTTCCTACCACTGGTACGCAAATGGGTTAAGAACTTAAAAACCACTAGTCTAGCTCATTACGAGTAGTATAGCATGTGATAGGAAATTAATTAATGTGTCTGTCGTTATTAGTATGAATTTGGACTAACTGATATTTTATGTTAATTATGTTCGTTACAGAGGCATATTTTAATATTTGAATCATTATTTAAAGCTTTTATAATATTTATAGCCTACCCACAGTGAGCAGCCGTCAGTACCCACACTGAGCCAATAATCGCACCACCACAATTTATACCATAAGCCACTTGATACGGAGCATTTATTATGTCCATTTGTTTTCCACCTACGATCCTTAGTTTAGAGTTGTAATCATCTTCTGCGCTGTATACTGCTCGTAAGCTTTTAACTGAATTTACTTTTCCATGCAATTGGCTGTTTTCGTAATTATTTTCACCGGAATCTTCAATTGGTCCCTCGACATCTGAAGTATCGATGCGTGCTACCGCCAAGGACCGTGGAAGAAGAAATACTTCCAAGCTGTTCTTGCGGAGGGCATTTGTAAGTGGTACTAGCACGTAGTATTCTGAAAGTCATTCGATGTTGTAATTTAGTAGTTACAATATTTTATCTCACGATCTCTTATGTTTCTGAAACGCAGTGGCTAATTTAGTACTCAACTAGTTTCAATGCATAGCAAAAAAAGGCAGAACACATATGAAAGAAACAAATAAAAATATAGGCCACGTTAATTCACGGTTCATACTATGATAGAATTATATAAAAACATACTTACTTTTCGCGTTGACCGATAAAGCCCACAAGGCAATGACTACAAGTAAAAAATGAAACATCACACTCACACACATATCACATATTTACATTTAATCACGTCACATAGAACGGTTCTCTAGCCAAAGTCACAGCGTAACTATTCTTAATTTGTTATGAAATTAATTACATTCCTGCATGTTCATTTCTGATAGGCACGCAGTAGGTAATGCCGTTATAATTTTTTTAGGAAACATCACTCGACTGTTTCGGTTCCGTCCAGAGACTATAGAAATATGTATAAATATATAATATATATATCCGTCCACACCGTCCGTCCGTCCTTTCGGTGTTCCATCTACCTAAAAAGTACGTGGATTTTTATACAGTAATCACTTTCTTATCCATTCAAGTACAATCTTCATTCATAATTATAATTTATTTTTAATTAAAATTGTTGAAGCTCAGGAAGTAGTAATGTGAGAAATAAAACAGCATATGAATCTGCTTAGTAATAAATTAGTTTAGGGATAAGTAGTCACGAATATCACCATAGTAGGTATCGATATCTCAAATTTGGGTTCATCCATTTATTACATCACACCTCAAGGGGAGGGGAGGGGGTCCACAAAATGTGACATATCGTGACATGGGGGAGGGAGGAGTTCCATGTTTGTGACCTCACGATCCTCACTAAAACATAATTTGTTTTTTACAAAATCTAAGTAAAAAAAAATCTACTGTTAACAAACATTGTACTAAACTAATTTTCTATTACATACTCGGATTTGTTAGAATACTTTAGTTCCCTATAAATTTGATACAATTTTTCTGGCAATCTTAATAAAAAGCTAATTTCAAAGTGATGTTGTAATTTTTACCTTTCGAAACTAAAAATCTAAATGTGACGTCACACTAAGGGGGGAGGGTGCAGTTAAATGTGACAAAGTGTGACAGGGGGGGGAGGGAGGGGTCAAAAAATCATGAATTTGGTGTGACGTAATTATTGGATGATCCCTTTCTACCACAAGTTAAGAAAGAAAGACTTTAACAAAGACCAAGACATTTAACAGTCTAGCTCCAAGAATTTACATAGTGACCTGCAAAGAAAGGGCGAATATTACATACTCATAGGTATTAGTTAGGGATACACGCACAGATATGCTCGCCGGATTTGTCCGACGGATGTGCCCGGCGGACACATCTGTGCGTGTATCCCTAGCTATTGGGCTAAAACAAATTCTATAACGATGTTTTCCTACACCAAAAATGACTTGTTGTGTGTTGTGTACAGTCAGCGTCAGAGATATGTGACCCCCCTAGGTGTAAAACTGGAACTCTCGTTCGACACGAGAATCGGCATTTACCACACTGTCATTTAATTCTTTCAAAAATGAAATATCTCAATCTGCTTGTCAGCTAAGCTGGGATCGATCCTGGGGCCTCGGCTCACACTCATTCGCTTCACTCATATATTAGTCCGGCTTTTTTCCGCTGGGCTATCGTAACACATGGACTACACAACAAAAATATGAACCAGTTCTTAGCAGGCCAACCGGCAATAGAGAACTATGACAAAATCTATAAAAATGGACTTTATTGTCAATGGCGCTTACGCCGCATCGGGTTGCGCAGCGTTGCATTTCTATTGGAGCATTGTTGATAATGGCGTAAGCGCCATCGACATCGAGGTCCCTTAACATAGATATTCTGTTCCAACTATTATATCTATACTCGTCCCTGTTTTGCAAGCTTGTCTTGGATCATATTAGTAATGTCTTTGGTTTATCAATATTTTCCTACCCTCATTTTATTTTCACAGACGACTAACAACGACTTTTACCAATTACATTTTAAGGTTTAATTTACTGGAGTAAATGCGTCTAGTTATTTCATGGAGAAAGTTTGTTTGAGGGTAAGTCATAATTTGCGTGTGCGAATGTGTTTAGTGTGCCTACGCAATTACGATCTCTCGACTTCTTAAATCCTTTTGCATTTAAAGCAATTAAATAACTGTCCCCGTCCGTTTTTTTGTGTTTCAACGACAATTGTGGTTCTTTGGGAAGAGAACAAAAGTATTAAACAAATAGCACGAGAACTGAATATAACGGTAAGTTTGTAACCTGTGACTCCATTGAGATATTTATTTTTTAGTAAAAAAATTAAAATTTTATCAATAAGTTAAGCCACCAGATTGTGTTGTGAGGATTTACTGTCAAGTGTTTACCTTTATATGGGATAAGATAGAAAATATTATTTAACGGAAAAGTCTTTTAATCAGCAGTTTTTTTATGTGAAGAAATAGGTATAGTCTTAGAGCCATGTTTATTTTTAAAGCTATTTGAGTTTTTTAAGTTTTATCATAAACGTCTCCTTTATTTAAATAAGTAATGTATTGAAGTTTTCATGGAGATTAGGTGGGGTAAGTTCCCTGTTGGAAATATGAGACTGAGAAATTTAATACGTATTTTTACTTGCAGAGAAATACGATTCGCAGATGGGTGAGATGTTACCAACGAAGGGGGGACGTAAATATTGTGGCGCAGAGGAGAGCGATTTGACCCCAAAAATATGCTAGACCTTAGAACAAGCGGAAGGATATCATTAGGTAGGTAAATTATATTAAGTATACAATTTTCATTACCTGCAGATTAAAAAAAAAGTGGTTGTCTGTAAAGGCGGTTTACGGACTATAATTTTGCGTGTTAACGTAATAAGAAAACTAGAGATGG